>JAVIAB010000125.1:55823262-56215762 GCA_032433765.1 Megaustenia siamemsis | reverse complement strand
TAATGGGTGCCGGATTTTTTCAGGGAAAGTGAAGTGGCACGGGCGTAATACCGACCACATTACCCCAAAAATCATGTGCCGAAGGTCTGTAAAATTTATGGTCACTATCACCATATTCCCTATACGCCACTTGGCGTGACGGGGGTACTTTACTTTTTTCTTTATTAAAGAGTGTATTTATATAAGAATTGGGGCATTGAGTGGACACAAAAGAAAAATAATAATGACGTTCTGATACTGCTGAAAATGAAGAAATACGTGAAATAACTGTTCGAACAAGACAAATACAATTTATTGGACACTAGACGAGATAAGACAGAAAGACCGAAACACAACTAGCGAGCGTTTAATAAACGTTACTAGAGCACCAGACTCAAGGACCGACCATGATTTTGATGGATTGACGGAATATTATAAACATTAGGAAACATGACGGCTGCAGAGGCAAAACACCATAAAATATATCTCCCCTCGACGCTGAAAGGCAAATGATAAACGAAAAAAGAATAAAACAAATGTATACTTGATGACAGGAGGAGTGTTAAACACTCCAAGGTATGGTGACAGCTTTACAAGGAAGGAACGCAACACAATACTGACGTTGCGGCCTGTGACCTTCTTCAGAATACAAGGGACAACGACAACAAACGATGAAGGAAGCACAATTATCTATAACTACATGTTAGATGATCAGGTGAATGGAGAGGTGGACAGAAAGTAGGATGTTGAAATAAGAAAGGAGGCTACATCCATACCTTGAAGTGTTTAACACTCCCCACCACTGGCTCCTTGCTACCAGCTTTACCGTAGCACTGCAATTATTTGCCTGTTCCCTATACATGATGACAGTTTGTTATATCGTTAATTAACAACGATTCAATTAGATGTAACATGATCACATTTCTTTTGGCTCAATCAGTGCACAGTGTTGGACAATTTGTGGATCTTCAGCTTGGATAGGTTTCTTTCATCATACAAACACAAAACTTATATATTAATATATACATGAATAGATAGATATCTTTTCATCTAAAGAGTGATTTATGTTTAAATAGTTTATTTTTGCCAGTCTAGATGTTCCATAATAATAATTTACTAATCACTCTTGAAAAACCAATTACAATTATTATTTGTTATATGCGAAGGATGCAAGTACATCAGTTTAAATGTCTCCAAAATAACTTAATGATATTATGTAGATTTGTTTCAAGTTTCGATAATTTGTTTGTTGCTGTTTAGAAATTGTGAACACAATTTTCCAAGATAGATTTATAGTCAATAAATGATTGATTTTGTTCTGTATATTTCATATAATGTCAGAATCAGGCAGGCATTTTTGTTAACAATGCTGTTGTAGTAACACAATATCTGTCAGTCACGTGAGATGTAAAAAACACGTGGAACATGTCGGTGTAAAGAAACTGATGTCATGATAATAAAGAAACAACAACGGAATTCTGGGATTGTTTACACTCACAAAAAAACTCGCCAGAACCCATGTCACAAAACATCCTAAACTAACAATATTATTTTTTTTTAAATGGACAACAATGAATTCATTGTAAAGTTGTTGCCTCATTTGTCAATGCCACAAGAGAAACAACATTTGTTTTATATGAAAAAGAAGGTTAGCTTCCCACGCTTCTCTGGATTAATTACAATGTTGAATTTTCACTGACGCAGATGGACGGATTACAGCGTGTGGGTTGATTGTTTCTGGCTCTAGGAAACGACATCACGAACATGTCCGGCAATTACTGGAACTCAGTCAAAGTTATATTCATTTATAGCATCACGCAAATGATGGAGGTTTATCAGATGAAGGCGGGTTTTTATAACAAACGTTGTAAACGATGACAGATTTGAATTGTGAGAAACTTCTCTCGTGAACGACATGACATGAAAGCAGACGCGTTAGAAATTGTTTGGAATTGAATACTTGTACTGTTTCTTCTGTTGAAAACAATGTAGCTTGTCGGTAGCATCTTCTTCTCTTTTTTCTCTTCCTCATTTGCCTTTCAACGTCGAGGAGAGATATAATTTGGGGTCTTTTGCTCTTCTGTTCACCTCTGCTACTGTTATGTTTCCGAGTGCTTCTAATATTCCGTCGATCCATCTTTTGCTCTTCTGTTCACCTCTGCTACTGTTATGTTTCCGAGTGCTTCTAATATTCCGTCGATCCATCTTTTGCTCTTCTGTTCACCTCTGCCACTGTTATGTTTCCGAGTGCTTCTAATATTCCGTCGATCCATCTTTTGCTCTTCTGTTCACCTCTGCTACTGTTATGTTTCCTAGTGCTTCTAATATTTCGTCGATCCATCTTTTGCTCTTCTGTTCACCTCTGCTGCTGTTATGTTTCCTAGTGCTTCTAATATTCCGTCGATCCATCTTTTGCTCTTCTGTTCACCTCTGCTGCTGTTATGTTTCCTAGTGCTTATAATATTCCGTCGATCCATCTTTTGCTCTTCTGTTCACCTCTGCTGCTGTTATGTTTCCTAGTGCTTCTAATATTCCGTCGATCCATCTTTTGCTCTTCTGTTCACCTCTGCTGCTGTTATGTTTCCTAGTGCTTCTAATATTCCGTCGATCCATCTTTTGCTCTTCTGTTCACCTCTGCTGCTGTTATGTTTCCTAGTGCTTCTAATATTCCGTCGATCCATCTTTTGCTCTTCTGTTCACCTCTGCTGCTGTTATGTTTCCTAGTGCTTCTAATATTTCGTCGATCCATCTTTTGCTCTTCTGTTCACCTCTGCTGCTGTTATGTTTCCTAGTGCTTCTAATATTCCGTCGATCCATCTTTTGCTCTTCTGTTCACCTCTGCTGCTGTTATGTTTCCTAGTGCTTCTAATATTCCGTCGATCCATCTTTTGCTCTTCTGTTCACCTCTGCTACTGTTATGTTTCCTAGTGCTTCTAATATTTCGTCGGTCCATCTGTTGCTCTTTTGTTCACCCCTGCTACTGTTATGTTTCCTAGTGCTTCTAATATTCCTTCGATCCATCTTTTGCTCTTCTGTTCACCTCTGCTGCTGTTATGTTTCCTAGTGCTTCTAATATTCCGTCGATCCATCTTTTGCTCTTCTGTTCACCTCTGCTACTGTTATGTTTCCTAGTGCTTCTAATATTTCGTCGATCCATCTGTTGCTCTTTTGTTCACCCCTGCTACTGTTATGTTTCCTAGTGCTTCTAATATTCCTTCGATCCATCTTTTGCTCTTCTGTTCACCTCTGCTGCTGTTATGTTTCCTAGTGCTTCTAATATTCCGTCGATCCATCTTTTGCTCTTCTGTTCACCTCTGCTACTGTTATGTTTCCTAGTGCTTCTAATATTCCGTCGATCCATCTTTTGCTCTTCTGTTCACCTCTGCTACTGTTATGTTTCCTAGTGCTTCTAATATTCCGTCGATCCATCTTTTGCTCTTCTGTTCACCTCTGCTACTGTTATGTTTCCTAGTGCTTCTAATATTTCGTCGATCCATCTTTTGCTCTTCTGTTCACCCCTGCTGCTGTTATGTTTCCTAGTGCTTCTAATATTCCGTCGATCCATCTTTTGCTCTTCTGTTCACCTCCGCTGCTGTTATGTTTCCTAGTGCTTCTAATATTCCGTCGATCCATCTTTTGCTCTTCTGTTCACCTCTGCTGCTGTTATGTTTCCTAGTGTTTCTAATATTCCGTCGATCCATCTTTTGCTCTTCTGTTCACCTCTGCTGCTGTTATGTTTCCTAGTGCTTCTAATATTCCGTCGATCCATCTTTTGCTCTTCTGTTCACCTCTGCTGCTGTTATGTTTCCTAGTGCTTCTAATATTCCGTCGATCCATCTTTTGCTCTTCTGTTCACCTCTGCTGCTGTTATGTTTCCTAGTGCTTCTAATATTCCGTCGATCCCTCTTTTGCTCTTCTGTTCACCTCTGCTGCTGATATGTTTCCTAGTGCTTCTAATATTCCGTCGATCCATCTTTTGCTCTTCTGTTCACCTCCGCTGCTGTTATGTTTCCTATTGCTTCTAATATTCCGTCGATCCATCTTTTGCTCTTCTGTTCACCTCTGCTGCTGTTATGTTTCCTAGTGTTTCTAATATTCCGTCGATCCATCTTTTGCTCTTCTGTTCACCTCCGCTGCTGTTATGTTTCCTAGTGCTTCTAATATTCCGTCGATCCATCTTTTGCTCTTCTGTTCACCTCTGCTGCTGTTATGTTTCCTAGTGCTTCTAATATTCCGTCGATCCATCTTTTGCTCTTCTGTTCACCTCTGCTGCTGTTATGTTTCCTATTGCTTCTAATATTCCGTCGATCCCTCTTTTGCTCTTCTGTTCACCTCTTCTGCTGTTATGTTTCCTAGTGCTTCTAATATTCCGTCGATCCATCTTTTGCTCTTCTGTTCACCTCCGCTGCTGTTATGTTTCCTAGTGCTTCTAATATTCCGTCGATCCATCTTTTGCTCTTCTGTTCACCTCTGCTGCTGTTATGTTTCCTAGTGTTTCTAATATTCCGTCGATCCATCTTTTGCTCTTCTGTTCACCTCCGCTGCTGTTATGTTTCCTAGTGCTTCTAATATTCCGTCGATCCATCTTTTGCTCTTCTGTTCACCTCTGCTGCTGTTATGTTTCCTAGTGTTTCTAATATTCCGTCGATCCATCTTTTGCTCTTCTGTTCACCTCCGCTGCTGTTATGTTTCCTAGTGCTTCTAATATTCCGTCGATCCATCTTTTGCTCTTCTGTTCACCTCTGCTGCTGTTATGTTTCCTAGTGTTTCTAATATTCCGTCGATCCATCTTTTGCTCTTCTGTTCACCTCCGCTGCTGTTATGTTTCCTAGTGCTTCTAATATTCCGTCGATCCATCTTTTGCTCTTCTGTTCACCTCTGCTGCTGTTATGTTTCCTAGTGCTTCTAATATTCCGTCGATCCATCTTTTGCTCTTCTGTTCACCTCTGCTGCTGTTATGTTTCCTAGTGCTTCTAATATTCCGTCGATCCATCTTTTGCTCTTCTGTTCACCTCCGTTGCTGTTATGTTTCCTAGTGCTTCTAATATTCCGTCGATCCATCTTTTGCTCTTCTGTTCACCTCTGCTGCTGTTATGTTTCCTAGTGTTTCTAATATTCCGTCGATCCATCTTTTGCTCTTCTGTTCACCTCTGCTGCTGTTATGTTTCCTAGTGCTTCTAATATTCCGTCGATCCATCTTTTGCTCTTCTGTTCACCTCTGCTGCTGTTATGTTTCCTAGTGTTTCTAATATTCCGTCGATCCATCTTTTGCTCTTCTGTTCACCTCCGCTGCTGTTATGTTTCCTAGTGCTTCTAATATTCCGTCGATCCATCTTTTGCTCTTCTGTTCACCTCTGCTGCTGTTATGTTTCCTAGTGCTTCTAATATTCCGTCGATCCATCTTTTGCTCTTCTGTTCACCTCTGCTGCTGTTATGTTTCCTAGTGCTTCTAATATTCCGTCGATCCATCTTTTGCTCTTCTGTTCACCTCTGCTGCTGTTATGTTTCCTAGTGCTTCTAATATTCCGTCGATCCATCTTTTGCTCTTCTGTTCACCTCCGCTGCTGTTATGTTTCCTAGTGCTTCTAATATTCCGTCGATCCATCTTTTGCTCTTCTGTTCACCTCTGCTGCTGTTATGTTTCCTAGTGCTTCTAATATTCCGTCGATCCATCTTTTGCTCTTCTGTTCACCTCCGCTGCTGTTATGTTTCCTAGTGCTTCTAATATTTCGTCGATCCATCTTTTGCTCTTCTGTTCACCTCCGCTGCTGTTATGTTTCCTAGTGCTTCTAATATTCCGTCGATCCGTCTTTTGCTCTTCTGTTCACCTCCGCTGCTGTTATGTTTCCTAGTGCTTCTAATATTCCGTCGATCCATCTTTTGCTCTTCTGCTCACCTCCGCTGCTGTTATGTTTCCTAGTGCTTCTAATATTTCGTCGATCCATCTTTTGCTCTTCTGTTCACCTCTGCTGCTGTTATGTTTCCTAGTGCTTCTAATATTCCGTCGATCCATCTTTTGCTCTTCTGTTCACCTCTGCTGCTGTTATGTTTCCTAGTGCTTCTAATATTCCGTCGATCCATCTTTTGCTCTTCTGTTCACCTCTGCTGCTGTTATGTTTCCTAGTGCTTCTAATATTCCGTCGATCCATCTTTTGCTCTTCTGTTCACCTCCGCTGCTGTTATGTTTCCTAGTGCTTCTAATATTCCGTCGATCCATCTTTTACTCTTCTGTTCACCTCTGCTGCTGTTATGTTTCCTAGTGCTTCTAATATTCCGTCGATCCATCTTTTGCTCTTCTGTTCACCTCTGCTGCTGTTATGTTTCCTAGTGCTTCTAATATTCCGTCGATCCATCTTTTGCTCTTCTGTTCACCTCTGCTGCTGTTATGTTTCCTAGTGCTTATAATATTCCGTCGATCCATCTTTTGCTCTTCTGTTCACCTCTGCTGCTGTTATGTTTCCTAGTGCTTCTAATATTTCGTCGATCCATCTTTTGCTCTTCTGTTCACCTCTGCTGCTGTTATGTTTCCTAGTGCTTCTAATATTCCGTCGATCCATCTTTTGCTCTTCTGTTCACCTCTGCTGCTGTTATGTTTCCTAGTGCTTCAAATATTCCGTCGATCCATCTTTTGCTCTTCTGTTCACCTCTGCTGCTGTTATGTTTCCTAGTGCTTCTAATATTCCGTCGATCCATCTTTTGCTCTTCTGTTCACCTCTGCTGCTGTTATGTTTCCTAGTGCTTCTAATATTCCGTCGATCCATCTTTTGCTCTTCTGTTCACCTCTGCTGCTGTTATGTTTCCTAGTGCTTCTAATATTTCGTCGATCCATCTTTTGCTCTTCTGTTCACCTCTGCTGCTGTTATGTTTCCTAGTGCTTCTAATATTTCGTCGATCCATCTTTTGCTCTTCTGTTCACCTCTGCTGCTGTTATGTTTCCTAGTGCTTCTAATATTCCGTCGATCCATCTTTTGCTCTTCTGTTCACCTCCGCTGCTGTTATGTTTCCTATTGCTTCTAATATTCCGTCGATCCATCTTTTGCTCTTCTGTTCACCTCCGCTGCTGTTATGTTTCCTAGTGCTTCTAATATTCCGTCGATCCATCTTTTGCTTTTCTGTTCACCTCCGCTGCTGTTATGTTTCCTAGTGCTTCTAATATTCCGTCGATCCATCTTTTGCTCTTCTGTTCACCTCCGCTGCTGTTATGTTTCCTAGTGCTTCTAATATTCCGTCGATCCATCTTTTGCTCTTCTGTTCACCTCCGCTGCTGTTATGTTTCCTAGTGCTTCTAATATTCCGTCGATCCATCTTTTGCTCTTCTGTTCACCTATGCTGCTGTTATGTTTCCTAGTGCTTCTAATATTCCGTCGATCCATCTTTTGCTCTTCTGTTCACCTCTGCTGCTGTTATGTTTCCTAGTGCTTCTAATATTCCGTCGATCCATCTTTTGCTCCTCTGTTCACCTCTGCTGCTGTTATGTTTCCTAGTGCTTCTAATATTCCGTCGATCCATCTTTTGCTCTTCTGTTCACCTCTGCTGCTGTTATGTTTCCTAGTGCTTCTAATATTCCGTTGATCCATCTTTTGCTCTTCTGTTCACCTCTGCTACTGTTATGTTTCCTAGTGCTTCTAATATTCCGTCGATCCATCTTTTGCTCTTCTGTTCACCTCTGCTGCTGTTATGTTTCCTAGTGCTTCTAATATTCCGTCGATCCATCTTTTGCTCTTCTGTTCACCTCTGCTGCTGTTATGTTTCCTAGTGCTTCTAATATTCCGTCGATCCATCTTTTGCTCTTCTGTTCACCTCTGCTGCTGTTATGTTTCCTAGTGCTTCTAATATTCCGTCGATCCATCTTTTGCTCTTCTGTTCACCTCTGCTGCTGTTATGTTTCCTAGTGCTTCTAATATTCCGTCGATCCATCTTTTACTCTTCTGTTCACCTCTGCTGCTGTTATGTTTCCTAGTGCTTCTAATATTCCGTCGATCCATCTTTTGCTCTTCTGTTCACCTCTGCTGCTGTTATGTTTCCTAGTGCTTCTAATATTTCGTCGATCCATCTTTTGCTCTTCTGTTCACCTCTGCTGCTGTTATGTTTCCTAGTGCTTCTAATATTCCGTCGATCCATCTTTTGCTCTTCTGTTCACCTCTGCTGCTGTTATGTTTCCTAGTGCTTCTAATATTCCGTCGATCCATCTTTTGCTCTTCTGTTCACCTCTGCTGCTGTTATGTTTCCTAGTGCTTCTAATATTCCGTCGATCCATCTTTTGCTCTTCTGTTCACCTCTGCTGCTGTTATGTTTCCTAGTGCTTCTAATATTCCGTCGATCCATCTTTTGCTATTCTGTTCACCTCTGCTACTGTTATGTTTCCTAGTGCTTCTAATATTCCGTCGATCCATCTTTTGCTCTTCTGTTCACCTCTGCTGCTGTTATGTTTCCTAGTGCTTCTAATATTTCGTCGATCCATCTTTTGCTCTTCTGTTCACCTCTGCTGCTGTTATGTTTCCTAGTGCTTCTAATATTCCGTCGATCCATCTTTTGCTCTTCTGTTCACCTCTGCTGCTGTTATGTTTCCTAGTGCTTCAAATATTCCGTCGATCCATCTTTTGCTCTTCTGTTCACCTCTGCTGCTGTTATGTTTCCTAGTGCTTCTAATATTCCGTCGATCCATCTTTTGCTCTTCTGTTCACCTATGCTGCTGTTATGTTTCCTAGTGCTTCTAATATTCCGTCGATCCATCTTTTGCTCTTCTGTTCACCTCTGCTGCTGTTATGTTTCCTAGTGCTTCTAATATTTCGTCGATCCATCTTTTGCTCTTCTGTTCACCTCTGCTGCTGTTATGTTTCCTAGTGCTTCTAATATTTCGTCGATCCATCTTTTGCTCTTCTGTTCACCTCTGCTGCTGTTATGTTTCCTAGTGCTTCTAATATTCCGTCGATCCATCTTTTGCTCTTCTGTTCACCTCCGCTGCTGTTATGTTTCCTAGTGCTTCTAATATTCCGTCGATCCATCTTTTGCTCTTCTGTTCACCTCCGCTGCTGTTATGTTTCCTAGTGCTTCTAATATTCCGTCGATCCATCTTTTGCTCTTCTGTTCACCTCCGCTGCTGTTATGTTTCCTAGTGCTTCTAATATTCCGTCGATCCATCTTTTGCTCTTCTGTTCACCTCCGCTGCTGTTATGTTTCCTAGTGCTTCTAATATTCCGTCGATCCATCTTTTGCTCTTCTGTTCACCTCCGCTGCTGTTATGTTTCCTAGTGCTTCTAATATTCCGTCGATCCATCTTTTGCTCTTCTGTTCACCTCTGCTACTGTTATGTTTCCTAGTGCTTCTAATATTCCGTCGATCCATCTTTTGCTCTTCTGTTCACCTCCGCTGCTGTTATGTTTCCTAGTGCTTCTAATATTCCGTCGATCCATCTTTTGCTCTTCTGTTCACCTCTGCTACTGTTATGTTTCCTAGTGCTTCTAATATTCCGTCGATCCATCTTTTGCTCTTCTGTTCACCTCTGCTGCTGTTATGTTTCCTAGTGCTTCTAATATTCCGTCGATCCATCTTTTGCTCCTCTGTTCACCTCTGCTGCTGTTATGTTTCCTAGTGCTTCTAATATTCCGTCGATCCATCTTTTGCTCTTCTGTTCACCTCTGCTGCTGTTATGTTTCCTAGTGCTTCTAATATTCCGTTGATCCATCTTTTGCTCTTCTGTTCACCTCTGCTACTGTTATGTTTCCTAGTGCTTCTAATATTCCGTCGATCCATCTTTTGCTCTTCTGTTCACCTCTGCTACTGTTATGTTTCCTAGTGCTTCTAATATTGCTTCGATCCATCATTTTTCGTGGTCGGCCCTTGGGTCTGGGGTTCTTGCAACGTTTGCTGAGAGCTCGTTGTGTTGTCATTTGATTACACCGCTTTTTCTCGTGGCCAAACCATTTTATCTGTTGTTTCTTTATATATTCTATGGCGGGGACTTCCTAACTTTTTTCCTCAGTTCTTCACCTCTGATCTTGTCTCTCAGGCTGTTCATGTCATTCATCTAACACATTTCTCTCCGTAGAGGTTATTTTTCTTATTGTTCTTTCATCTAGGCTCCAGGACTGGTATTGGTATCATCGAAAATAAGTGTATGTTCATTAATTGCATACAGCGAGAAGAACAAATTATAGCTCTCAACCGATCTGACACAAACGCACGGAAGAAAAATGTTGTCCCCAACACCTTATCTTGGGTTTATTGATCAATCTTTGAAGAAAATAAATGTATGTGTTCACTTCGCTCTTGTTTGTGCTCTAAAGTGTTGGAGACAAGATTTCCGTTGCGTGCCAACAGTCCCATGAAACGGTAAATGAAAAACATTGCATGATTAATTGCATGCTGGCATGAGACATGAAATAGAAACAATATAACACCACGTCAGTTTGGTTTAATTTTGAATATATCTTTTTACGACATACACGGAGACAATTTGTGGAATTTCCAACAGAACATATGACATTATTGTAACAATCATAAAAAGATTGTAAACTAATGTCACAATCAGCGAGAATCATAATAACCAATCACAGAGAAAAATGAAATGTCCAATGGTCTAAACCAGACAATTAGTCAGACAACAGAAAATGTTTCCATGGGAACATGACGTCACATTATCCTATTTCTACTAATTCATAAAAATACACGATATGGAGATAAAATGTTATCCTTCAGTGTTTGGTATCTCTTATTTAGGTCGTATCGGAAATGTATAAAATCGCTAAAGGATACAACAAGCAATTGGAGTAAATGACGATCTTTTGACTATTATAAAGCAGCTCAAAATGATATGGTTTCAGTCACGTATCTCAATTGTCTGGCCTAGCAAAGACCGTTCTCCGAGGAAATGTTAAAGGCTACAGGAGAGGTGGATAAATAAAGTTATCGGAATATAACATCGGAGATTGAGCACGCCAAAACTTTGCAGTCCCAAAGAATAGCTGAAGATAGAGAAAAATAGAGAAATGTAACACAGTCTTTCATTGGTGCCTCATCGACACTTATGGGATGATGAAGGCTTGGGAGATGTTCAATACATTCAAGAGGAGACCGACATATTGCACAAAATATGTTCGATTATAAACTTCGAAAAAAAAAATGCCACGGCTCTAGATTCTAAAAAAAAATCCAACACCAGCAAAATATAAAAGTAAGAACTTACATCACTGGAGATATTCAAATAATTGAGAAAAAGTGTATCATTTGATGAAGAACCAGCAAAGATATCAAGGAACGGATAAATAAACCGGAATATGTGTTGGCATTTGATAGTGGAGGTACTCTCGATGCAGCACAAACTAAGAATATAAGAGATATGTGTACGTCACGTTATTTCCTATGGATCTAAATACTGGAGAACAATCGAAAAAGACACATGAAGTCTGTCATCATTTCACACAACAAGCGAGAGGAATAAAATCTCGGGGGGGGGGGGGGTTTGTCGCCAGACACTCATCATTATGGACATGCGGGAGTACGGGGAAATGAGAGAGCGGACAGGTTGGCTAGCTGCGCTGTCGTTGAGGACGGGCAACCGATGGATCGGGCGGACATCATCAATGCACTCCGAGATGTGGGAAGAGCACAGGACTTCGACAAACACAGATCAACGTCACTTCTTCGGATGATGGAGATGGGAGTTAAGTTGGACACAGCCAGAAATGAGAAACTTGGTGGCCGTGTAAGAAGACTTATCAACCAACATAGAACTGGAGTCGTCAGTCGCTGGACACTGAGGGAATTGCTGAGGAGTGGATCTGAGCACCTATGGACATGTTCGGAGTGCAATGATGATGACCCGCAAATAACTCAATAACTCAATAACTCAATAACTCATCATTAAAATGAATCTGATCAAAAGATGATATTTTTCACAGTGATACCAGGGAGATGGGCGGAGCTGAATGTACAACATTCTCTGAGTCACGAAATAATCACATGAATTGATATGTAGTGGACCAGGTTGAAGGAAAGAGGTAGATCAAAAACAACCTGGGGAGGACTTTTGAAACTAGTCATCATCATCATCGAGTGCCATCTCCGCAACGAAGGTTGGCTAACATGGAGCGCCATTCTAATCTGTCTCTTGCTTTGATGGTGCAGGTTGTCATAGGCTGGTTTGTCCATCTTTTGATGTTACGCGTCCATGTTAGTCTTGGTTTACCTCTGCCTCTTTTACCTTAATTGAAACAAAACAAGAGTTAAAATATTGGTCAGACATGGTGTTTTTTGTCTTCTTTCTATCTTCACTTCCACTTGTATCCTTTCGTGTCGACGGAGATACAAAGTTCTAAATGGGAGAAGGGTGCACACATTTCAAAGCAGAGTAAGTGGAATTCTATACAGTCATACAAAGTTTCAGCAGACTAGAGGTCAAAAGTCCAAATATTATCACCCTCAGTGATACAAGGCCAATCACCAGCGATATCAAACCCGAGACAGTACAGCCTCGTACGAAAAGCAGGGAATGTACGTTCCTGTCAGAAATGAAAGAAGTGGCCCTACAGTGGATACCATTACACCGTGACAGAGTAAGAAGACGAGTTCACAAAAACAGGTAGGAATTTTCAAGTCCAACCTACCCAGGTGTCTCACAGAAGTAATGACATTTCTGAGTCGACCTAGGAAAACAATATGGAGAGATATAGATTACAAATATTAGTCACAACAGGAAACAAAAATTAGTCACAACAGGAAACAAAAATTAGTCACAACAGGAAACAAATATTAGTCACAACAGGAAACAAATATTAGTCACAACAGGAAACAAATATTAGTCACAACAGGAAACAAATATTAGTCACAACAGGAAACAAATATTAGTCACAACAGGAAACAAAAATTAGTCACAGCAGGAAACAAATATTAGTCACAACAGGAAACAAAAATTAGTCACAGCAGGAATGACATTTCTGAGTCGACCTAGGAAAACAATATAGAGAGATATAGATTACAAATATTAGTCACAGCAGGCAACAAATATTAGTCACAACAGGAAACAAATATTAGTCACAACAGGAAACAAAAATTAGTCACAGCAGGAATGACATTTCTGAGTCGACCTAGGAAAACAATATAGAGAGATATAGATTACAAATATTAGTCACAACAGGAAACAAATATTAGTCACAACAGGAAACAAAAATTAGTCACAACAGGAATGTTTAAACAAGCTCAAGAGAATAGGAGCAGTTCAAGATCTTTCAAATTCAGAATAGGCCACTGTGGTCTTAGTGCAGACCTACATAAGATAGGATTAAGTAATTTTATAACATGCGATTGTGCTCTTAGTGCAGACCTACATAAGATAGGATTAAGTAATTTTATAACATGCGATTGTGCTCTTAGTGCAGACCTACATAAGATAGGATTAAGTAATTTTATAACATGCGATTGTGCTCTTAGTGCAGACCTACATAAGATAGGATTAAGTAACTTTATAACATGCTATTGTGCTCTTAGTGCAGACCTACATAAGATAGGTTTAAGTAATTTTATAACATGCGATTGTGCTCTTAGTGCAGACCTACATAAGATAGGATTAAGTAATTTTATAACACGCGATAGTGCTCTTAGTGCAGACCTACATAAGATAGGATTAAGTAACTTTATAACACGCGATAGTGCTCTTAGTGCAGACCTACATAAGATAGGATTAAGTAACTTTGTAACATTCTATTGTGCTCTTAGTGCACACCTACGTAAGATAGGATTCAGTAACTTTGTAACATGCCATTGTGGAGCCTTCAGTCAGACTCCATAGCATATTCTATAGGATTGCAGCACTATCGTCACCAAATGAACATAGATAAAGACCCGAGACTCACCCCAGCACGACAAACAATAGAGAACTAAGGAAGACATCAACCGCGCCCTCTTGTTCGTGATCCATGCTGGTCTCAATATTATAGATGCACAGCAGTAGCTGATTGCTGAAGAAGAAGCACCATGGAAAATAAAAAAATGGAGGCACTGTACTGATGTCCATGATACCACAACGGAACCAGCCATTGTGTCCGATTTGTCGGTCTTTGACAAAGAAAAGACAAGGAAGTATGAGAAGAAAACAGGTAAATGGTTTTGTAAATAACAGAAAGAAGGAAAGAAAAGAATTCATTTTCATATCCATTTCAAATAGTCATCATCATCATCATCAACTTTTCAAATAGTACAGCACGAAAACTAAACTACGGACAAATTGTGTGAGGTCGTGCTTTCAGAGTTTCTCTCTGAGTCGAATGCTGTAGATTAGCAGAATAAGGAACGTTAAAACACAGTTATCTTTTAGTGCAAATGAAAGACTACTGTTGAATATTCTTCGATTATTTTGGTCAAAATAGTAACCGGTAACAGGTACAAAAAACTGAATCATGAGAGGTAACTGACCGAGTCATTAATGGCCGACAATAGAGATGGACAGTTTATATGTGTTCAGAAGAAAGAGAGAGGGGAGGGTAAAAGGACAGGGAGAGAGAAGGAGGTAGAGGAGAGAGAGGTAGGGAGAGAGGAGGAGAGGGGAGAGGGGGAAGAGAGAGGAGGGAGAAAGAGGGGATGGGAGATAGGGAGAGAGAGAGAGATATAGAGGAAGGGAACGAGAGAGGGCGAGAGAGAGGAAGGGGATGAGAGAGGGAGAGAGAAAGGAAGGGAGAGAAAGGGAGGGAGAGAATGGGAGGCCGAGATGGAGGAAAAGAGAGGGGAAAAGTAGTGGGAGAGTGAGAGATTTGGAAACATTCACAAGAACAGAACAGATTCGTACCCATTAGAAAACATGGGGGAAAGAAACACTGAAGAACAATTCAGCGGTAGATGATTGAAAAAGAAATGTAAATGAATGTTGGGGAAGAGAGAAGAGTAATGTAAACCAGATGTCGGGTTCTCTGCAAAGGATGTAATGGAAAAATAGATGAATAATGTCAACCAGAAGTCGGGCATCCCGTAAAAAATATCCATGGACCGAACGAAATAGAGAAACTTTGTCACTTCTATCCAAAAATAAAAAAAGTCACAAGCTTTCAAAACACACACAGATTTCTGGATATATAGTTCACGGAAAATAAGAGGAAGAACAATGCATACAATGCGTCGTATCAGAACAACTATATCTCAAGAACTACGATATTTGTTTCAAGCGTTTTTATACAAAGTATCGTAATTAATGAATAAAAACAAGCAAATTCAGTCTAGCTAATGGACTTGTAAAGATTGAAAACAGAGATAATCTGGAAAAGACAATGCTATTATTTCCCTTTTTTCAGTTAATGACGTTACGTGACTCAGAAATGCCACAGCTCAGTTTTGTTGAACAAACACAAGATTGGAGGGAAAAGCTCTGGAATATGGACAGACCTGGAGGGTGTCATAGAAAAACCATGAGAAACTTAATAACGCGTTGGCGGAACGTTTTTATCGCTGTGAGCTGAGCTGTTCCATATCAACAGAGAAAATAATCTCATAAAGTCCCTCCCAGGTAAAGAAGAGATCTTTGTAATAACATGAAGCTTTCTATGTGGTGTGCCTTATCAGCATCGTTATCATGTTTCATGATATGTTATGTCACTGTCGAATATAATCCTTATCTCGGACACAAGGAAGAAAGATTACGGTACATGAGTTGAGATGCTCGAGATAAGCCGATATGTGGTCTTAAAGACAGAACGATAAATTTTGGCTAAACTCGTTTGTGGAAAATTCTGCAATGACAGAAAGAAAGAAACATAAAATAAAATACTTCGCTAATCTAATGAGCATTAATACCAACAAAATACCGTTACTGGTCTACAATGGTCGACACTCGTTCGACATCCACAGAGAGGACTGCGATTCAAATGAACGTTAGTAATTTAGTTTCTGACGTAGTTGTCAATTATCGATTACCGTTTTCCATTTCTGGTGGCTTTATATTGTAACGTTCTGTATGCTTTCATTTGTTTTTTTCTTATTTTGCATTCCTTATCACAACCTAATTTCAGTTACCGTATCACCAACTCATTATTATACCCCTATCACCAACATTTTCGACTTTCCCTATTACTATCATATTATTTTGCCCCTATCACCTACATATTCGACTTTCCCTATTACCAACACATTCAACTTTCTCCACCACTAACACATTCTACTTTCTCCACCACCAACACATTCAACTTTCTCCATCACCAACACATTCAACTTTCTCCATCACCAACACATTCAACTTTATCCACTGTCAAATAACCGTAGAGTCCTGGATGTCCGTGAAGTCTGATCGACGCTCAGCCCCCTTTTGTGATCGATGTGGTAGTAATTGCTTGAAACTTCGCGTTGCTTCGTTGACGCTACTGTCGTCTTCTCATGGGCCTGACGAGGTGGCCCTTCCCAATCATCGTCCCTCGCTAGGCACTTACAAAACACAGATTGCTTCTATGAAGAGGAAATCTCCCACTGTTGTCTGTTCGTGCCTATACTAGCACATACGTTTTTGAGCCGTATTCGGCGAGATATGTCTCGCTGATTTTCACTTGAATCATTTGTTGCTTGAATTCACAATCTCCTCTAATATTATACTCAGTATTGAGTAGCAATTCGGCAAGAGCTGTCTCGCTGCCTGTCACGAAGATTGTTCGTTACCACTTTACAGCTGTCATTTAACTAATTTCGATGCTGCATTGCATATTTAGAAGAACATACTTCTCACATCTACCGAACTTGTCCTTCCCCCTGTTTCACATTCGTCCGTATCCCACTGACCTAACACACGTACTACTCTTTAATCCCAGCTACCTCCCTGCTTTGCCACCACCAACACATTTCACTTTTCTTGTCTCCGGCTCATTCTACTTTTCTTAGTCGGATCATTCTCCTTCCTCTCTCACCATCGTATTTAATTTTTTTTTTCTTATCACCATCGTATTAAATTTTTTTCCTTATCACCATCGTATTTAATTTTCCTTATCACCATCGTATTTAATTTTTTTCCTTATCACCATCGTATTTAATTTTTTTCCTTATCCCCATCGTATTTAATTTTCCTTATCACCATTGTATTTAATTTTCTTTATCCCCATCGTATTTAATTTTCCTTATCACCATCGTATTCAATTTTCCTTATCACCACAGCATTTAATTTTCCTTATCACCACAGTATTTGATTTTCGTTATCACCATCGTATTTAATTTTCCTTATCACCACAGTATTTAATTTTCCTTATCACCACAGTATTTAATTTTCCTTATCACCACAGTATTTAATTTTCCCTATCACCACAGTATTTAATGTGCTTATCACCACAGTATTTAATTTTCCTTATCACCACAGTATTTAGTTGTCCTTATCACCATCGTATTTTAATTTTCCTTATCACCATCGTATTTTAATTTTCCTAATCACAATCGTATTTAACTTTCCTCATCATGATCGTATTTTATTTTCTTTATTATCAACCCATGTACATTCATGACATTGGGCTGAAGATCACTGTAAAAAAGACACCGATTTCCGTCAGCACTAACAACAAAAGAAGATGAATAACAAAAACCAGAAAAATCACTAAATTTATAATTCTCAGAAAATAGCCCTGACTTTCTGTATCACTTGTCAAACTTGCCAGTTATCGCCATTTCCCTTGACTCTCTAATATGGTGAAGTATTTCATTTCTTGAAGCCTTTGAAATGAGGATATATATATAAGAATAGGTAGAATTGAATGTGAAGAAAAGAAAACAAACGATAAAGTCTTAAAACAACTAAATATGAAAAGAGAACTACTAAACACAATTCAAACAAGACAAATGCGATTTGTGGGTCATGTTAAAAGACACAACAGCCAACTAAAAGTAATATTTGAAGGTAAAATACAAGGTAAAAGAGGCAAAGGAACAGCCCTTACAAGAATCTAACCCGTACTCCTCGACTCAGCGCCTTGCCGCAAGATACCTGCATTTTAACACACTGCCAGATAAGCAATCTATTTTTTAAAAAAGTGTCTATCACGTGGCATTTCTTTCTGGCATGTGTCATTCCGTGACCAGAGCATACGTTTACAGCAACTCCGGAATATGTTCTTTATTTGTAGCCAAATCAAAAGAAAGAACTCCGTCACATGACGTATACTGCATATAAACTTAGTGCCCATAATATTTTAATATTTGATACATTCGTGGATTATATTGTCACTTTTAAGCCAGGTCGTCTTTCCTTTACTGAAAAAAAAATCTCAGGTAGTTATTTAAAGCTGAATGAGTCTAGAAGAGGCTGCATCAAAATCTTCCCCTATAAGCTGCACATCTCTCTAATGTTAGCCGGGCTAGTCTCTACTAAAATCTTCCACTATAAGCTGCACATCTCTCTAATGTTAGCCGGGCTAGTCTCCATCAAAATCTTCCCCTATAAGCTGCATATCTCTCTAATGTTAGCCGGGCTAGTCTCCATCAACATCTTCCCCTATAAGCTGCACATCTCTCTCATGTTAGCGTGTATAGTCTGCATCAAAATCTTCCCCTATAAGCTGCATATCTCTCTCATGTTAGCGGGTATAGTCTGCATCAAAATCTTCCCCTATAAGCTGCATATCTCTCTCATGTTAGCGGGTATAGTCTGCATCAAAATCTTCCCCTATAAGCTGCATATCTCTCTCATGTTAGCGGGTATAGCCTGCATCAAAATCTTCCCCTATAAGCTGCATATCTCTCTCATGTTAGCGTGTATAGTCTGCATCAAAATCTTCCCCTATAAGCTGCATATCTCTCTCATGTTAGCGGGTATAGTCTGCATCAAAATCTTCCTGTGGAGTATAGGGCTTCAATGAACACTTTCCAAGCAATTCTGCTTTTTGCCATTCTTAACAGCTCATTCTACGTCTTCCCATCATCTTCATCTCTGCTTCCATCTGTCTTGTAGAATTTTTTGGTCTTTCTCTTTGTCTCTTCTCCTGAAGATTAAAAAAAAGCGCCTATTGTATAATACTCTCAGTTGGCTTTCCCAGTGTGTGTCCTATCCAGCGTCAGATTCTTCGCTGCATTTCTTTATCTATTGATAATTTGACTGGTAGATTTTAATAATTCTATGTTAGTTATTTTTGTCTTGCCATTTACATCTTTCTGTTCTGCGCAAGCATCCATTATTGAAGGTCTTTATCTTCATAATTGTCATTTTTGTTGATCTCCATGTTTCATATCCCTATAATAAGTCTGACTTAATATCGGAGTAGAACATTTTTATTTTCGTAGTTAACCTAATATTTTTTTATTTCCATTTGTTTCCTAGTGCAATGAAGATTCCTGTTGTTCTTTATATTATTACTTTGTTATCATTCTCTGTTCCTCCTTGTTTGTCGTTATTCTCAAGAAATATGTAAAATTGTACGTCTAGTTGTGGTATTTCTCTTATTGTTATTTGATTATTTGCAAACTGCATTAATTCTCATAATGTTGGTGTTATCTCTTTTTATTTTCAGCCCAGCTGTTGTGATCTATTATCAGGTATGCGCATTGTATCTTACGTCTGTTGATGATTATGTGATAGGAGAGCTATTTTCTCAGCAAAGTCTAAGTCATCGGGTTGCTCGGTCAGTGATGTCTGGATTTCATTTCCGTTGTTCTGAGTAATTTCCATTATCTAATCGATGATCAGCAGAAAGAGAAATTGAGAAAGAAGACATCCCTGACTTACTCCTGTTCTTATTTTAAATGTTTTTGTAAGCTGCCCCTCGTGCACAACACTACATTTCATTCCTTCATACATTGTTTCTATCAGGTTAATAAATGTCATCATATCTGGCCGAAGGCGAAGACGCGCCTCACAACACCAGAGATGGAAGTTGTCAGCGACTCACAGCTGATGGCTTGCGCTAGGATCGGTGAACCAGAACCATTCAGACCCTACTCCACCTCTCCGTAGTGCCTCCAGTAACAGACTAACCTGTCTAGTCTGGCCAAGCGAGTAGGGATCGAAGAGGGAAGACAACCCGGTACTCAAAAATGTCATGCTGAAGTCGGATGAGTTGGGCCGAAAGGCGCAAATATCACAGTTATACTGCAAACCACAACACAACGCAGACACGCCCACATAACGTCCTTTTAAGGGCGGATGATGAAGAGGTACACTCCTTTAGTCATCGGGTGAACGCAAGCAAGCATATCTGGCCTAGTCTGCATCAAAATATCCCTGTAGAATATGCAAATCTCTCCAATGCTACATATCTTCTATTATATATAATACGTTTGGCATAACCCTGGCACATTAATCAAATAATCTTGTCATCCAAACACTGCTAGCTCGATTCATTATTTCTTTTCAGCAAGCACCTTTATCATCATTGTCATCATCATAATATTCTTCAGATCGCACACCTTTTGCAGAACGTTGCATTCACCACATACCGTCTAAAAGAATCACTTGTCTCTAACTAGATCTGCCACTTCTGTTGTCATGTTCAAGGTCTCCTTGATGTTTTGAAAGCTCCTTGTTCTTGGTTTGCCTCTTATGCGCAGCCAGGAACCATGCCTTTCATTATTGTTCTTTACAGCCTTCTGTTGTCATGTTCAAGGTCTCCTTGATGTCTTGAAATCTCCTTCTTCTTGGTTTGCCGCTTATGCGCAGCCAGGAACCATGCCTTTCATTATTGTTCTTTACAGCCTTCTGTTGTCATGTTCAAGGTCTCCTTGATGTCTTGAAATCTCCTTCTTCTTGGTTTGCCGCTTATGCGCAGCCAGGAACCATGCCTTTCATTATTGTTCTTTACAGCCTTCTGTTGTCATGTTCAAGGTCTCCTTGATGTCTTGAAATCTCCTTCTTCTTGGTTTGCCGCTTATGCGCAGCCAGGAACCATGCCTTTCATTATTGTTCTTTACAGCCTTCTGTGTCTTTTCATGTGGAAATAGTAATTAATTTCTTCTTCGGTGTTTATAAGGCAGTTTTTTTTTAAAGTTTAAATCTTTTAATATGTTTTCATGCTATTTTGCATTATCCAAGGTATCTTACGCATTTTTATGTAGCATTTTGTTGAAAATGAACCGAGTTTCTTTCTTAATGTTTGCGAGATTTTCTATGATTCACAATCGTATGTTGCTATAGAAAAGACATAATCCTTAGTAATTTTAATTTTGCGTCCTTGCTGGTATTGTGCCACATGTTCTTCATGGCGTTAATTTCTGTGTCGCTATTGCTAATCTTCTTATAAAGTCGTAAATGTTAGTAAGGAGTCGTAGTTACGATGGTTGCGCCTTTGCTGAATTTAACACTGCATCTTTGCATACAAGGTTTGACATTCATCGTTGGTCACTAATCACTTTGTCATATTTGGTTAGTCTGTTTCCAGAGACATCATAAGATCTTTTGTAGAAAGAGCCATAGAGGTGAAAACAGATCTATACCTATGTTTCATAGATTATACCTACGCATTCGACAAAGTAAAGCACCAAGAAATAAATAAGGTTTTAGAAGGCATAAACATTGACAGCAAAGATCTAAGAATAATAAAGAAAATGTACTGGTAACAAACAGCGGCCATAAGAACTGGAAATAAATTGGGAATATTTCAACAAATAAAACAGGGTGTTAGGCATTGTGTGTTGTCACCTGATTTATTTTATATGTATATTGAGATTATTTTAAGATCAGAAGAGGCATGCCTGGAATAACAATTGGAGGTTCATAAGATGCTGATGATACAATCTTAATCACAAAGAGTGAAAATGAGTTACAAGAAATGTTGGACATTATAGTTTTAAAAAAGGCAAAAATAAAGGACTCAGCCTTAATAGCAAAAAGACAGTGGTAATGGTAACAAGAAAGACAAAGACATCATCGCAATGCACAATAAAGACAAGTGGAACAATATTAAAACAGGTAAATGAATTTAAATATTTGGGAACAATGTTAACCTCATATGGTAGATATACAACAGAGGTGAGATGCAGAATGGCTCAGGCAAGAGCAGCTTTCCAAAAAATGAGGAAGATACTGTGCGATCCATTTTTGACAATAGAAACAAGAAAAAGAGTTCTTAAATGTTAATTAGAGCCAGTCTTAACATATGGAAGCGAATCATGGACAATAGGACAACAGACAAGAAAATCATTTTAGGATATTTAAATGTGGCTTTACGGAAGAATGTTGAGAATACCATGGCCAGCTAAGAAGAAGAATGCAACTATTCTTAAAGAGACCAAACCAAAGAGAGAGAGAGAGAGAGCTAATTTCTAATATTACGAAGAAACAATCATCATTTGTTTGGTCATGTAATGAGAAGGGAACAGCTGGAATATATTGTTTCAACTGGGAAAATTAAGGGACGAAGAGATAGAGGGAAGCAAAAAGAAAACAAGTACGAAACAGTTTAAGAGAATGGCTTGACAGAAGGTCAACAACAGAAATGATAAATAACTGTCGATTTCGAAAGTTGTGGAGAGACATGATCACCTACGCCAGCAGGCATTGTACTTAATGATGATTTCCACAGCCACTTTTAAAACGTGGAATAACGTCTTAGTCAGTTCTAGTTCACTATTCCTAACGCAAGAAGTCAACCATGAGTCGCTGGCCGATTTCTGCTCATTTGGTCTAGGTTTGGTCTCGGTGGCAACAGACACTTTCCATTCGGACTATATACACTATATATATGTTATAAGTCCGGCTTGTTGCAGGAGCTACTGAGTTAAGTGCTCTGTGCACACCGTGAGCTGTGTGTTTCATCCGTTTTGATCATGTTCCGATATTCCAATTGTTTACGATGAATGCTGATATCGTATGACAGGGAACAGATGGCCGTGTTCACTTTCTGTGCGGTTTCGCTATGTCTTTTGGCGTGTGCTGAGACTGCTATGATGGGGACTACAGCTACCTTTCTTTGTTTGGGCGATGAGTTAGTAATTCAGATGATTCCACTGGCACGGGCGGTTAAGCAAATATGGATTTTAATTCGTTTGCAGTGATACCGGGGCTTTCCATAACGAAATAACCAAATATATGTTATATATATGTTATATATATGTTATATATGTTATATATATATATATGTTTGTCTGTATCGATACGTTACTTGTGAAATTGTCGATGCTATATATGGAATTATCATAATTTGTTTGACCATGCAATGAGAATGGAACAGCTGGAACACATTGTCACAACTGAGAAACTGAGGGACGAAGAGATAGAGGGAACCAAAGTGAAAAGGTACCAGACAGCCTAAGAGAATGGTTTGGCAGAAGGTCAACAACAGAAATGATAAATAACTGTCGAGATCTAGAGCTGAGGAGAATCATGATCACCTACGCATGTAGGTATGGTACTTGATGTTGATGATGATATATGGAAATGTATCGGCTTAACCTTAGATCTTTAGGCATTAACCGTGCTTTGTGACTTAGTGCTAAGATCAGAATGGCACTACGAGTTTATTCTTACCTTGTGATCTTGATCTTTGACTGCCATGATATTAAACTATCTTTATCTTTTCTGTCTTGATATAAGACTATTTTTAATCTTTCACAGACGATAGAAGACTATCTCATTTACTGACACGATATAATTAGACTAGCTTTGCCTTTTATTGACACGATATGACGAGACTATCTTTATCTTTCACTCACACGATATGATGAGACTATCTTTATCTTTCACTGACATCATATGAGACTATCTTTATCTTTCACTAACATCATATGAGACTATCTTTATCTTTCACTGACATCATATGAGACTATCTTAATCTTTCACTGACACGATATGAGACTATCTTTATCTTTCACTAACATCATATGAGACTATCTTTATCTTTCACTGACACGATATGAGACTATCTTTATCTTTCACTAACATCATATGAGACTATCTTTATCTTTCACTGACAACATATAAAACTATCTTTATCTTTCACTAACATCATATGAGACTATCTTTATCTTTCACTAACATCATATGAGACTATCTTTATCTTTCACTAACATCATATGAGACTATCTTTATCTTTCACTGACATATAAAAACTATCTTTATCTTTCACTAACATCATATGAGACTATCTTTATCTTTCACTAACATCATATGAGACTATCTTTATCTTTCACTGACATCATATGAGACTATCTTTATCTTTCACTGACATCATATGAGACTATCTTTATCTTTCAATGACACGATGTGAGACTATCTTAATCTTTCAATGACACGATGTGAGACTATCTTAATCTTTCAATGACACGATGTGATGAGACTATCTTTATCTTTCACTGACACGATATGATGAGACTATCTTTATCGTTCACTGACATTATATGAGACTATCTTTATTTTTAACTCACACGATATGATGAGACTATCTTTATCATTCACTGACATTATATGAGACTATCTTTATTTTTAACTCACACGATATGATGAGACTATCTTTATCTTTCATTGATATTATATGAGACTATCTTTATCTTTCATTGACATCATATTAGACTATCTTTATCTTTCATTGACATGATATTAGACTATCTTTATCTTTCACTGACATTATATGAGACTCTCTTTATCTTTCATTGACAAGATATTAGACTATCTTTATCTTTCACTGACATTATATGAGACTATCTTTATCTTTCATTGACACGATAAGAGACTATCTTTAACTTTCACTGACATTATATGAGACTATCATTATCTTTCACTGACACTATATGAGACTATCTTTATCTTTCACTGACATTATATGAGACTATCTTTATCTTTCCCATACATTATATGAGACTATATTTATCTTTCATTGACATGATATTAGACTATCTTTATCTTTCACTGACACGATATGAGACTATCTTTATCTTTCACTAACATCATATGAGACTATCTTTATCTTTCACTGACATCATTTGAGACTATCTTTATCTTTCACTAACATCATATGAGACTATCTTTATCTTTCACTGACACGATATGAGACTATCTTAATCTTTCAATGACACGATGTGAGACTATCTTAATCTTTCAATGACACGATGTGATGAGACTATCTTTATCTTTCACTGACACGATATGATGAGACTATCTTTATCGTTCACTGACATTATATGAGACTATCTTTATTTTTAACTCACACGATATGATGAGACTATCTTTATCATTCACTGACATTATATGAGACTATCTTTATTTTTAACTCACACGATAGGATGAGACTATCTTTATCTTTCACTCACACGATATGATGAGACTATCTTTATCGTTCACTGACATTATATGAGACTATCTTTATCTTTCATTGATATTATATGAGACTATCTTTATCTTTCATTGACATGATATTAGACTATCTTTATCTTTCATTGACATGATATTAGACTATCTTTAACTTTCATTGACATTATATGAGACTATCTTTATCTTTCATTGACAAGATATTAGACTATCTTTATCTTTCACTGACATTATATGCGACTATCTTTATCTTTCCCATACATTATATGAAACTATATTTATCTTTCATTGACATGATATTAGACTATCTTTATCTTTCACTGATATTATAAGAGACTATCTTTATCTTTCATTGACATGATATTAGACTATCTTTATCTTTAACTGATATTATAAGACACTATCTTTATCTTTCACTGATATTATAAGACACTATCTTTATCTTTCACTGATATTAGAAGACACTATCTTTATCTTTCACTGACATGATAAGACACTATCTTTATCTTTCATTGACACGATATGAGATTATCTTTATCATTCATTGACATGATATTAGACTATCTTTATCTTTCACTGATATTATAAGAGACTATCTTTATCTTTCATTGACACGATATGACACTATCTTAATCTTTCGTTAACACGATATGAGACTATCTTTATTATTCACTGACACGATATGAGACTATCTTTATCTTTTACTGACAAGATATGAGACTACATTTACTTTCTATTGATACAAAATAACATTATATTTACCTTTTGTTATACAATATTAGTTGTTTTCTGATTTTAGCTGACATATGATACGAAACTCTTTACACATTTACTAAATAACTATAGGACTGTCTTTGCTTTTTACCGACATGCTTTGATGATGGCACGATTGCATCTGTAATGTTGGGGCAGTATCTTGATCTGTAACTGATATGATATGTGAATACTTTAATAATTTGCTTGATATAAAAAAGTCGCATTGTGGTCAGTATCAAGCCATGCCGCCCTGATTTCCCAGGTAATATCTATGGTATATATTTTCAGTGTCTGGTCAACTTCGAAATCCTTGGTAAGGGTATATAAAAATGGCCTTATCTAGTAGTTCGACGCTGGCCTTACTGGTCTGTAGTGGACACACTAACCACTTAGCTAAAGCGAATTCCTGATATACATTATGACTATTTTAAATTTTAAAACTGGCATGCTATATGACTTTCTTTACCTTTAATGACGCAAATATAATCTGTAATATAATTCTACCGCCATAATAGCCAGCTTAGAACACGTTTGTTTCGTTAAAATGTTAACGCTTTTTTTTGTCACTCATAATTGATCTGTGTATGATATCATATACACGTTTTCGTTCCTTTATATTTCTTCCTATGCTTATTTTACTCTTTATTACATTATTTCTTAATTAATTTAAAAAGCAATATTTTTGTGTGGCAATATCTAAAAGCTATCCCTACATCAATCATGTTTTTATTTAACGAAGTATTTTTCTAATTCTTAATAAGACTAATAACTGATGTTTTTTTTTCACGTTCACAATACGTGCATTTATTTCTTAGATTAGTGTTTTCGTCCTTTGCCTCTTGTTATTTTCGTTGCTAGGCAATCATTTCCCTCTTTATTCTGAGCGACTGCACGTCCGTTGTTTCCAGAGTGAGGTGCGAAGTCACATAATCTATTTTTGTTGGATCATGTGACAAGAATAAATCATTTCTTATTGGATGAAGTGTAATCGCTAAAACCATTTAGGGATCTGGACAGAATGGTGTTAAGCAAACCAATTTACAAATTCCGACGTGAGATATGCATCTGCATGAAATGAGGATAGTAAGCAGATAATAATCAACCATTGGGTTAGTCCCTGGGTCCTTGAGCTGACTCTAATTTATCCACTTCCAGGTGATGGCTACAGGAATAAGCTACTCACCTTGGCCAAGTAAATAGATTGAGAATGAAAACAAACTCGGCCACCATAAATGCTTCAAGAAATAAAATAAGTCGGGACGAAAAGTGAAGATATCAGATCTAGCATTCAAACAATAAGCTGAACGAACCTTCACAATTAGAACGAGAGCGAACGAGCAAAAAAAAAAATGATAACGAATATATACAAGCAATTAAAAGGTAATGATTATGTCATCATCGTCGGGTTTCTTATATTTTGCGAAACCTTGCACTCATCACAGCCATCTGAAAGAATCTCTGTCTCTAGCCGGATCTCCCACTTCTTTTGTTGTCACATTTAACGTCCTTTACATAGCTTGGAACCGCAGTATTCTTGGTCACCCCTGTTTCGTCTTCCCGAACCATGCCTTCCATTGTTGTTCTTTCAAGTACACTTTCTTTGACGTGGCCATAGTATTTTAACTTCCTCTGTTAGCTGTTTATAAGCACATTCTTTTCAATGTTTATGTCTTTTAATATATCTTCATTACTTTTTTTCATTATCCAAAGAATAGCCAGCATTGTAGAATGAACTATGAAAGTTGTAAACATTGCCACACCATTTCAAGGTGAGCGGGACTAGTTTTCTTCCTCCTCGATGTTATTACTTTCATTCATTTAAACATCCAGGTTCAACTTACTTTTTCCAGTAAAGTCGAATTTCGATCACCAGGCCAGGTTTTAACCCAAGTTCATAGTATCATCCTCACAATGCATTAATTAACTACCAGACAAATGACAACCTCATGGAACAATTATTTTTTTTTACTGTGCAACGAAGCAAATTCAAATGTGGGATTCTTAATGTTATTGTTTGTATTGTTTGGCTGTGCAGCCTAGCTGATATACACTGTGAGATTCTTAATGTTTGTATTGTTTGGCTGTGCAGCCTAGCTGATATACACTGTGAGATTCTTAATGTTATTGTTTGTATTGTTTGGCTGTGCAGCCTAGCTGATATACACTGTGAGATTCTTAATGTTATTGTTTGTATTGTTTGGCTGTGCAGCCTAGCTGATATACACTGTGAGATTCTTAATGGTTTTTTTTATTTTGCTGTGCAATGAAGCACATTCAAATGTGGCATTCCTAATGTTGTTGTTTTTATATCGTGGCTGTGCAGTCTAGCTGATATACACTGTGAGATTTCTATGGTGTGTCTTTATTTGTTGTGCAAGGAAGCAAAATAAAATGCGGGATTCCTAATATTATTGTATTTTTTTTTTTTTTGCTGTGCAGCGAAGGAAACTCAAATATGGTATTCCTAATGTTTTTTTGTTTTCTTGTTGGCTGTGCAGCCTAGCTGGAATATCTTGTCGGATTCATAACGTTGTTACAGATGGTCAAGACCGCGAAGCTGACACACCTGCAGGGCAAACATTAGATAACATGAAATCTGCAACATTAGTTTTTTTTTTTCATTCATGATTTATTTTATTTCTAAATGAGAATAAATAAAGAAAGCATCCTGTTGCGCACAGGGGATAAATTGAAAATTTGTGTTAATCTCCTTCAATAAACACATCGGCAAATTTTTAAAGAAGTGTACAGCACTACGTCAGTACAGTATTTCTTTGCCAGAAAAAATATACCAGTAACCACATAAGTTATTGCCTTTAATGGGTACCGGATTTTTTCTGGGAAAGTAAAGCGGCGCGGGCGTAATACCGACCACATTACCCCAAAAATCATGTCCTGGGGGGTTTCTAAAATTTATGGTCACTAACACAATATTCCCTACAAGCCACTTGACGTGACGGGGCTCATGATTTTTTAGGTAATGTGGTCGGTATTACGCCCGAGCCGCTTTACTTTCCCAGAAAAAAATCCGGTACCCATTAAAAGCTGGGTGAACCCGAAAGCCGACGGTTGGGATCGAATCCTACCTCTTGTTCTTTGTAGTCCAGTTCACTAACCGCTGAGCTATCGCAGCTCCCAGGAACACAATAAGCCGTTGATAATCGCTGCATGTGTTGTTATGTTACAGTTTGCTATCTCGTTTTGTTTAAGAGAATTTTTTTTAAATGCTAACTTGGATGAAGACTTTGTTAAGTTGATTTTGTTGAGGCCAACATGTAGAAAGATTTTGTTTAAGCTGATTTTGTTGTCGCTAACTTGTCGAAAGATTTTATTTTGTTGTCACTAACTTGTCGAAAGATTTTATTTTGTTTAAGTTGATATTGTTGTCGCTAACTTGTCGAAAGATTTTATTTTGTTGTCGCTAACTTGTAGAACGATTTGATTTTGTTTAAGTTGATTTTGTTGTCGCTAACTTGTAGAAAGATTTTATTTTGTTTAAGTTGATTTTGTTGTCGCTAACTTGTCGAAAGATTTGATTTTGTTTAAGTTGATTTTGTTGTCGCTAACTTGTAGAAAGATTTGATTTTGTTTAAGTTGATTTTGTTGTCGCTAACTTGTCGAAAGATTTGATTTTGTTTAAGTTGATTTTGTTGTCGCTAACTTGTAGAAAGATTTGATTTTGTTTAAGTTGATTTTGTTGTCGCTAACTTGTAGAAAGATTTTATTTTGTTGTCGCTAACTTGTAGAACGATTTGATTTTGTTTAACCTTATTTTGTTGTCGTTAACTTGTAGAAAGATTTTATTTTGTTTAAGTTGATTTTGTTGTCGCTAACTTGTAGAAAGATTTGATTTTGTTTAAGTTGATTTTGTTGTCGCTAACTTGTAGAAAGATTTGATTTTGTTTAAGTTGATTTTGTTGTCGCTAACTTGTCGAAAGATTTGATTTTGTTTAAGTTGATTTTGTTGTCGCTAACTTGTCGAAAGATTTGATTTTGTTTAAGTTGATTTTGTTGTCGCTAACTTGTAGAAAGATTTTATTTTGTTGTCGCTAACTTGTAGAACGATTTGATTTTGTTTAACCTGATTTTGTTGTCGTTAACTTGTAGAAAGATTTTTTTAACCACATTTTAGTTGATTGCATTTTAGAAACACTGAGACACAAAATAGCAGGAGAGGCCAACATAAGAGCCAGATACCGTATACTGTGTATCCCCTCAATGCTTATGAGAAATAAAGATGAAAAGAAAGGAAAGACGAAGAATTAAAAATTGTAGGTTACTGCAACCTTAGTAAGTAAAAAAGTAAAGTACCCCCGTCACGCCAAGTGGCGTATAGGGAAATATGGTGTTAGTGACCCTATATTTTATAGACCTTCAGCACATGATTTTTGGGGTAATGTGGTCGGTATTACGCCCGTGCTGCTTTACTTTCCCAGAAAAAAATCCGGTACCCATTTAAGGCTGGGTGAACCCGGAAGCCGTCGGTTGGGATCGAACCCTACCCCTTGTCCGTGGTAGTCCAGTTCACTAACCACTGAGCTATGGCGGCTCCTCTGCAACCTTAGTACTCGCCTTAAATTCTAAAGTACCTCGTTCGAATCCCATGGGAATCAATGTACACTTACTTGTTATTTTATTTTTTTGGGTGTAAATTAAACAACTATCACCTGATTTCAATTGATGTAAGAGTGAGCGCTTATACCTATCGGAGACGAACAACAATTACAGATCTTATTATTTTTTAACCTTCCTAATTTGTCTTTCAGGATCAAATGAGATATCGTTTGTGGTCTTTTATATCGTATATTCAAGCTGAGCAAAAATACACACAAACGATTGCATTTGAAAATTTAAAAAGCGTCACTTCTATTTTCAACTCCAAGGAACAAAGCCAAGTAGTAACATTTATATGGTCATTTATTTCAATATGGGAGCCGCGATAGTGGTTAGTGAATTGGACTACATAAGACAAGAGGTAAGGTTCGAACCCAACCGACGGCTTCCAGGTTCACCCAGCCTTTAATGGGTACCTGAGTTTTTCTGGGAAAGTAAAGCGGCACGGGCGTAATACCCACCACATTACCCCAAAAAATCATGTGCCGAAGGTCTGTAAAATTTATGGTCACTAACACCATATTCCCTATCCGCCACATGGCGTGACGGGGGCACTTTACTATTTTTATTTTATTTTTTTTTCATTTCAATATAACTTTCATCTCAAAGGCACATATAACATAACATGGATAATTTTGCAGCATTTGTGGATGAATATGAACTACATCTCGAACATTCTGCCTATTATTTAAAAACGTTCATATAATATAGAAGTGGTTTCAGCTCGTGACACTACACAAAATGTATGAAAAGAGTTTCAATAATTTGTGTGTGAGGTATATTTTAGTGGCACAATGTTTATGAGAAAAGAAAAGAAAAACTCGCATATTTAAAGTATTTCAGTGGGCTTTAAGTAGTCTTTAACCATAAACATATGTAACATTCATATGTGACTTGTTTAAACCAACCTGAACGTACAATAGAAGACGTGTTGTTTAAACCAACTTGAACGTACAATAGAAGACGCGTCGTCTAAACCAACTTGAATGTACAATAGAAGACGTGTTGTTTAAACCAACTTGAATGTACAATAGAAGACGTGTTGTTTAAATCAACTTGAATGTACAATAGAAGACGTGTTGTTTAAACCAACTTGAATGTACAATAGAAGACGTGTTGTTTAAACCAACTTGAATGTACAATAGAAGACGTGTTGTTTAAACCAACTTGAACGTACAATAGAAGACGTGTTGTTTAAACCAACTTGAACGTACAATAGAAGACGTGTTGTTTAAATCAACTTCAATGTACAATAGAAGACGTGTTTTTTAAACCAACTTGAACGTACAATAGAAGACGTGTTGTTTAAACCAACTTGAATGTACAATAGAAGACGTGTTGTTTAAACCAACTTGAACGTACAATAGAAGACGTGTTGTTTAAACCAACTTGAATGTACAATAGAAGACGCGTTGTTTAAACTAACTTGAATGTACAATAGAAGACGTGTTGTTTAAACTAACTTGAATGTACAATAGAAGACGTGTTGTTTAAAATAACTTGAACGTACACTAGAAGACGTGTTGTTTAAACCAACTTGAACGTACAATAGAAGACGCGTTGTTTAAACCAACTTGAACGTACAATAGAAGACGTGTTGTTTAAAATAACTTGAACGTACACTAGAAGACGTGTTGTTTAAACCAACTTGAACGTACAATAGAAGACGTGTTGTTTAAACCAACTTGAACGTACAATAGAAGACGTGTTGTTTAAACCAGCTTGAACGTACAATAGAAGACGTGTTGTTTAAATAAACTTGAATGTACAATAGAATACGTGTTGTTTAAACCAACTTGAACGTACAATAGAAGACGTGTTGTTTAAATCAACTTGAATGTACAATAGAAGACGTGTTGTTTAAACCAACTTGAACGTACAATAGAAGACGTGTTGTTTAAATCAACTTGAATGTACAATAGAAGACGTGTTGTTTAAATCAACTTGAATATACAATAGAAGACGTGTTGTTTAAACCAACTTGAATATACAATAGAAGACGTGTTGTTTAAATCAACTTGAATGTACAATAGAAGACGTGTTGTTTAAATCAACTTGAATATACAATAGAAGACGTGTTGTTTAAAGCAACTTGAACGTACAATAGAAGACGTGTTGTTTAAATCAACTTGAATGTACAATAGAAGACGTGTTGTTTAAACCAACTTGAACGTACAATAGAAGACGTGTTGTTTAAATCAACTTGAATGTACAATAGAAGACGTGTTGTTTAAACCAACTTGAACGTACAATAGAAGACACGTTGTTTAAACCAACTTGAATGTACAATAGAAGACGTGTTGTTTAAACCAACTTGAATGTACAATAGAAGACGAGTTGTTTAAACCAACTTGAACGTACAATAGAAGACGTGTTGTTTAAACCGACTTGAACGTACAATAGAAGACGTGTTGTTTAAACTAACTTGAACGTACAATAGAAGACGTGTTGTTTAAACCAACTTGAACGTACAATAGAAGACGCATTGTTTAAACCAACTTGAACGTACAATAGAAGACGTGTTGTTTAAACCAACTTGAACGTACAATAGAAGACGTGTTGTTTAAACCAACTTGAACGTACAATAGAAGACGTGTTGTTTAAACCAGCTTGAACGTACAATAGAAGACGTGTTGTTTAAACCAACTTGAACGTACAATAGAAGACGTGTTGTTTAAATCAACTTGAATGTACAATAGAAGACGCGTTGTTTAAACCAGCTTGAACGTACAATAGAAGACGCGTTGTTTAAACCAACTTGAATGTACAATAGAAGACGTGTTGTTTAAACCAACTTGAACGTACAATAGAAGACGTGTTGTTTAAATCAACTTGAATGTACAATAGAAGACGTGTTGTTTAAACCAACTTGAATGTACAATAGAAGACGTGTTGTTTAAACCAACTTGAACGTACAATAGAAGACGTGTTGTTTAAACTAACTTGAATGTACAATAGAAGACGTGTTGTTTAAACCAACTTGAATGTACAATAAAAGACGCGTTGTTTAAACCAACTTGAACGTACAATAGAAGACGCGTTGTTTAAACCAACTTGAATGTACAGTAGAAGACGCGTTGTTTAAACTAACTTGAACGTAAAATAGAAGACGCGTTGTTTAAACCAACTTGAATGTACAATAGAAGACGCGTTGTTTAAACCAACTTGAATGTACAATAGAAGACGCGTTGTTTAAACCAACTTGAATGTACAATAGAAGACGTGTTGTTTAAACCAACTTGAATGTACAATAGAAGACGTGTTGTTTAAACCAACTTGAACGTACAATAGAAGACGTGTTGTTTAAACCAGCTTGAACGTACAATAGAAGACGTGTTGTTTAAACCAACTTGAACGTACAATAGAAGACGTGTTGTTTAAATCAACTTGAATGTACAATAGAAGACGCGTTGTTTAAACCAGCTTGAACGTACAATAGAAGAGGCGTTGTTTAAACCAACTTGAATGTACAATAGAAGACGTGTTGTTTAAACCAACTTGAACGTACAATAGAAGACGTGTTGTTTAAATCAACTTGAATGTACAATAGAAGACGTGTTGTTTAAACCAACTTGAATGTACAATAGAAGACGTGTTGTTTAAACCAACTTGAACGTACAATAGAAGACGTGTTGTTTATACTAACTTGAATGTACAATAGAAGACGTGTTGTTTAAACCAACTTGAATGTACAATAAAAGACGCGTTGTTTAAACCAACTTGAACGTACAATAGAAGACGCGTTGTTTAAACCAACTTGAACGTACAATAGAAAACGTGTTGTTTAAACCAACTTGAATGTACAATAGAAGACATGTTGTTTAAACCAACTTGAATGTACAATAGAAGACGCGTTGTTTAAAACCAACTTGAATGTACAATAGAAGACGCGTTGTTTAAACCAACTTGAATGTACAATAGAAGACGTGTTGTTTAAACTAACTTGAATGTACAATAGAAGACGCGTTGTTTAAACCAACTTGAATGTACAATAGAAGACGTGTTGTTTAAACTAACTTGAATGTACAATAGAAGACGCGTTGTTTAAACTAACTTGAATGTACAATAGAAGACGTGTTGTTTAAACTAACTTCAATGTACAATAGAAGACGTGTTGTTTAAACTTACTTGAATGTACAATAGAAGACGTGTTGTTTAAACCAACTTGAATGTACAATAGAAGACGCGTTATTTAAACCAGCTTGAATGTACAATAGAAGACGTGTTGTTTAAAATAACTTGAACGTACACTAGAAGACGTGTTGTTTAAACCAACTTGATCGTACAATAGAAGACGTGTTGTTTAAACCAACTTGAACGTACAATAGAAGACGTGTTGTTTAAACCAGCTTGAACGTACAATAGAAGACGTGTTGTTTAAACCAACTTGAACGTACAATAGAAAACGTGTTGTTTAAACCAGCTTGAACGTACAATAGAAGACGTGTTGTTTAAACCAACTTGAACGTACAATAGAAGACGTGTTGTTTAAATCAACTTGAATGTACAATAGAAGACGTGTTGTTTAAACCAACTTGAACGTACAATAGAAGACGTGTTGTTTAAATCAACTTGAATGTACAATAGAAGACGTGTTGTTTAAACCAACTTGAACGTACAATAGAAGACGCGTTGTTTAAACCACCTTGAATGTACAATAGAAGACGTGTTGTTTAAACCAACTTGAACGTACAATAGAAGACGCGTTGTTTAAACCAACTTGAATGTACAATAGAAGACGAGTTGTTTAAACCAACTTGAACGTACGATAGAAGACGTGTTGTTTAAACCAACTTGAACGTACAATAGAAGACGTGTTGTTTAAACTAACTTGAACGTACAATAGAAGACGTGTTGTTTAAACCAACTTGAACGTGCAATAGAAGACGTGTTGTTTAACCCAACTTGAACGTACAATAGAAGACGTGTTGTTTAAACCAACTTGAACGTACAATAGAAGAAGTGTTGTTTAAACCAACTTGAACGTACAATAGAAGACGTGTTGTTTAAACCAGCTTGAACGTACAATAGAAGACGTGTTGTTTAAACCAACTTGAACGTACAATAGAAGACGTGTTGTTTAAATCAACTTGAATGTACAATAGAAGACGCGTTGTTTAAACCAGCTTGAACGTACAATAGAAGACGCGTTGTTTAAACCAACTTGAATGTACAATAGAAGACGTGTTGTTTAAACCAACTTGAACGTACAATAGAAGACGTGTTGTTGAAATCAACTTGAATGTACAATAGAAGACGTGTTGTTTAAACCAACTTGAATGTACAATAGAAGACGTGTTGTTTAAACCAACTTGAACGTACAATAGAAGACGTGTTGTTTAAACTAACTTGAATGTACAATAGAAGACGTGTTGTTTAAACCAACTTGAATGTACAATAAAAGACGCGTTGTTTAAACCAACTTGAATGTACAATAGAAGACGTGTTGTTTAAACCAACTTGAATGTACAATAGAAGACGCGTTGTTTAAACCAACTTGAATGTACAATAGAAGACGCGTTGTTTAAACCAACTTGAATGTACAATAGAAGACGCGTTGTTTAAACCAACTTGAATGTACAATAGAAGACGTGTTGTTTAAACCAACTTGAATGTACAATAGAAGACGCGTTGTTTAAACCAACTTGAATGTACAGTAGAAGACGCGTTGTTTAAACTAACTTGAACGTACAATAGAAGACGCGTTGTTTAAACCAACTTGAATGTACAATAGAAGACGCGTTGTTTAAACCAACTTGAATGTACAATAGAAGACGCGTTGTTTAAACCAACTTGAATGTACAATAGAAGACGCGTTGTTTAAACCAACTTGAATGTACAATAGAAGACGCGTTGTTTAAACCAACTTGAATGTACAATAGAAGACGCGTTGTTTAAACCAACTTGAATGTACAATAAAAGACGCGTTGTTTAAACCAACTTGAATGTACAATTGAAGACGCGTTGTTTAAACCAACTTGAATGTACAATAGAAGACGCGTTATTTAAACCAGCTTGAATGTACAATAGAAGACGTGTTGTCTAAAATAACTTGAACGTACAATAGGAGACGTGTTGTTTAAACCAACTTGAACGTACAATAGAAGACGTGTTGTTTAAACCAACTTGAACGTACAATAGAAGACGTGTTGTTTAAACCAGCTTGAACGTACAATAGAAGACGTGTTGTTTAAACCAACTTGAACGTACAATAGAAAACGTGTTGTTTAAACCAGCTTGAACGTACAATAGAAGACGTGTTGTTTAAACCAACTTGAACGTACAATAGAAGACGTGTTGTTTAAATCAACTTGAATGTACAATAGAAGACGTGTTGTTTAAACCAACTTGAACGTACAATAGAAGACGTGTTGTTTAAACCAGCTTGAACGTACAATAGAAGACGTGTTGTTTAAACCAACTTGAATGTACAATAGAAGACGTGTTGTTTAAATCAACTTGAATGTACAATAGAAGACGCGTTGTTTAAACTAACTTGAATGTACAATAGAAGACGTGTTGTTTAAACTAACTTCAATGTACAATAGAAGACGTGTTGTTTAAACTTACTTGAATGTACAATAGAAGACGTGTTGTTTAAACCAACTTGAATGTACAATAGAAGACGCGTTATTTAAACCAGCTTGAATGTACAATAGAAGACGTGTTGTTTAAAATAACTTGAACGTACACTAGAAGACGTGTTGTTTAAACCAACTTGATCGTACAATAGAAGACGTGTTGTTTAAACCAACTTGAACGTACAATAGAAGACGTGTTGTTTAAACCAGCTTGAACGTACAATAGAAGACGTGTTGTTTAAACCAACTTGAACGTACAATAGAAAACGTGTTGTTTAAACCAGCTTGAACGTACAATAGAAGACGTGTTGTTTAAACCAACTTGAACGTACAATAGAAGACGTGTTGTTTAAATCAACTTGAATGTACAATAGATGACGTGTTGTTTAAACCAACTTGAACGTACAATAGAAGACGTGTTGTTTAAATCAACTTGAATGTACAATAGAAGACGTGTTGTTTAAACCAACTTGAATGTACAATAGAAGACGAGTTGTTTAAACCAACTTGAACGTACGATAGAAGACGTGTTGTTTAAACCAACTTGAACGTACAATAGAAGACGTGTTGTTTAAACTAACTTGAACGTACAATAGAAGACGTGTTGTTTAAACCAACTTGAACGTGCAATAGAAGACGTGTTGTTTAACCCAACTTGAACGTACAATAGAAGACGTGTTGTTTAAACCAACTTGAACGTACAATAGAAGAAGTGTTGTTTAAACCAACTTGAACGTACAATAGAAGACGTGTTGTTTAAACCAGCTTGAACGTACAATAGAAGACGTGTTGTTTAAACCAACTTGAACGTACAATAGAAGACGTGTTGTTTAAATCAACTTGAATGTACAATAGAAGACGCGTTGTTTAAACCAGCTTGAACGTACAATAGAAGACGCGTTGTTTAAACCAACTTGAATGTACAATAGAAGACGTGTTGTTTAAACCAACTTGAACGTACAATAGAAGACGTGTTGTTGAAATCAACTTGAATGTACAATAGAAGACGTGTTGTTTAAACCAACTTGAATGTACAATAGAAGACGTGTTGTTTAAACCAACTTGAACGTACAATAGAAGACGTGTTGTTTAAACTAACTTGAATGTACAATAGAAGACGTGTTGTTTAAACCAACTTGAATGTACAATAAAAGACGCGTTGTTTAAACCAACTTGAATGTACAATAGAAGACGTGTTGTTTAAACCAACTTGAATGTACAATAGAAGACGCGTTGTTTAAACCAACTTGAATGTACAATAGAAGACGCGTTGTTTAAACCAACTTGAATGTACAATAGAAGACGCGTTGTTTAAACCAACTTGAATGTACAATAGAAGACGTGTTGTTTAAACCAACTTGAATGTACAATAGAAGACGCGTTGTTTAAACCAACTTGAATGTACAGTAGAAGACGCGTTGTTTAAACTAACTTGAACGTACAATAGAAGACGCGTTGTTTAAACCAACTTGAATGTACAATAGAAGACGCGTTGTTTAAACCAACTTGAATGTACAATAGAAGACGCGTTGTTTAAACCAACTTGAATGTACAATAGAAGACGCGTTGTTTAAACCAACTTGAATGTACAATAGAAGACGCGTTGTTTAAACCAACTTGAATGTACAATAGAAGACGCGTTGTTTAAACCAACTTGAATGTACAATAAAAGACGCGTTGTTTAAACCAACTTGAATGTACAATTGAAGACGCGTTGTTTAAACCAACTTGAATGTACAATAGAAGACGCGTTATTTAAACCAGCTTGAATGTACAATAGAAGACGTGTTGTCTAAAATAACTTGAACGTACAATAGGAGACGTGTTGTTTAAACCAACTTGAACGTACAATAGAAGACGTGTTGTTTAAACCAACTTGAACGTACAATAGAAGACGTGTTGTTTAAACCAGCTTGAACGTACAATAGAAGACGTGTTGTTTAAACCAACTTGAACGTACAATAGAAAACGTGTTGTTTAAACCAGCTTGAACGTACAATAGAAGACGTGTTGTTTAAACCAACTTGAACGTACAATAGAAGACGTGTTGTTTAAATCAACTTGAATGTACAATAGAAGACGTGTTGTTTAAACCAACTTGAACGTACATTAGAAGACGTGTTGTTTAAACCAGCTTGAACGTACAATAGAAGACGTGTTGTTTAAACCAACTTGAACGTACAATAGAAGACGTGTTGTTTAAATCAACTTGAATGTACAATAGAAGACGCGTTGTTTAAACCAGCTTGAACGTACAATAGAAGAGGCGTTGTTTAAACCAACTTGAATGTACAATAGAAGACGTGTTGTTTAAACCAACTTGAACGTACAATAGAAGACGTGTTGTTTAAATCAACTTGAATGTACAATAGAAGACGTGTTGTTTAAACCAACTTGAATGTACAATAGAAGACGTGTTGTTTAAACCAACTTGAACGTACAATAGAAGACGTGTTGTTTATACTAACTTGAATGTACAATAGAAGACGTGTTGTTTAAACCAACTTGAATGTACAATAAAAGACGCGTTGTTTAAACCAACTTGAACGTACAATAGAAGACGCGTTGTTTAAACCAACTTGAACGTACAATAGGAAACGTGTTGTTTAAACCAACTTGAATGTACAATAGAAGACATGTTGTTTAAACCAACTTGAATGTACAATAGAAGACGCGTTGTTTAAAACCAACTTGAATGTACAATAGAAGACGCGTTGTTTAAACCAACTTGAATGTACAATAGAAGACGTGTTGTTTAAACTAACTTGAATGTACAATAGAAGACGCGTTGTTTAAACCAACTTGAATGTACAATAGAAGACGTGTTGTTTAAACTAACTTGAATGTACAATAGAAGACGCGTTGTTTAAACTAACTTGAATGTACAATAGAAGACGTGTTGTTTAAACTAACTTGAATGTACAATAGAAGACGTGTTGTTTAAACTTACTTGAATGTACAATAGAAGACGTGTTGTTTAAACCAACTTGAATGTACAATAGAAGACGCGTTATTTAAACCAGCTTGAATGTACAATAGAAGACGTGTTGTTTAAAATAACTTGAACGTACACTAGAAGACGTGTTGTTTAAACCAACTTGATCGTACAATAGAAGACGTGTTGTTTAAACCAACTTGAACGTACAATAGAAGACGTGTTGTTTAAACCAGCTTGAACGTACAATAGAAGACGTGTTGTTTAAACCAACTTGAACGTACAATAGAAAACGTGTTGTTTAAACCAGCTTGAACGTACAATAGAAGACGTGTTGTTTAAACCAACTTGAACGTACAATAGAAGACGTGTTGTTTAAATCAACTTGAATGTACAATAGAAGACGTGTTGTTTAAACCAACTTGAACGTACAATAGAAGACGTGTTGTTTAAATCAACTTGAATGTACAATAGAAGACGTGTTGTTTAAACCAACTTGAACGTACAATAGAAGACGCGTTGTTTAAACCAACTTGAATGTACAATAGAAGACGTGTTGTTTAAACCAACTTGAACGTACAATAGAAGACGCGTTGTTTAAACCAACTTGAATGTACAATAGAAGACGAGTTGTTTAAACCAACTTGAACGTACGATAGAAGACGTGTTGTTTAAACCAACTTGAACGTACAATAGAAGACGTGTTGTTTAAACTAACTTGAACGTACAATAGAAGACGTGTTGTTTAAACCAACTTGAACGTACAATAGAAGACGTGTTGTTTAACCCAACTTGAACGTACAATAGAAGACGTGTTGTTTAAACCAACTTGAACGTACAATAGAAGAAGTGTTGTTTAAACCAACTTGAACGTACAATAGAAGACGTGTTGTTTAAACCAGCTTGAACGTACAATAGAAGACGTGTTGTTTAAACCAACTTGAACGTACAATAGAAGACGTGTTGTTTAAATCAACTTGAATGTACAATAGAAGACGCGTTGTTTAAACCAGCTTGAACGTACAATAGAAGACGCGTTGTTTAAACCAACTTGAATGTACAATAGAAGACGTGTTGTTTAAACCAACTTGAACGTACAATAGAAGACGTGTTGTTGAAATCAACTTGAATGTACAATAGAAGACGTGTTGTTTAAACCAACTTGAATGTACAATAGAAGACGTGTTGTTTAAACCAACTTGAACGTACAATAGAAGACGTGTTGTTTAAACTAACTTGAATGTACAATAGAAGACGTGTTGTTTAAACCAACTTGAATGTACAATAAAAGACGCGTTGTTTAAACCAACTTGAATGTACAATAGAAGACGTGTTGTTTAAACCAACTTGAATGTACAATAGAAGACGCGTTGTTTAAACCAACTTGAATGTACAATAGAAGACGCGTTGTTTAAACCAACTTGAATGTACAATAGAAGACGCGTTGTTTAAACCAACTTGAATGTACAATAGAAGACGTGTTGTTTAAACCAACTTGAATGTACAATAGAAGACGCGTTGTTTAAACCAACTTGAATGTACAGTAGAAGACGCGTTGTTTAAACTAACTTGAACGTACAATAGAAGACGCGTTGTTTAAACCAACTTGAATGTACAATAGAAGACGCGTTGTTTAAACCAACTTGAATGTACAATAGAAGACGCGTTGTTTAAACCAACTTGAATGTACAATAGAAGACGCGTTGTTTAAACCAACTTGAATGTACAATAGAAGACGCGTTGTTTAAACCAACTTGAATGTACAATAGAAGACGCGTTGTTTAAACCAACTTGAATGTACAATAAAAGACGCGTTGTTTAAACCAACTTGAATGTACAATAGAAGACGCGTTGTTTAAACCAACTTGAATGTACAATAGAAGACGCGTTGTTTAAACCAGCTTGAATGTACAATAGAAGACGTGTTGTTTAAAATAACTTGAACGTACAATAGAAGACGTGTTGTTTAAACCAACTTGAACGTACAATAGAAGACGTGTTGTTTAAACCAACTTGAACGTACAATAGAAGACGTGTTGTTTAAACCAGCTTGAACGTACAATAGAAGACGTGTTGTTTAAACCAACTTGAACGTACAATAGAAAACGTGTTGTTTAAACCAGCTTGAACGTACAATAGAAGACGTGTTGTTTAAACCAACTTGAACGTACAATAGAAGACGTGTTGTTTAAATCAACTTGAATGTACAATAGAAGACGTGTTGTTTAAACCAACTTGAACGTACAATAGAAGACGTGTTGTTTAAACCAACTTGAACGTACAATAGAAGACGTGTTGTTTAAACCAACTTGAACGTACAATAGAAGACGTGTTGTTTAAATCAACTTGAATGTACAATAGAAGACGCGTTGTTTAAACCAACTTGAACGTACAATAGAAGACGCGTTGTTTAAACCAACTTGAATGTACAATAGAAGACGTGTTGTTTAAACCAACTTGAACGTACAATAGAAGACGTGTTGTTTAAATCAACTTGAATGTACAATAGAAGACGTGTTGTTTAAACCAACTTGAATGTACAATAGAAGACGTGTTGTTTAAACCAACTTGAACGTACAATAGAAGACGTGTTGTTTAAACTAACTTGAATGTACAATAGAAGACGTGTTGTTTAAACCAACTTGAATGTACAATAAAAGACGCGTTGTTTAAACCAACTTGAACGTACAATAGAAGACGCGTTGTTTAAACCAACTTGAACGTACAATAGAAGACGTGTTGTTTAAACCAACTTGAATGTACAATAGAAGACGTGTTGTTTAAACCAACTTGAATGTACAATAGAAGACGCGTTGTTTAAACCAACTTGAATGTACAATAGAAGACGCGTTGTTTAAACCAACTTGAATGTACAATAGAAGACGCGTTGTTTAAACCAACTTGAATGTACAATAGAAGACGTGTTGTTTAAACCAACTTGAATGTACAATAGAAGACGCGTTGTTTAAACCAACTTGAATGTACAATAGAAGACGCGTTGTTTAAACTAACTTGAACGTACAATAGAAGACGCGTTGTTTAAACCAACTTGAATGTACAATAGAAGACGCGTTGTTTAAACCAACTTGAATGTACAATAGAAGACGCGTTGTTTAAACCAACTTGAATGTACAATAGAAGACGCGTTGTTTAAACCAACTTGAATGTACAATAGAAGACGCGTTGTTTAAACCAACTTGAATGTACAATAGAAGACGTGTTGTTTAAACCAACTTGAATGTACAATAGAAGACGCGTTGTTTAAACCAACTTGAATGTACAATAGAAGACGCGTTGTTTAAACCAACTTGAACGTACAATAGAAGACGCGTTGTTTAAACCAACTTGAATGTACAATAGAAGACGCGTTGTTTAAACCAACTTGAATGTACAATAGAAGACGCGTTGTTTAAACCAACTTGAATGTACAATAGAAGACGCGTTGTTTAAACCAACTTGAATGTACAATAGAAGACGCGTTGTTTAAACCAACTTGAATGTACAATAGAAGACGCGTTGTTTAAACCAACTTGAATGTACAATAAAAGACGCGTTGTTTAAACCAACTTGAATGTACAATAGAAGACGTGTTGTTTAAACCAACTTGAATGTACAATAAAAGACGCGTTGTTTAAACCAACTTGAATGTACAATAAAAGACGCGTTGTTTAAACCAACTTGAATGTACAATAGAAGACGCGTTGTTTAAACCAACTTGAATGTACAATAGAAGACGCGTTGTTTAAATCAACTTGAATGTACAATAGAAGACGTGTTGTTTAAACCAACTTGAATGTACAATAGAAGACGTGTTGTTTAAACCAACTTGAATGTACAATAGAAGACGCGTTGTTTAAACCAACTTGAATGTACAATAGAAGACGCGTTTTTTAAACAACTTGAATGTACAATAGAAGACGCGTTGTTTAAACCAACTTGAATGTACAATAGAAGACGCGTTGTTTAAACCAACTTGAATGTACAATAGAAGACGTGTTGTTTAAACCAACTTGAATGTACAATAAAAGACGCGTTGTTTAAACCAACTTGAATGTACAATAAAAGACGCGTTGTTTAAACCAACTTGAATGTACAATAGAAGACGCGTTGTTTAAACCAACTTGAATGTACAATAGAAGACGCGTTGTTTAAACCACTTGAATGTACAATAGAAGACGTGTTGTTTAAATCAACTTGAATGTACAATAGAAGACGTGTTGTTTAAACCAACTTGAATGTACAATAGAAGACGCGTTGTTTAAACCAACTTGAATGTACAATAGAAGACGCGTTGTTTAAACCAACTTGAATGTACAATAGAAGACGCGTTGTTTAAATCAACTTGAACGTACAATAGAAGACGTGTTGTTTAAACCAACTTGAACGTACAATAGAAGACGCGTTGTTTAAACCAACTTGAACGTACAATAGAAGACGTGTTGTTTAAACCAACTTGAACGTACAATAGAAGACGTGTTGTTTAAACCAACTTGAACGTACAATAGAAGACGTGTTGTTTAAACCAACTTGAACGTACAATAGAAGACGTGTTGTTTAAACCAACTTGAACGTACAATAGAAGACGTGTTGTTTAAATCAACTTGAATGTACAATAGAAGACGCGTTGTTTAAACCAGCTTGAACGTACAATAGAAGACGCGTTGTTTAAACCAACTTGAATGTACAATAGAAGACGTGTTGTTTAAACCAACTTGAACGTACAATAGAAGACGTGTTGTTTAAATCAACTTGAATGTACAATAGAAGACGTGTTGTTTAAACCAACTTGAATGTACAATAGAAGACGTGTTGTTTAAACCAACTTGAACGTACAATAGAAGACGTGTTGTTTAAACTAACTTGAATGTACAATAGAAGACGTGTTGTTTAAACCAACTTGAATGTACAATAAAAGACGCGTTGTTTAAACCAACTTGAACGTACAATAGAAGACGCGTTGTTTAAACCAACTTGAACGTACAATAGAAGACGCGTTGTTTAAACCAACTTGAATGTACAATAGAAGACGCGTTGTTTAAACCAACTTGAATGTACAATAGAAGACGCGTTGTTTAAACCAACTTGAATGTACAATAGAAGACGTGTTGTTTAAACCAACTTGAATGTACAATAGAAGACGCGTTGTTTAAACCAACTTGAATGTACAATAGAAGACGCGTTGTTTAAACCAACTTGAACGTACAATAGAAGACGCGTTGTTTAAACCAACTTGAATGTACAATAGAAGACGCGTTGTTTAAACCAACTTGAATGTACAATAGAAGACGCGTTGTTTAAACCAACTTGAATGTACAATAGAAGACGCGTTGTTTAAACCAACTTGAATGTACAATAGAAGACGCGTTGTTTAAACCAACTTGAATGTACAATAGAAGACGCGTTGTTTAAACCAACTTGAATGTACAATAGAAGACGCGTTGTTTAAACCAACTTGAATGTACAATAGAAGACGCGTTGTTTAAACCAACTTGAATGTACAATAGAAGACGCGTTGTTTAAACCAGCTTGAATGTACAATAGAAGACGTGTTGTTTAAAATAACTTGAACGTACAATAGAAGACGTGTTGTTTAAACCAACTTGAACGTACAATAGAAGACGTGTTGTTTAAACCAACTTGAACGTACAATAGAAGACGTGTTGTTTAAACCAGCTTGAACGTACAATAGAAGACGTGTTGTTTAAACCAACTTGAACGTACAATAGAAGACGTGTTGTTTAAACCAGCTTGAACGTACAATAGAAGACGTGTTGTTTAAACCAACTTGAACGTACAATAGAAGACGTGTTGTTTAAATCAACTTGAATGTACAATAGAAGACGTGTTGTTTAAACCAACTTGAACGTACAATAGAAGACGTGTTGTTTAAATAAACTTGAATGTACAATAGAAGACGTGTTGTTTAAACCAACTTGAACGTACAATAGAAGACGCGTTGTTTAAACCAACTTGAATGTACAATAGAAGACGTGTTGTTTAAACCAACTTGAACGTACAATAGAAGACGTGTTGTTTAAACCAACTTGAATGTACAATAGAAGACGTGTTGTTTAAACCAACTTGAACGTACAATAGAAGACGTGTTGTTTAAACCAACTTGAACGTACAATAGAAGACGTGTTGTTTAAACCAACTTGAATGTACAATAGAAGACGTGTTGTTTAAACCAACTTGAACGTACAATAGAAGACGTGTTGTTTAAACCAACTTGAACGTACAATAGAAGACGTGTTGTTTAAACCAACTTGAACGTACAATAGAAGACGTGTTGTTTAAACCAACTTGAACGTACAATAGAAGACGTGTTGTTTAAACCAACTTGAACGTACAATAGAAGACGTGTTGTTTAAACCAACTTGAACGTACAATAGAAGACGTGTTGTTTAAACCAACTTGAACGTACAATAGAAGACGTGTTGTTTAAACCAACTTGAACGTACAATAGAAGACGTGTTGTTTAAATCAACTTGAATGTACAATAGAAGACGCGTTGTTTAAACCAACTTGAACGTACAATAGAAGACGCGTTGTTTAAACCAACTTGAATGTACAATAGAAGACGTGTTGTTTAAACCAACTTGAACGTACAATAGAAGACGTGTTGTTTAAATCAACTTGAATGTACAATAGAAGACGTGTTGTTTAAACCAACTTGAACGTACAATAGAAGACGTGTTGTTTAAACCAACTTGAACGTACAATAGAAGACGTGTTGTTTAAACCAACTTGAACGTACAATAGAAGACGTGTTGTTTAAACCAACTTGAATGTACAATAGAAGACGTGTTGTTTAAACCAACTTGAATGTACAATAGAAGACGCGTTGTTTAAACCAACTTGAATGTACAATAGAAGACGTGTTGTTTAAACCAACTTGAATGTACAATAGAAGACGCGTTGTTTAAACCAACTTGAATGTACAATAGAAGACGTGTTGTTTAAACTAACTTGAATGTACAATAGAAGACGCGTTGTTTAAACTAACTTGAATGTACAATAGAAGACGTGTTGTTTAAACTAACTTGAATGTACAATAGAAGACGTGTTGTTTAAACTTACTTGAATGTACAATAGAAGACGTGTTGTTTAAACCAACTTGAATGTACAATAGAAGACGCGTTATTTAAACCAGCTTGAATGTACAATAGAAGACGTGTTGTTTAAAATAACTTGAACGTACACTAGAAGACGTGTTGTTTAAACCAACTTGATCGTACAATAGAAGACGTGTTGTTTAAACCAACTTGAACGTACAATAGAAGACGTGTTGTTTAAACCAGCTTGAACGTACAATAGAAGACGTGTTGTTTAAACCAACTTGAACGTACAATAGAAGACGTGTTGTTTAAACCAGCTTGAACGTACAATAGAAGACGTGTTGTTTAAACCAACTTGAACGTACAATAGAAGACGTGTTGTTTAAATCAACTTGAATGTACAATAGAAGACGTGTTGTTTAAACCAACTTGAACGTACAATAGAAGACGTGTTGTTTAAATCAACTTGAATGTACAATAGAAGACGTTTTGTTTAAACCAACTTGAACGTACAATAGAAGACGCGTTGTTTAAACCAACTTGAATGTACAATAGAAGACGTGTTGTTTAAACCAACTTGAACGTACAATAGAAGACGCGTTGTTTAAACCAACTTGAATGTACAATAGAAGACGAGTTGTTTAAACCAACTTGAACGTACAATAGAAGACGTGTTGTTTAAACCAACTTGAACGTACAATAGAAGACGTGTTGTTTAAACTAACTTGAACGTACAATAGAAGACGTGTTGTTTAAACCAACTTGAACGTACAATAGAAGACGTGTTGTTTAAACCAACTTGAACGTACAATAGAAGACGTGTTGTTTAAACCAACTTGAACGTACAATAGAAGACGTGTTGTTTAAACCAACTTGAACGTACAATAGAAGACGTGTTGTTTAAACCAGCTTGAACGTACAATAGAAGACGTGTTGTTTAAACCAACTTGAACGTACAATAGAAGACGTGTTGTTTAAATCAACTTGAATGTACAATAGAAGACGCGTTGTTTAAACCAACTTGAACGTACAATAGAAGACGCGTTGTTTAAACCAACTTGAATGTACAATAGAAGACGCGTTGTTTAAACCAACTTGAATGTACAATAGAAGACGCGTTGTTTAAACCAACTTGAATGTACAATAGAAGACGCGTTGTTTAAACCAACTTGAATGTACAATAGAAGACGCGTTGTTTAAACCAACTTGAATGTACAATAGAAGACGCGTTGTTTAAACCAACTTGAATGTACAATAGAAGACGCGTTGTTTAAACCAACTTGAATGTACAATAGAAGACGCGTTGTTTAAACCAACTTGAATGTACAATAGAAGACGCGTTGTTTAAACCAACTTGAATGTACAATAGAAGACGTGTTGTTTAAAATAACTTGAACGTACAATAGAAGACGTGTTGTTTAAACCAACTTGAACGTACAATAGAAGACGTGTTGTTTAAACCAACTTGAACGTACAATAGAAGACGTGTTGTTTAAACCAACTTGAACGTACAATAGAAGACGTGTTGTTTAAACCAACTTGAACGTACAATAGAAGACGTGTTGTTTAAACCAGCTTGAACGTACAATAGAAGACGTGTTGTTTAAACCAACTTGAACGTACAATAGAAGACGTGTTGTTTAAATCAACTTGAATGTACAATAGAAGACGTGTTGTTTAAACCAACTTGAACGTACAATAGAAGACGTGTTGTTTAAATAAACTTGAATGTACAATAGAAGACGTGTTGTTTAAACCAACTTGAACGTACAATAGAAGACGCGTTGTTTAAACCAACTTGAATGTACAATAGAAGACGTGTTGTTTAAACCAACTTGAACGTACAATAGAAGACGTGTTGTTTAAACCAACTTGAATGTACAATAGAAGACGTGTTGTTTAAACCAACTTGAACGTACAATAGAAGACGTGTTGTTTAAACCAACTTGAACGTACAATAGAAGACGTGTTGTTTAAACCAACTTGAATGTACAATAGAAGACGTGTTGTTTAAACCAACTTGAACGTACAATAGAAGACGTGTTGTTTAAACCAACTTGAACGTACAATAGAAGACGTGTTGTTTAAACCAACTTGAATGTACAATAGAAGACGTGTTGTTTAAACCAACTTGAACGTACAATAGAAGACGTGTTGTTTAAACCAACTTGAACGTACAATAGAAGACGTGTTGTTTAAACCAACTTGAACGTACAATAGAAGACGTGTTGTTTAAACCAACTTGAACGTACAATAGAAGACGTGTTGTTTAAACCAACTTGAACGTACAATAGAAGACGTGTTGTTTAAATCAACTTGAATGTACAATAGAAGACGCGTTGTTTAAACCAACTTGAACGTACAATAGAAGACGCGTTGTTTAAACCAACTTGAATGTACAATAGAAGACGTGTTGTTTAAACCAACTTGAACGTACAATAGAAGACGTGTTGTTTAAACCAACTTGAATGTACAATAGAAGACGTGTTGTTTAAACCAACTTGAACGTACAATAGAAGACGTGTTGTTTAAACCAACTTGAACGTACAATAGAAGACGTGTTGTTTAAACCAACTTGAACGTACAATAGAAGACGTGTTGTTTAAACCAACTTGAATGTACAATAGAAGACGTGTTGTTTAAACCAACTTGAATGTACAATAGAAGACGCGTTGTTTAAACCAACTTGAATGTACAATAGAAGACGTGTTGTTTAAACTAACTTGAATGTACAATAGAAGACGCGTTGTTTAAACCAACTTGAATGTACAATAGAAGACGTGTTGTTTAAACTAACTTGAATGTACAATAGAAGACGCGTTGTTTAAACTAACTTGAATGTACAATAGAAGACGTGTTGTTTAAACTAACTTCAATGTACAATAGAAGACGTGTTGTTTAAACTTACTTGAATGTACAATAGAAGACGTGTTGTTTAAACCAACTTGAATGTACAATAGAAGACGCGTTATTTAAACCAGCTTGAATGTACAATAGAAGACGTGTTGTTTAAAATAACTTGAACGTACACTAGAAGACGTGTTGTTTAAACCAACTTGATCGTACAATAGAAGACGTGTTGTTTAAACCAACTTGAACGTACAATAGAAGACGTGTTGTTTAAACCAGCTTGAACGTACAATAGAAGACGTGTTGTTTAAACCAACTTGAACGTACAATAGAAAACGTGTTGTTTAAACCAGCTTGAACGTACAATAGAAGACGTGTTGTTTAAACCAACTTGAACGTACAATAGAAGACGTGTTGTTTAAATCAACTTGAATGTACAATAGAAGACGTGTTGTTTAAACCAACTTGAACGTACAATAGAAGACGTGTTGTTTAAATCAACTTGAATGTACAATAGAAGACGTTTTGTTTAAACCAACTTGAACGTACAATAGAAGACGCGTTGTTTAAACCAACTTGAATGTACAATAGAAGACGTGTTGTTTAAACCAACTTGAACGTACAATAGAAGACGCGTTGTTTAAACCAACTTGAATGTACAATAGAAGACGAGTTGTTTAAACCAACTTGAACGTACGATAGAAGACGTGTTGTTTAAACCAACTTGAACGTACAATAGAAGACGTGTTGTTTAAACTAACTTGAACGTACAATAGAAGACGTGTTGTTTAAACCAACTTGAACGTGCAATAGAAGACGTGTTGTTTAACCCAACTTGAACGTACAATAGAAGACGTGTTGTTTAAACCAACTTGAACGTACAATAGAAGAAGTGTTGTTTAAACCAACTTGAACGTACAATAGAAGACGTGTTGTTTAAACCAGCTTGAACGTACAATAGAAGACGTGTTGTTTAAACCAACTTGAACGTACAATAGAAGACGTGTTGTTTAAATCAACTTGAATGTACAATAGAAGACGCGTTGTTTAAACCAGCTTGAACGTACAATAGAAGACGCGTTGTTTAAACCAACTTGAATGTACAATAGAAGACGTGTTGTTTAAACCAACTTGAACGTACAATAGAAGACGTGTTGTTGAAATCAACTTGAATGTACAATAGAAGACGTGTTGTTTAAACCAACTTGAATGTACAATAGAAGACGTGTTGTTTAAACCAACTTGAACGTACAATAGAAGACGTGTTGTTTAAACTAACTTGAATGTACAATAGAAGACGTGTTGTTTAAACCAACTTGAATGTACAATAAAAGACGCGTTGTTTAAACCAACTTGAATGTACAATAGAAGACGTGTTGTTTAAACCAACTTGAATGTACAATAGAAGACGCGTTGTTTAAACCAACTTGAATGTACAATAGAAGACGCGTTGTTTAAACCAACTTGAATGTACAATAGAAGACGCGTTGTTTAAACCAACTTGAATGTACAATAGAAGACGTGTTGTTTAAACCAACTTGAATGTACAATAGAAGACGCGTTGTTTAAACCAACTTGAATGTACAGTAGAAGACGCGTTGTTTAAACTAACTTGAACGTACAATAGAAGACGCGTTGTTTAAACCAACTTGAATGTACAATAGAAGACGCGTTGTTTAAACCAACTTGAATGTACAATAGAAGACGCGTTGTTTAAACCAACTTGAATGTACAATAGAAGACGCGTTGTTTAAACCAACTTGAATGTACAATAGAAGACGCGTTGTTTAAACCAACTTGAATGTACAATAGAAGACGTGTTGTTTAAACCAACTTGAATGTACAATAAAAGACGCGTTGTTTAAACCAACTTGAATGTACAATTGAAGACGCGTTGTTTAAACCAACTTGAATGTACAATAGAAGACGCGTTATTTAAACCAGCTTGAATGTACAATAGAAGACGTGTTGTCTAAAATAACTTGAACGTACAATAGGAGACGTGTTGTTTAAACCAACTTGAACGTACAATAGAAGACGTGTTGTTTAAACCAACTTGAACGTACAATAGAAGACGTGTTGTTTAAACCAGCTTGAACGTACAATAGAAGACGTGTTGTTTAAACCAACTTGAACGTACAATAGAAAACGTGTTGTTTAAACCAGCTTGAACGTACAATAGAAGACGTGTTGTTTAAACCAACTTGAACGTACAATAGAAGACGTGTTGTTTAAATCAACTTGAATGTACAATAGAAGACGTGTTGTTTAAACCAACTTGAACGTACAATAGAAGACGTGTTGTTTAAACCAACTTGAACGTACAATAGAAGACGTGTTGTTTAAACCAACTTGAACGTACAATAGAAGACGTGTTGTTTAAATCAACTTGAATGTACAATAGAAGACGCGTTGTTTAAACCAGCTTGAACGTACAATAGAAGAGGCGTTGTTTAAACCAACTTGAATGTACAATAGAAGACGTGTTGTTTAAACCAACTTGAACGTACAATAGAAGACGTGTTGTTTAAATCAACTTGAATGTACAATAGAAGACGTGTTGTTTAAACCAACTTGAATGTACAATAGAAGACGTGTTGTTTAAACCAACTTGAACGTACAATAGAAGACGTGTTGTTTATACTAACTTGAATGTACAATAGAAGACGTGTTGTTTAAACCAACTTGAATGTACAATAAAAGACGCGTTGTTTAAACCAACTTGAACGTACAATAGAAGACGCGTTGTTTAAACCAACTTGAACGTACAATAGAAAACGTGTTGTTTAAACCAACTTGAATGTACAATAGAAGACATGTTGTTTAAACCAACTTGAATGTACAATAGAAGACGCGTTGTTTAAAACCAACTTGAATGTACAATAGAAGACGCGTTGTTTAAACCAACTTGAATGTACAATAGAAGACGTGTTGTTTAAACTAACTTGAATGTACAATAGAAGACGCGTTGTTTAAACCAACTTGAATGTACAATAGAAGACGTGTTGTTTAAACTAACTTGAATGTACAATAGAAGACGCGTTGTTTAAACTAACTTGAATGTACAATAGAAGACGTGTTGTTTAAACTAACTTCAATGTACAATAGAAGACGTGTTGTTTAAACTTACTTGAATGTACAATAGAAGACGTGTTGTTTAAACCAACTTGAATGTACAATAGAAGACGCGTTATTTAAACCAGCTTGAATGTACAATAGAAGACGTGTTGTTTAAAATAACTTGAACGTACAATAGAAGACGTGTTGTTTAAACCAACTTGATCGTACAATAGAAGACGTGTTGTTTAAACCAACTTGAACGTACAATAGAAGACGTGTTGTTTAAACCAGCTTGAACGTACAATAGAAGACGTGTTGTTTAAACCAACTTGAACGTACAATAGAAAACGTGTTGTTTAAACCAGCTTGAACGTACAATAGAAGACGTGTTGTTTAAACCAACTTGAACGTACAATAGAAGACGTGTTGTTTAAATCAACTTGAATGTACAATAGAAGACGTGTTGTTTAAACCAACTTGAACGTACAATAGAAGACGTGTTGTTTAAATCAACTTGAATGTACAATAGAAGACGTGTTGTTTAAACCAACTTGAACGTACAATAGAAGACGCGTTGTTTAAACCAACTTGAATGTACAATAGAAGACGTGTTGTTTAAACCAACTTGAACGTACAATAGAAGACGCGTTGTTTAAACCAACTTGAATGTACAATAGAAGACGAGTTGTTTAAACCAACTTGAACGTACGATAGAAGACGTGTTGTTTAAACCAACTTGAACGTACAATAGAAGACGTGTTGTTTAAACTAACTTGAACGTACAATAGAAGACGTGTTGTTTAAACCAACTTGAACGTACAATAGAAGACGTGTTGTTTAACCCAACTTGAACGTACAATAGAAGACGTGTTGTTTAAACCAACTTGAACGTACAATAGAAGAAGTGTTGTTTAAACCAACTTGAACGTACAATAGAAGACGTGTTGTTTAAACCAGCTTGAACGTACAATAGAAGACGTGTTGTTTAAACCAACTTGAACGTACAATAGAAGACGTGTTGTTTAAATCAACTTGAATGTACAATAGAAGACGCGTTGTTTAAACCAGCTTGAACGTACAATAGAAGACGCGTTGTTTAAACCAACTTGAATGTACAATAGAAGACGTGTTGTTTAAACCAACTTGAACGTACAATAGAAGACGTGTTGTTGAAATCAACTTGAATGTACAATAGAAGACGTGTTGTTTAAACCAACTTGAATGTACAATAGAAGACGTGTTGTTTAAACCAACTTGAACGTACAATAGAAGACGTGTTGTTTAAACTAACTTGAATGTACAATAGAAGACGTGTTGTTTAAACCAACTTGAATGTACAATAAAAGACGCGTTGTTTAAACCAACTTGAATGTACAATAGAAGACGTGTTGTTTAAACCAACTTGAATGTACAATAGAAGACGCGTTGTTTAAACCAACTTGAATGTACAATAGAAGACGCGTTGTTTAAACCAACTTGAATGTACAATAGAAGACGCGTTGTTTAAACCAACTTGAATGTACAATAGAAGACGTGTTGTTTAAACCAACTTGAATGTACAATAGAAGACGCGTTGTTTAAACCAACTTGAATGTACAATAGAAGACGCGTTGTTTAAACTAACTTGAACGTACAATAGAAGACGCGTTGTTTAAACCAACTTGAATGTACAATAGAAGACGCGTTGTTTAAACCAACTTGAATGTACAATAGAAGACGCGTTGTTTAAACCAACTTGAATGTACAATAGAAGACGCGTTGTTTAAACCAACTTGAATGTACAATAGAAGACGCGTTGTTTAAACCAACTTGAATGTACAATAGAAGACGCGTTGTTTAAACCAACTTGAATGTACAATAAAAGACGCGTTGTTTAAACCAACTTGAATGTACAATTGAAGACGCGTTGTTTAAACCAACTTGAATGTACAATAGAAGACGCGTTGTTTAAACCAACTTGAATGTACAATAGAAGACGTGTTGTCTAAAATAACTTGAACGTACAATAGGAGACGTGTTGTTTAAACCAACTTGAACGTACAATAGAAGACGTGTTGTTTAAACCAACTTGAACGTACAATAGAAGACGTGTTGTTTAAACCAGCTTGAACGTACAATAGAAGACGTGTTGTTTAAACCAACTTGAACGTACAATAGAAAACGTGTTGTTTAAACCAGCTTGAACGTACAATAGAAGACGTGTTGTTTAAACCAACTTGAACGTACAATAGAAGACGTGTTGTTTAAATCAACTTGAATGTACAATAGAAGACGTGTTGTTTAAACCAACTTGAACGTACAATAGAAGACGTGTTGTTTAAACCAACTTGAACGTACAATAGAAGACGTGTTGTTTAAACCAACTTGAATGTACAATAGAAGACGTGTTGTTTAAATCAACTTGAATGTACAATAGAAGACGCGTTGTTTAAACCAACTTGAATGTACAATAGAAGACGTGTTGTTTAAACCAACTTGAATGTACAATAGAAGACGTGTTGTTTAAACCAACTTGAATGTACAATAGAAGACGTGTTGTTTAAACCAACTTGAATGTACAATAGAAGACGCGTTATTTAAACCAACTTGAATGTACAATAGAAGACGTGTTGTTTAAAATAACTTGAACGTACAATAGAAGACGTGTTGTTTAAACCAACTTGAACGTACAATAGAAGACGTGTTGTTTAAACCAACTTGAACGTACAATAGAAGACGTGTTGTTTAAACCAGCTTGAACGTACAATAGAAGACGTGTTGTTTAAACCAACTTGAACGTACAATAGAAACGTGTTGTTTAAACCAGCTTGAACGTACAATAGAAGACGTGTTGTTTAAACCAACTTGAACGTACAATAGAAGACGTGTTGTTTAAATCAACTTGAATGTACAATAGAAGACGTGTTGTTTAAACCAACTTGAACGTACAATAGAAGACGTGTTGTTTAAATCAACTTGAATGTACAATAGAAGACGTGTTGTTTAAACCAACTTGAATGTACAATAGAAGACGAGTTGTTTAAACCAACTTGAACGTACGATAGAAGACGTGTTGTTTAAACCAACTTGAACGTACAATAGAAGACGTGTTGTTTAAACTAACTTGAACGTACAATAGAAGACGTGTTGTTTAAACCAACTTGAACGTGCAATAGAAGACGTGTTGTTTAACCCAACTTGAACGTACAATAGAAGACGTGTTGTTTAAACCAACTTGAACGTACAATAGAAGAAGTGTTGTTTAAACCAACTTGAACGTACAATAGAAGACGTGTTGTTTAAACCAGCTTGAACGTACAATAGAAGACGTGTTGTTTAAACCAACTTGAACGTACAATAGAAGACGTGTTGTTTAAATCAACTTGAATGTACAATAGAAGACGCGTTGTTTAAACCAGCTTGAACGTACAATAGAAGACGCGTTGTTTAAACCAACTTGAATGTACAATAGAAGACGTGTTGTTTAAACCAACTTGAACGTACAATAGAAGACGTGTTGTTGAAATCAACTTGAATGTACAATAGAAGACGTGTTGTTTAAACCAACTTGAATGTACAATAGAAGACGTGTTGTTTAAACCAACTTGAACGTACAATAGAAGACGTGTTGTTTAAACTAACTTGAATGTACAATAGAAGACGTGTTGTTTAAACCAACTTGAATGTACAATAAAAGACGCGTTGTTTAAACCAACTTGAATGTACAATAGAAGACGTGTTGTTTAAACCAACTTGAATGTACAATAGAAGACGCGTTGTTTAAACCAACTTGAATGTACAATAGAAGACGCGTTGTTTAAACCAACTTGAATGTACAATAGAAGACGCGTTGTTTAAACCAACTTGAATGTACAATAGAAGACGTGTTGTTTAAACCAACTTGAATGTACAATAGAAGACGCGTTGTTTAAACCAACTTGAATGTACAGTAGAAGACGCGTTGTTTAAACTAACTTGAACGTACAATAGAAGACGCGTTGTTTAAACCAACTTGAATGTACAATAGAAGACGCGTTGTTTAAACCAACTTGAATGTACAATAGAAGACGCGTTGTTTAAACCAACTTGAATGTACAATAGAAGACGCGTTGTTTAAACCAACTTGAATGTACAATAGAAGACGCGTTGTTTAAACCAACTTGAATGTACAATAGAAGACGCGTTGTTTAAACCAACTTGAATGTACAATAAAAGACGCGTTGTTTAAACCAACTTGAATGTACAATTGAAGACGCGTTGTTTAAACCAACTTGAATGTACAATAGAAGACGCGTTATTTAAACCAGCTTGAATGTACAATAGAAGACGTGTTGTCTAAAATAACTTGAACGTACAATAGGAGACGTGTTGTTTAAACCAACTTGAACGTACAATAGAAGACGTGTTGTTTAAACCAACTTGAACGTACAATAGAAGACGTGTTGTTTAAACCAGCTTGAACGTACAATAGAAGACGTGTTGTTTAAACCAACTTGAACGTACAATAGAAAACGTGTTGTTTAAACCAGCTTGAACGTACAATAGAAGACGTGTTGTTTAAACCAACTTGAACGTACAATAGAAGACGTGTTGTTTAAATCAACTTGAATGTACAATAGAAGACGTGTTGTTTAAACCAACTTGAACGTACATTAGAAGACGTGTTGTTTAAACCAGCTTGAACGTACAATAGAAGACGTGTTGTTTAAACCAACTTGAACGTACAATAGAAGACGTGTTGTTTAAATCAACTTGAATGTACAATAGAAGACGCGTTGTTTAAACCAGCTTGAACGTACAATAGAAGAGGCGTTGTTTAAACCAACTTGAATGTACAATAGAAGACGTGTTGTTTAAACCAACTTGAACGTACAATAGAAGACGTGTTGTTTAAATCAACTTGAATGTACAATAGAAGACGTGTTGTTTAAACCAACTTGAATGTACAATAGAAGACGTGTTGTTTAAACCAACTTGAACGTACAATAGAAGACGTGTTGTTTATACTAACTTGAATGTACAATAGAAGACGTGTTGTTTAAACCAACTTGAATGTACAATAAAAGACGCGTTGTTTAAACCAACTTGAACGTACAATAGAAGACGCGTTGTTTAAACCAACTTGAACGTACAATAGAAAACGTGTTGTTTAAACCAACTTGAATGTACAATAGAAGACATGTTGTTTAAACCAACTTGAATGTACAATAGAAGACGCGTTGTTTAAAACCAACTTGAATGTACAATAGAAGACGTGTTGTTTAAACCAACTTGAATGTACAATAGAAGACGTGTTGTTTAAACTAACTTGAATGTACAATAGAAGACGCGTTGTTTAAACCAACTTGAATGTACAATAGAAGACGTGTTGTTTAAACTAACTTGAATGTACAATAGAAGACGCGTTGTTTAAACTAACTTGAATGTACAATAGAAGACGTGTTGTTTAAACTAACTTCAATGTACAATAGAAGACGTGTTGTTTAAACTTACTTGAATGTACAATAGAAGACGTGTTGTTTAAACCAACTTGAATGTACAATAGAAGACGCGTTATTTAAACCAGCTTGAATGTACAATAGAAGACGTGTTGTTTAAAATAACTTGAACGTACACTAGAAGACGTGTTGTTTAAACCAACTTGATCGTACAATAGAAGACGTGTTGTTTAAACCAACTTGAACGTACAATAGAAGACGTGTTGTTTAAACCAGCTTGAACGTACAATAGAAGACGTGTTGTTTAAACCAACTTGAACGTACAATAGAAAACGTGTTGTTTAAACCAGCTTGAACGTACAATAGAAGACGTGTTGTTTAAACCAACTTGAACGTACAATAGAAGACGTGTTGTTTAAATCAACTTGAATGTACAATAGAAGACGTGTTGTTTAAACCAACTTGAACGTACAATAGAAGACGTGTTGTTTAAATCAACTTGAATGTACAATAGAAGACGTGTTGTTTAAACCAACTTGAACGTACAATAGAAGACGCGTTGTTTAAACCAACTTGAATGTACAATAGAAGACGTGTTGTTTAAACCAACTTGAACGTACAATAGAAGACGCGTTGTTTAAACCAACTTGAATGTACAATAGAAGACGAGTTGTTTAAACCAACTTGAACGTACGATAGAAGACGTGTTGTTTAAACCAACTTGAACGTACAATAGAAGACGTGTTGTTTAAACTAACTTGAACGTACAATAGAAGACGTGTTGTTTAAACCAACTTGAACGTGCAATAGAAGACGTGTTGTTTAACCCAACTTGAACGTACAATAGAAGACGTGTTGTTTAAACCAACTTGAACGTACAATAGAAGAAGTGTTGTTTAAACCAACTTGAACGTACAATAGAAGACGTGTTGTTTAAACCAGCTTGAACGTACAATAGAAGACGTGTTGTTTAAACCAACTTGAACGTACAATAGAAGACGTGTTGTTTAAATCAACTTGAATGTACAATAGAAGACGCGTTGTTTAAACCAGCTTGAACGTACAATAGAAGACGCGTTGTTTAAACCAACTTGAATGTACAATAGAAGACGTGTTGTTTAAACCAACTTGAACGTACAATAGAAGACGTGTTGTTGAAATCAACTTGAATGTACAATAGAAGACGTGTTGTTTAAACCAACTTGAATGTACAATAGAAGACGTGTTGTTTAAACCAACTTGAACGTACAATAGAAGACGTGTTGTTTAAACTAACTTGAATGTACAATAGAAGACGTGTTGTTTAAACCAACTTGAATGTACAATAAAAGACGCGTTGTTTAAACCAACTTGAATGTACAATAGAAGACGTGTTGTTTAAACCAACTTGAATGTACAATAGAAGACGTGTTGTTTAAACCAACTTGAATGTACAATAGAAGACGCGTTGTTTAAACCAACTTGAATGTACAATAGAAGACGCGTTGTTTAAACCAACTTGAATGTACAATAGAAGACGCGTTGTTTAAACCAACTTGAATGTACAATAGAAGACGTGTTGTTTAAACCAACTTGAATGTACAATAGAAGACGCGTTGTTTAAACCAACTTGAATGTACAGTAGAAGACGCGTTGTTTAAACTAACTTGAACGTACAATAGAAGACGCGTTGTTTAAACCAACTTGAATGTACAATAGAAGACGCGTTGTTTAAACCAACTTGAATGTACAATAGAAGACGGTTGTTTAAACCAACTTGAATGTACAATAGAAGACGCGTTGTTTAAACCAACTTGAATGTACAATAGAAGACGCGTTGTTTAAACCAACTTGAATGTACAATAGAAGACGCGTTGTTTAAACCAACTTGAATGTACAATAAAAGACGCGTTGTTTAAACCAACTTGAATGTACAATTGAAGACGCGTTGTTTAATCCAACTTGAATGTACAATAGAAGACGCGTTATTTAAACCAGCTTGAATGTACAATAGAAGACGTGTTGTCTAAAATAACTTGAACGTACAATAGGAGACGTGTTGTTTAAACCAACTTGAACGTACAATAGAAGACGTGTTGTTTAAACCAACTTGAACGTACAATAGAAGACGTGTTGTTTAAACCAGCTTGAACGTACAATAGAAGACGTGTTGTTTAAACCAACTTGAACGTACAATAGAAAACGTGTTGTTTAAACCAGCTTGAACGTACAATAGAAGACGTGTTGTTTAAACCAACTTGAACGTACAATAGAAGACGTGTTGTTTAAATCAACTTGAATGTACAATAGAAGACGTGTTGTTTAAACCAACTTGAACGTACAATAGAAGACGTGTTGTTTAAACCAGCTTGAACGTACAATAGAAGACGTGTTGTTTAAACCAACTTGAACGTACAATAGAAGACGTGTTGTTTAAATCAACTTGAATGTACAATAGAAGACGCGTTGTTTAAACCAGCTTGAACGTACAATAGAAGAGGCGTTGTTTAAACCAACTTGAATGTACAATAGAAGACGTGTTGTTTAAACCAACTTGAACGTACAATAGAAGACGTGTTGTTTAAATCAACTTGAATGTACAATAGAAGACGTGTTGTTTAAACCAACTGGAATGTACAATAGAAGACGTGTTGTTTAAACCAACTTGAACGTACAATAGAAGACGTGTTGTTTATACTAACTTGAATGTACAATAGAAGACGTGTTGTTTAAACCAACTTGAATGTACAATAAAAGACGCGTTGTTTAAACCAACTTGAACGTACAATAGAAGACGCGTTGTTTAAACCAACTTGAACGTACAATAGAAAACGTGTTGTTTAAACCAACTTGAATGTACAATAGAAGAAATGTTGTTTAAACCAACTTGAATGTACAATAGAAGACGCGTTGTTTAAAACCAACTTGAATGTACAATAGAAGACGCGTTGTTTAAACCAACTTGAATGTACAATAGAAGACGCGTTGTTTAAACCAACTTGAATGTACAATAGAAGACGTGTTGTTTAAACCAACTTGAATATACAATAGAAGACGCGTTGTTTAAACCAACTTGAATGTACAGTAGAAGACGCGTTGTTTAAACTAACTTGAACGTACAATAGAAGACGCGTTGTTTAAACCAACTTGAATGTACAATAGAAGACGCGTTGTTTAAACCAACTTGAATGTACAATAGAAGACGCGTTGTTTAAACCAACTTGAATGTACAATAGAAGACGCGTTGTTTAAACCAACTTGAATGTACAATAGAAAACGCGTTGTTTAAACCAACTTGAATGTACAATAGAAGACGCGTTGTTTAAACCAACTTGAATGTACAATAAAAGACGCGTTGTGTAAACCAACTTGAATGTACAATTGAAGACGCGTTGTTTAAACCAACTTGAATGTACAATAGAAGACGCGTTGTTTAAACCAACTTGAATGTAAAATAAAAGACGCGTTGTTTAAACCAACTTGAATGTACAATAGAAGACGTGTTGTTTAAACCAACTTGAATGCACAATAAAAGACGCGTTGTTTAAACCAACTTGAATGTACAATAAAAGACGCGTTGTTTAAACCAACTTGAATGTACAATAGAAGACGTGTTGTTTAAACCAACTTGAACGTACAATAGAAGACGTGTTGTTTAAACCAACTTGAATGTACAATAGAAGACGTGTTGTTTAAACCAACTTGAATGTACAATAAAAGACGCGTTGTTTAAACCAACTTGAACGTACAATAGAAGACGCGTTGTTTAAACCAACTTGAATGTACAATAGAAAACGTGTTGTTTAAACCAACTTGAATGTACAATAGAAGACGTGTTGTTTAAACCAACTTGAATGTACAATAAAAGACGCGTTGTTTAAACCAACTTGAATGTACAATAGAAGACGCGTTGTTTAAACCAACTTGAATGTACAATAGAAGACGCGTTGTTTAAACCAACTTGAATGTACAATAGAAGACGTGTTGTTTAAACCAACTTGAATGTACAATAGAAGACGCGTTGTTTAAACCAACTTGAATGTACAATAGAAGACGCGTTGTTTAAACTAACTTGAACGTACAATAGAAGACGCGTTGTTTAAACCAACTTGAATGTACAATAGAAGACGCGTTGTTTAAACCAACTTGAATGTACAATAGAAGACGCGTTGTTTAAACCAACTTGAATGTACAATAGAAGACGCGTTGTTTAAACCAACTTGAATGTACAATAGAAGACGCGGTGTTTAAACCAACTTGAATGTACAATAGAAGACGCGTTGTTTAAACCAACTTGAATGTACAATAAAAGACGCGTTGTTTAAACCAACTTGAATGTACAATTTAAGACGTGTTGTTTAAACCAACTTGAATGTACAATAAAAGACGCGTTGTTTAAACCCACTTGAATGTACAATAAAAGACGCGTTGTTTAAACCAACTTGAATGTACAATAGAAGACGCGTTATTTAAACCAACTTGAATGTACAATAGAAGACGCGTTGTTTAAATCAACTTGAATGTACAATAGAAGACGTGTTGTTTAAATCAACTTGAATGTACAATAGAAGACGTGTTGTTTAAACCAACTTGAATGTACAATAGAAGACGCGTTGTTTAAATCAACTTGAATGTACAATAGAAGACGCGTTTTTTAAACTAACTTGAATGTACAATAGAAGACGCGTTGTTTAAACCAACTTGAATGTACAATAAAAGACGCGTTGTTTAAACCAACTTGAATGTACAATTTAAGACGTGTTGTTTAAACCAACTTGAATGTACAATAAAAGACGCGTTGTTTAAACCCACTTGAATGTACAATAAAAGACGCGTTGTTTAAACCAACTTGAATGTACAATAGAAGACGCGTTATTTAAACCAACTTGAATGTACAATAGAAGACGCGTTGTTTAAATCCACTTGAATGTACAATAGAAGACGTGTTGTTTAAATCAACTTGAATGTACAATAGAAGACGTGTTGTTTAAACCAACTTGAATGTACAATAGAAGACGCGTTGTTTAAATCAACTTGAATGTACAATAGAAGACGCGTTGTTTAAATCAACTTGAATGTACAATAGAAGACGCGTTGTTTAAATCAACTTGAATGTACAATAGAAGACGTGTTGTTTAAACCAGCTTGAACGTACAATAGAAGACGTGTTGTTTAAACCAACTTGAATGTACAATAGAAGACGCGTCGTCTAAACCAACTTGAATGTACAATAGAAGACGCGTTGTTTAAATCAACTTGAATGTACAATAGATTACGCGTTGTTTAAATCAACTTGAATGTACAATAGAAGACGTGTTGTTTAAATCAACTTGAATGTACAATAGAAGACGTGTTGTTTAAACCAACTTGAATGTACAATAGAAGACGCGTTGTTTAAATCAACTTGAATGTACAATCAAAGACGTGTTGTTTAAATCAACTTGAATGTACAATAGAAGACGTGTTGTTTAAATCAACTTGAATGTACAATAAAAGACGTGTTGTTTATATCAACTTGAATGTACAATAGAAGACGCGTCGTCTAAACCAACTTGAATGTACAATAGAAGACGTGTATACATTTGGCGTTCTGGTGAGAGACACAGTAACCAAAAGAGCTATACTAATAATTAGCAGCTTTCTAAAATTCTTGACGAAATCAAAGAGCTGTGCTTTGTGCTGAATTCTTTATGCATAATTACGCAATCGATCTGACCTTTAACCCTTTATCTTCACTCACTCAGTCTAAAAGTTTCGAAAGTATCGTGTCTACATATAATTATTTCCTATTAACCCATATTGTTACGTCCATCTCATTAGCAGCTATTTTCGTGTTCCATAGCCTTCTCTTCTTACATTTATATTTTGGGATGTTTTAATTGAGAAACAATGCATTACTTTAGAGACAGAAAATTGTGAAGAGTCATGATTATGTAAGACAGCAGGAATAGAACATTAGGATGATGATAAAATAGTATTTCCAAATAACATTTATTTTGGTGAATTAACTATTACTTGTCGATTTATTTTGAATTAAATAACATTTCTTCTAACCGCGGTGGCAAATTGTTAATGTACTCTTCTGTTGACGTGTTGGTTGTAATTTAGTTTTTTTCACTGACGTACAGATTTCTGTGATCAACATGGTTTCGTAATTCACCCAGCGTTTTAAATTTGTACTCGACGTTTTGTTTGGAAAAGACATATTTTGTTTGAACGGGATGGTGTAGTGCTGCCAATGTTACCATACATGAACCGATTGTCATAGGCAAATTGAAAAAAAAAAACTAACATTAAATGCAACATTCATCCACCCATCCATTCATCAATCCATCCAGCCATCAATATGTTTATATATGTATATATATGACGAAGGCAAAAATATAGAATGGCTTGAGCATGTCATACCATACATAGCATAAACAATAAGAGCAGACAGACTCTGCAATTGCTTTAAGTGTCAATGACTGAGACTGCCAGGAGAGAGAAGGAACAAACAGTGTGTATCTCCCTAGACATCTAAAGTGATTTTAAAAAAAAAAAGAGAGAAAAAGATGATGGGGAAAAGTGGGGGGGGGGGGGGGAGGGGCGGAAATCGAGCGTTATTTTAGTTAGGGGTTGTTATTTGGAGCCGCGATAGCACAGTGGTTAGTGAACTGGATTACAAAGGACAAGAGGTTGGATTCGATCCTAACCGACGACTTCCGGGTTCACCCAACCTTAAATGGGTACCGGATTTTTTTCTGGGAAGGTAAAGCGGCACGGGCGTAATACCGACCACATTACCCTAAAAATCTTGTGCCGAAGGTCTGTAAAATATATGGTCACTAACATCATATTCCATACACACCACTTGGCGTGACAGGGGCACTATACTTTTTTTTTTTTTAAAGTTGTTAGTTGCTATGATTTTTAAGTTGTTAGTTGCTATGATTTTTAAGTTGTTAGTTGCTATGAGCAAGTAGTGGGGGTCTAACGTACACTCCTACAATGTATGCTGACAGCTTTACAAAAAAAATAACACAAGATATTGACGTTTTTTGTTGTGTTCCTTGTTTGTAAAGCTGTCAGCATACCTTGTAGAAGTGTACGTTACGCCCTAACACTTACTCCTGGTTACCAGCTTCACCGCAGCACTGCACTTATTTGCATATAATCTGTTAGTTACTAGTCGTCGGATTATCTTCATCACACATTGAACGATTAATTGTTCTTAATTAAGCGCATGAATCTCTCAGCAAATCTTACTGCGTGGAACGATAGACTCGTTCATTTAGAAAATTAGTTCGTAAAGTTCTTATTTTATTAATGAGCTAGTAATGTAATTATTTAACTGGTTAGTTTCTTCATTTACTAATTAGTTAATTGTTGTTTAGTTAGTTAATTAAGTATTGAATAATACAATTGATTTATTTGTACTCGGAGTAACGCCGACGGTGCACTGTTGTAAAAAAAAAACACAGAGAAGTGTTGATAATATTATTATTGTTGCACGTTAATTACATGCAACTCTTATATGTCACTTCATTTTAAATGGTTAATTAACATGTTTAATTCACTCATTTTATTGTGTATTTCTAATATGTGTGTATCTTGCTTGATTCACTTAGTCTTTGGATTGTAGTCCTAACACGTTATATGTTACTTGATACACTTAATCTTTTGACTGTAGTTCTAATGCGTTGCATGTTTCTTCATTCATTAACTCTTTGTTTTGTAGTTCTAACACGTTGTATGCTGCTTGATTCACTTAATCTTTTGATTGTGGTTCTACCATTGTGTATGTTACTTGATTCACTCACTCTTTGGATTGTACTTCTAACACTTTAGACGTTCCTTGATTCACTTAATCTTTTGATTGTGGTTCTACCATTGTGTATGTTACTTGATTCACTCACTCTTTGGATTGTACTTCTAACACTTTAGACGTTCCTTGATTCACTTAATCTTTTGATTGTGGTTCTACCATTGTGTATGTTACTTGATTCACTCACTCTTTGGATTGTACTTCTAACACTTTAGACGTTCCTTGATTCACTTAATCTTTTGATTGTGGTTCTACCATTGTGTATGTTACTTGATTCACTCACTCTTTGGATTGTACTTCTAACACTTTAGACGTAACTTTGATCCACTAAGTCTTTTGATTGTAGTTCTAACACTAAATATGTTACTTAATTCACTTTGTCTTTGGGATAGTAATTTCAGAATGTTTGTGTGCAGCTTGAGTTTTTCTGTCTTTGGACTATAATTTCAAATATTCCCCGTTTATTGCTTGATTCATTTAGTTTTTGGATTGTAGTTTCAACATTTTCATGTACACCTTCTTCGTTATTGAAAAAAAATATACCTTGATGTTGGCATGTTATAACACACATATAAAGAATGCCCCGTAAATTATAACATTGTATGGGAAACACGGCTGTTTGACCTCATCCCAAAGTGGCATTTTCGTTATAATCTTGAACATTTTGCACCGTTAAAGGTTGAATATGTCTTTTGTATACAATTGATGTGGGAAACAACAGGTAAGAGGAAAAGAGGAAGACCCAGAGAGACACTGAGAAGAACATTGATGAGAGAGCCAAAAGCAGCAGGAATCGGCTCCCTCAATGAGATAGAGCTGCTTGCACAGAACAGACACAAATGGCGAGATTTGATAAAATATCTTTAAAAGAATTGAAAACTGCTAGAATAAACATTTAGATAATAGAATGAGTATCTTGGTCTACGCCCTATGGGCCGGCTACGGCTCGAAAGGTCAATAGATAGATAGATATAACTGATTCCTAAAATTACTATTTTATTAAAGTGGTTTCAATTAGTGATACCTCACACGAACACTAACATTTCTAGCTGCAGCCAATATATCTGGATGAGTGATACTTCTGTAGCTAATGTGTTAAACAAGATGATCAAAGACTGGCAAATCTTAGAGATTCAGGGAGAGTCTGTGTGTGTGTGGTGGGGGGTGGGGGGGAGGGAAAAAAGGGGGGGGGAGCGCTACATTCAATGATTAGTTTTTAAATTTCTTTTCTTCTCAAGATACGGATTCTTCTAATCTTCTAATCACTTTGAATGTACATTAGTGAAAGCATGTGAATTTTATCTTCATAGAAAGGCACAAATGAGCAAATTTAACTAAAGTATCAGTGAGATACTATTGTGTATTAAACTCACTAGACCACAGCATTTGGAGAGGAGGCGGACAGTGATGTTATTATCTGTTCTAAAGCAGCTTTTAATATAACGAAATGTCCTTTCTTTTATATAATATTTTCTTTCTTTTATATAATATTTCCTTTCTTTTATATAATATTTCCTTTCTTTTACAAAACATTTCCTTTCTTTTATAAAACATTTCCTTCCTTTTATACATGTCCTTTCTTTTATAAAATATTTCCATCCTTTTATATAATATTTCCTTTCTTTTATAAAACATTTTCTTTCTGTTATATAATATTTCCTTTCTTTTATATAATATTTCCTTTCTTTTATATAACATATCCTTTATTTTATATAATATGACCTTTCTTTTATATATTTTCATTTTTTAATATAATATGTCCTTTCCTTTGTATAATATTTCCTTTCTTTTATATAATATTTTCTTTCTTCCAGACACATTTCACACGGCCAAAATGTATTTTTGGGGACTGGATTTCTTTACATTTTTAGATCTAAACTCACTTGACCATGCTGGGTGTGTGTGTGTGTGTGTGTCTGTATATATATATATATTTTTTTTTTTCCCCCCTCGGAACTATTACAAGGGATGTAACACATGTTTACACAGCCCTGGTTTGACGTCACGATAAAAATATACAAGCTAGTTTATCGTATTCTTTAGAACTTAATACGTCATGATAAATTGTTTACAGTTTCAGAAAAAGGCTTTAACGTCATGTCTTGCAAAATTTTACAGGACACAAAAAAAAAGAAAACCATAATGTGGGTTGGCCCAAGTTAGATCATCATCAATGACAAATGAGTCCTAAAATAACCAAAATCATTTCCATATTGGTCATTAACCATTCTGCAGCCATAATAAAAGCAGCAGCACGAGCAGATCAGAAGCTTATTTCTAACTAATACTCTGAATCGATTATCGCTGAAGGTCTTTTCTTTCGTCAACGAAAATCGAAGTGTTAAGATTTCTTCCTGTTATTATGAGGCTCATATACATTGGAAGCGAATTCTATATGGCAAATCACGTATTGCGGGGGATAACTTGAAGCATTTGAGTGACGAACGCTTGGTAGATGATTGCCCGCAATTGTTGATTAGCAGTTCTCAAGTTGTTTTTAGGGGGAGCAGAAGCGCCTATGACTTGTGGTCGCAATAGCAGGGTCGGCACACCACCAGCTGACCAAGACCTAGCAGTTCTACCTCCTCGTGGTCTCCCCTGGTAACAGTCTGCGTCAAAACAGGCTGGCTAACAGAAACTAGAATCACCGTGTTCCCTGTAGTGGTGGCTGTTACTGATATAGAGGACCCAGTATTGCAGTATCTCTGGGCTGGACTAGTAGTTTCCCAGCATAGCCTGGGAAAGATGGACTCCTACTTCTCCAGTAAGAGCCGGGAATGTCAAGAAAGCCATTACAACCTGCCACATCAAATGAGTCAAAGGGCAACCTGCCCGCATCAACTCGTGGCAATCCGTCAACAACAACAACAAGTTTTTTTGCGGGACCAACACAGCCTTGTCGGACAACTTGTTTTACATATTGGAACTGTCTTGTTTGGTTGCTACTCCTTATGATTACCGTTTGTTGCCAGTACATGTTTTTTATGATTCGCAGATCATTGCCATCAATGTTTAATTTCTCCAGCATATTGTTTATTTCCACATGCTTTACTTTGTCAAATGCTTTTATGTAGTCTATAAAGCACATATATAGATCTTTCTTTACCCCTACAGCTCTCTCTATCAATGTTCTGAGGACGTATATTGATTGCATTATTGGTGCCCTTGCCTTCCACAAATTCTCTTTGTTCCTCACAACATTGTGTGTGTGTGTGTGTGTCTTACAAGTATCAGAAAATACGAGGTTCAATCTCCTGAAATGGTGACCTTTATTTAGGGTCGACATAGCTGCGTCGTTCATCCATTCTCTAAAAGTGGGTATTAAAGATTTTTCTGGAAATTAAAGACGGTCTGGCGTAATACTGCATACGTCATCCAAAAATGTGCAGATGGTCATGGGGAAAAAATTGTCACTAACAGTACACCACAAGCCTCATGCACCTTGCAAGGCAGGGGAGGGAACCTTTATTTGTATATTTTAAAAAAAAGTAAAGTACCCCTGTCACGCCAAGTGGTGTATATTTTACAGACCTTCGGCACATGATTTTTGGGGTAATGTGGTCGGTATTACGCCCGCGCCGATTCACTTTCCCAGAAAACATCCAGTACCCACTAAAGGCTGGGTGAACCCGGAAGCCGTCGGTTGGGATCGAACCCTACCCCTTGTCCTTTGTAGTCCAGTTCACTAACCACTGAGCTATCGCGGTTCCCTTTATTTGTATACTCAGTAGTAAATTGTGAGCTACAGCGTCTTTCCCCTTGAGAATTCTCTTCTTTGCTTTCTCCTGTCCCCATTCGAATGTCGAGGGAAATACAAAGTTCTGGGTCTCGTTTTTCTGGCAGCTCCAAATGATTGAAGTTGTTTTAGGATTTCTGTAATGTTGTCGTTACATCTTTTTCTGGGCTTGGCCTTGTTCTTCTGCACTTTTAATATAGTCTATATGCGTTTTATGGTAAGGAATCGTATGGCACTCTCTCTAGATGGGCAAACATTGTATTTATTATTTATGTATGTAGCTTTGGATTAGTTCAATATCCATCAACTCTTTCTCTTATAAAATTAATTTCTGATTCTGTTCTTGTCACTCCAATCGATTTTCTCAGACTTCTCATCTCTGGTCACTCCAAGGAATTTTCTCAGACTTCTCTCTCTGGTCACTCCAAGGAATTTTCTCAGACTTCTCATCTCTGGTCACTCCAATCGATTTTCTCAGACTTCTCATCTCTGGTCACTCCAAGCGATTTTCTCAGACTTCTCATCTCTGGTCACTCCAAGCGATTTTCTCAGACTTCTCATTTCTGTGGTGACAAGCCTCTGAGAACCGTTCATATATGGAATGGATGATGTATATTTTTTCGTTAACCAAATCACATGCTCTTAAATACCTTTCAGATAAAGAAGTCGAGGGTGATGTTGATATGCTCTTTGCTAATGCTGTTTTTGTTTAATGTATCAATTTTAATGAACATATAATCGTGAGTGTGATGATTACATTGGCTATTCTAATTCGCACACTGGTGACCAGGAATGTTTACATTTCATTAGTTCTATTCAGACCCGCGATATCGGTATTATCATCCATTTATTTGCGTTATTAGCCAACATTTACGGATTCGTTGAACTTTGTTTAATATAATTCATTATAACAACACAATAATAGCTGGCTACTTGCGTCAGGGCCAGTGAACCATAATTGATCAAGATACTACTCCACCAAAAAATCCAGTTGTTCCAAAACAATTTGGTCAAGTTAGTGGGGATTCAAGACCAAAGGCTACCCAGTACTCAAACTTTCACAGTCTGGGGTATTCATCATCTTCTTCTTCTACTTTTCATCCATAACCTCGCGAGTGGTTGGATCACGCTGAAAGACGTCGTCAACATTCTTCATTTCTCTCATCTTCAGTCATTCCTTGGGACTTTGAAATGTTGAGGCATCTCTATTCTATGATGTTATCTTCTCATCTCTTTCTATGTCTACTTCTACATCTCCCTGCTTTAAGATTTCCTTGTGGAATGGTTTGTGCTAGACCAAACAATTGAGATACGCGACCAAACTATTTCATTTTTGCGTTTCTTACCAATAATAAACATCTCTTTTCTATGATGTTATCTTCTCATCTCTGTCTATGTCTACCTCAACATCTCCCTGCTTTAAGATTTCTTTGTACAGGGTGTTTCTAAAGTCGCAGTGCAGTGAATTTATACTCTCGGAAGAAAAAACGTCACGTCACACAAATTGTAAAATAAATGGTATTATTCAAATATACTTGACTGCTATCGGCGAGCTTATAATGAGTAATGTTGGTATTAACACAATAAAGTTGTGTTAACACCATTGTAAGCCAGATCTATCATGTAGCAGTGATGTTTAAATTAACACGTAAATGGTGCTTGAACTATTACGTCATACATAGATAAAATTTAGGTGCGTAATTATTTCAACAACAAAAAATGCACAGTCATTAAAAATCACACCCTATAGAATGGTTTGTGCTAGACCAAACAATTGAGATACGTGACCAAACTATTTCATTTTGCCTTTCTTCCCAATAATAACCAAACCATCACGCACTCCGATTGTTTGTTATGTCCTTTTGCGAACTTTTTCATTCGTGAAGAGATTCAAGTAAGAAATGTTCCAAACCATACGATAACAGGCCATCTCCACTGCTCATATCATGCCTCTGATTGCGTTTACATCATAACATAACATGGAGATCAATACAGAAAAAAACACCTGGTACATATATCATGGAGATCAATACAGAATAAAACACCTGGTACATATATCATGGAGATCAATACAGAATAAAACACCTGGTACATATATCATGGAGATCAATACAGAATAAAACACCTGGTACATATATCATGGAGATCAATACAGAACAAAACACCTGTTACATATATCATGGAGATCAATACAGAATAAAACACCTGGTACATATATCATGGAGATCAATACAGAATAAAACACCTGGTACATATATCATGGAGATCAATACAGAATAAAACACCTGGTACATATATCATGGAGATCAATACAGAATAAAACACCTGGTACATATATCATGGAGATCAATACAGAATAAAACACCTGGTACATATAGCATGGAGATCAAAACAGAACAAAACACCTGTTACATATAACATGGAGATCAATACAGAACAAAACACCTGGTACATATATCATGGAGATCAATACAGAATAAAACACCTGGTACATATATCATGGAGATCAATACAGAACAAAACACCTGTTACATATAGCATGAAGATCAATACAGAATAAAACACCTTTTACATATAGCATGGGGATCAATACAGAATAAAACACCTGGTACATATAGCATGGAGATCAATACAGAACAAAACACCTGTTACATATAACATGGAGATCAATACAGAATAAAACACCTGGTACATATATCATGGAGATCAATACAGAATAAAACACCTGTTACATATAACATGGAGATCAATACAGAATAAAACACCTGGTACATATAGCATGGAGATCAATACAGAATAAAACACCTGGTACATATATCATGGAGATCAATACAGAACAAAACACCTGTTACATATAGCATGAAGATCAATACAGAACAAAACACCTGTTACATATAGCATGAAGATCAATACAGAACAAAACACCTGTTACATATAGCATGAAGATCAATACAGAACAAAACACCTGTTACATATAGCATGAAGATCAATACAGAACAAAACACCTGTTACATATAGCATGAAGATCAATACAGAATAAAACACCTGTTGCATATAGCATGGGGATCAATACAGGATAAAACACCTGGTACATATAGCATGGAGATCAAAACAGAACAAAACACCTGTTACATATAGCATGAGGATCAATACAGAATAAAAGACCTGGTGCATATAGCATGGAGATCAATACAGAAAAAGACACAATCGATTATTAATACTCCTGGATCATTGTTGCAAAGTTCAAAATGAATGGACAAGAATTTGAAATAGTTGACACATTTAAATACTTAAGATCGATTGTCGGCTAAGAAGGTCCAAAACCTGAAATGTCTACAAAAGTATATAATCATGTCTCTCTACAAATTATCATCATGTCTACAAACATAGATAATAATGTCTCTCTACAAATAATCATCATGTCTACAAAGGTAGATAAAATATCTCCCTACAAATTATCATCATGTCTACAAACATTGATAAAATGTCTCTCTACAAATTATCATCATGTCTACAAACATTGATAAAATGTCTCCCTACAAATTATCTTCATGTCTACAAAGGTAGATAAAATGTCTCCCTACAAATTATCATCATGTCTACAAAGGTAGATAAAATATCTCCCTACAAATTATCATCATGTCTACAAACATTGATAAAATGTCTCTCTACAAATTATCATCATGTCTACAAACGTAGATAAAATGTCTCCCTGCAAATTATCTTCAATTATGCTGTTGACTTCCATGAATTAAGTCAACCAATTTTGTCCAGTGGACGAGATTGTTTGAAGGAAAAGCACTGTAAACTTCGATTTTTGAGGTAAAACAAAAACTAGAATTTAAAAGTAGCATACACATGCAGTGTCAATCAACTCTGAAACAAAAAATAATTTGTCAAAATTGAAATCAATTAGTAAATTCTCAGATCGTGCAAAGTTCAAGACGCGTTTGAAGCCAGCAGAGAATATCAAGGGCAGTGGTTTTTGATAATGAACAACTAAGATGGCGGTAGTCGTTCTGTTGTCGATAATTTTTCCTGACCATTACAGTAATGTCGTTTTGTCTTCATTACAGAAGGGGAGGGGTGATCATGGAGATGAGGGTAGACGGTTCGTAAATTGTAATGAGGAAGGAACTGAAAGTTCGTAACCATTTAACACAATCTATTGTCACACACTAACACTGTCAATCACAAATATAAAAGTGATTAAAGAATTGTGTACTTTCCAGGAAAGTAATTCATCTGTAAAATTTCATCTGCAAAATTTCACCTGTAAAAATTCATCTGAAAAACAATTCATCTGTAAAAATTCATCTGTAAGAATGCATATGTAAAAATACATCTGTAAAAAATCACCTGTAAAAATTCATCTGATTCTCTTCCTCATGGATACATCTCGAAACGCCATTTCCTATCCAATAATGAACGTTTCAGTTCACTGGAGGGACAAGGACATCAAGATACAATTGCTCATTTAAAGATATAGTTGACAGGTCATTTAAAGATATATTGGCTGCTCATTTAAAGATATAGTTAGCTGCTCATTTAAAGATATAGTTAGCTGCTCATTTAAAGATATATTGGCTGCTCATTTAAAGATATAGTTAGCTGCTCATTTAAAGATATAGTTAGCTGCTCATTTAAAGATATAGTTGGCTGCTCATTTAAAGATATAGTTAGCTGCTAATTTAAAGATATAGTTGGCTGCTCATTTAAATATATAGTTGACAGGTCATTTAAAGATATAGTTGACAGGTCATTTAAAGATATAGTTGACAGGTCATTTAAAGATATAGTTGGCTGGTCAGCAGATTGTGTTTTTCAATGCAAACAAATTTCAGTCCATGCAGTTCGTGTGAGTTATCTTTAGTGTCAAAATTGCCAAGAGTCTGAAAACTATTTTTTATGTACAATTCACGGCACAGTGTTTTTGAAGAAGTTGTGAAAGTGTTTTATCCTGATAACAGTTATCAATTTCAGTAAGCTTTACCGAGGATTCCTGTTAATTACTTTGATTAGAGGTACTGGCACATTTTTCAACATCCTGAAGGAAATATTAGCGGCACATGCACCAATCAAGTCGAGAACATTGTTAAAGCTTCGGAGAAATTTAAAAAAATATGTAAAACGTGGATACCACAAATCACAACGACGTTTCGGCGCAAAGGACTTCAACAGGAACAAACATACAACACACGTACAAATATGAATTGAAAATAAAATAAGTGGTGTCCACTTGTTACGTGAAACTTTAACAATATATATATATATATATATGTATATTGTTCATTTCTCCTCCCTGTTAGCTTCGCTTCAGCTTCCCATTGTAGTGTATTTATTTGCCTTGACCTCAAAACTTCGGAGCACGCTCTAAGAGAGCTAGGACAAACATTAATTAATATTTATCGGTATCTAGAAAAGCATCTCAACGATTTTACACCATCACCATCATTGAGTGCCGTCTCCGCATCGAAGGTTGGCTACCATGGAGCGCCATTCCACTCTGTCTCTTGCTTTGATGGTGCAGATTGTCATTGGTTGACTTGTCCATCTTTTGATGTTACTCGTCCATGTTAGTCTTGGTCTGACTCTGCCTCTTTTACCTTGTATTTTCTCTTCCAATATTACTTTTATTAGGATGTTGTGTATTTTATCGTGCCCCTAAAGCTTTATTTGTCTTGTTCTAATTGTGTTTAGTACTTCTCTTTTTATTTTTAGTTGTTTTAAAACTTCACCATTTGTTTTCTTTTCTTTCCATCCAATTATACCTATTGTTCTATAAATCCACATTTCAAAGGCTTCAATTTTCTGTTCTGTTTTCTCGTTTAATCTCCATGTTTCTGTACCATACAGGAATATTGAGAAGATGTAACATTTTGCTATTCTTAGTTTTAGCACTAGTGTTATTTGTTTTTATGTTAGTATATTTTTCATGGAATATACACCACAGAAACAAAATTTGTTTTTTTTATCAACTTTTCCATGTTGACTTGATTCTGCTTCGGCGGACATGCAAATAAAAATGATCCGCTTACAAGAGAATGGTATTCTAAGCTCAAAGCTGATACTCTAGAATGTATTGGAGGTCTAAACAGTTTATTTCTCCCAAGAACAATATTTAGTGGTCGCATCAAACATTTAACATTGTCTTCACACTTTAAAGCTGCGATAGCTCAGTGGTTAGTGAACTGGACTACAAAGGACAAGAGGTAGGGTTCGATCCCAACCGACGGCTTCCGGTTCACCCAGCCTTTAATGGGTACCGGATTTTTTTCTGGGAAAGTAAAGCGGCAGGGGCGTAATACCGACCACATTACCCCAAAAAATCATGTGCCGAAGGTCTGTAAAATTTATGGTCACTAACACCAGATTCCCTATACACCACTTGGCGTGACGGGGGTACTATACTTTTTTTACTTTCACTCTTTAACAGTAACCTTTTCTGTGAACGTGTTTCTTTTCTTCAAATTATGTGAGCTAAAATGAGCCCACTACATAACAATAATGTGAAAAAGGGGGGATAGTGGGAGGTAAGTAAAGAAATTTGAAACTAGAATAGCTAAAGCAGCAATGTCTTTCAGAAGCCTTGAAAAGTTGTGGAAATCAAAACTCATCAGCACAAACACAAACTTAGACTATTCAAATCAAACGTACTATCTACCCTTACGTATGCATGTGAGAGCTGGAAAACAACAGGAGATATAGAAACAAAGTTGAACGCGTTCGAAAATAAATGTCTAAGGAAAATACTTGGTATAGGGAGGAACGAATTCAGAACAAACGAGGAAATTAGAGAAATCGCCAATCAATCTCTAATATCTTCAGTAATCAAGAAATTACAACAGTCATGTTTTGGTCATATGATGAGGAGAGATAATAACCGAATAGCAAAGCAAGCCCTCATGTTGGAAACAACAGGTAAGAGGAAAAGAGGCCAACCCAGAGAGACACTGGGAAGAACATTGATGAGAGAGGCAAGAGCAGCAGGAATCGGCTCCCTCAATGAGATAGGGCTGCTTGCACAGAAAAAAGACAAATGGCGAGATTTGATGAAAGATCTTTACAAGGACTGAAAACTGCTAGAATAACAATTTAGATAAGAGAACGAGTTTCTGGGTCTATGCCCTATGGGCCGGCTCTCTTGTTGTTTTCAAGCTTTCACACGCATACGTAAGGGTTGATAGTACATTTGATTTGAATAGCCTAAGTTTTGTGTTTGTGCTGATGAGTATTGATTTCCACAACTAATTATTTTTATAAGTTATTTATTTAGTAGACTTAATATCGGTAGTGGTTATTTTTCTTATTGTTCTTGAGTCCAGGTCTGGCATTGGTAGCATAACGCTTGCATGAAGACTACGTTAAGAGTGCCCGTTTCTCTTGTAGTTTTTTTTTAAACTTGTTGATTTCTATAAAGGGCAGGTTTTGCTAGCGTGGAATAATGTTCACATTGCTTTGTGTTCAGAAACATTGGTGTTGTTCTGTTCTGTTCATGGAATCTCTATCACCGCAGTCGAGAATTCCCCATATCCGCTCCATTCTTGTCACAGTTGCTCAGTGCGGATGATCAGCATGCTGTTGTACCACACTTCCCCTACCAGGCAAGACAGCTTCATATTCAAATATCATCGTCATCAGGTACCATACCAGCTGGCGTAGGTGATCGTGTCTCTCCACAACTTTCGATCACGACAGTTATTTATCATTTCTGTTGTTGACCTTCTGCCAAGCCATTCTCTTAAACTGTCTGGTATCTTTTCTCTTTACTTCCCTCTGTCTCTTCGTCCCTCAATTTTCACAGTTGTCACAATATATTCCAGCTGTTCCCTTCTCAGTACATGACCAAATTTGGAGTCGTCAGTCGCTGGACACTGCGGGGATCGCTGAGGGAGGGAAGCTGAGCACCTATTGAAATATTCGGAGTGCAATGATGATGACCTGTAAATACCTCAATAGCTCAATTGCCAAAAAATGAAGATTGTTTCTCCTAATATTGGATATTAGCTCTCCTTTTGCTTTGGCCTCTTTCAGAACGCTTTCATTACTCTTCTTAGCTGTCCATGGTATTCTCAAAATTCTTCTGTAAGATCATATTTCCACAGCCTCCAGTGATTTTCTTATCTGTTGTCCCGCTGTCCATGATTCACATCCATATGTTAAGATTGACTCTACATAACATTTAAGAACTATTTTTATTGTTTCTATTCTATAATCAAATGTAGAGACAACAATTTGTGGACGCAAATTATCACATACTTGATGATATGAAGCATGTAATTTTGTCTCTTCCCAAATATACAAATAATTATACTCGTATTTCCACTGTTTCTGTAAAAAGAAACCTTAATTGTATCCGCCTGTAAATCATAAGCGAGAATTGATCACGCCAGAAAAGGCTACACAACTTGTTCACAAGCTCGTTACCTCTCCGCCCACAATTTACCTTTCTAATCAAGTCCCAGATGTGTCCCGCGTGGGCGGAGGTCAAACGAACAGACAGATTGACTTCCCAGCAATCGTTGAAATAACTCTGGGAGAACAGAGTTGTCCCCAGTAATAAATGGCCACGGCACCCGAGCACGTTTGAACTCAATTCTGCTCTGCTCTGATTAGGAAGTGCGGGTGTATTTTGGGACAGCTACGTGTCCCAGGGAAGAACGACGATTCATCCTTATCTACAGATATTGACTGCAGAGGCGTGTCTTCGATCGAACATTTTAGAGTGTGATTACTCACCGAATTGATACCGATCACAGTGTTCACCTTCGTTCATGCGCTATGTTTCAGATGTTAATTAACACAAACCGTCTTCTACACCTTTGGAAGTATTTTCTTTGAAAGAACCGTGCAGGTGACAAGTCATCTTTGGAGTGACTAACTATAATATTCCCTTTCTCCAAGTTTATTTTCCAACTCGGTGACAATGATATAATCGTTTCTCTGATGATGATAAAAAGATATATTTATATATATGGCGAGTAAACTGTCTTGACATGTTGAAAGTTGAATAAGAATAAACAAATCCTCAGATTAATATTTTTTTGCTTCCTGATTCCTTGTTGGAGGCTGGAGAAAATACAGAATGCAGCGATGCTTATCATCTTGGGCTGTACGAAGGGCACTCCCTATGTAGCGATGAAGTATCATCTTGACTTTCCAACCATGGATGAGAGGATCAAGATCTGGAGGGCACGGGCATACCTCAAGGTAAGTGCAGATAAAAAGCATTCATTGCATCATGAGCTAAACACAGGAAAGATGACAAGCTAAATAGATGCAAATCACGGGTGGACCGAGCAGAAGATGTCATCAATCAGGTATGTGAGCTTACCAGTATTATCACTGGCGAGGAGTGGATACCGGCCCCTACGTCAGTTAGGGTCACATCCTCATGTATTGTCACACTCGACAGGAAATGTAGGGAATAGAACTCAGTCGTGGTCAATGCGGAGGTCAACGGTCTCATCTGGGATAACACCGATGAAGAAGATGCAGTCAACTATACAGTCGGATCCATAATACGACACCGAAGGAGTGCATGGGAATTTACAGCACGCTCGGCAGGCAGAATAGCCAAAGAAGACAGTGGTGCATGCGTTATGACCACAATCATGACGATGGAGGTGATGGCAGTGACCAGGGCATTTATCTGGTTAGAGTCGCGAGACTACACCCACGCCTGCATACTAATCGATTCGATGAGCATGATAAAAAAAAGTGAAGGCGGGCTCTGTACGCTGGCAATGGGTAGAGCCGTAACAGAAGTCAAAAATACGTAAGGTAACCTTTGTCTACGTCCCTGGACATGCGGGAATACGGGGAAATTAAATAGCGGACAGATTCTGGCTAGCTGTGCTGTCGTTGAAGACGGTCAATTAATGGATCTGACAGACATCATCAATGCCCTCCGAGATGTGGGAAGGACACATGACTTCGACAACCATGAGTCCATTTCACTCCTTCGGATGAAAGAGATGGGAGTTAAGATGGGCACAGCCAAAACGAGAAACTTAGTGGGCGTATAAGAGGACCTTTCAACCAACACAGAACTGGAGTCGTCAGTCACTGGACACTTCGAGGCTTGCTGAGGAGAGGATCTGAGCACCTATGGGCATGTTCGGAGTGCAATGATGATGACCCGCAAATAACTCAATAACTCAAAATAACCCCCTTTATCTTCGTCTAACTTAAAAAAAAAAAGATACAACTACTGTTACGGGCACAATCTTTTGTCGGTTGACCAGTTCTCTCTTATGCGTCTCATGTATAATGTATATTATTGAACATTGTTAACCTCAAACTACACATTCACATCCAAGAGTGAATCAGTGAAGGTCACAAAATCATATTCTCTCTGTGGTTTTACTAACTACAGGTCAGGTGGCTTCTGTTGGATTGGAAATGATAACTTACCACCACTGTGTGTCTATATGTTTGGAATTGGAGTCATCAACGATGGCCTAACATCATCAAGTACTACGACGATCATCATTTTCGGGAGGACGCGAACTTCCATGGTATATGGTAGATAGGCGGCAGGAACCGTTGAAGGCTATGTCTGAAAAGTGTTCCTTGTTGCGGTTTCCTCATATTCCAAGTCCGGCTTGTTGCAGGAGCTACTGAGTTAAGTGCTCTGTGCACACCGTGAGCTGTGTGTCTCATCCGTTTTGATCATGTTTCGATATCCCGCTTGTTTACGATGAATGATGATATCGTATGACAGGGAACAGTTGGCTGTGTTAACTTTCTGCGCGATTTCGCCTTATGTCTTTTGGCGTGTGCTGAGACTACTACGATGGGGACTACAGTTGCCTTTCTTTGTTTGGGAGATGTGTTAGTAATTCGGATGATTCCACTAGCACGGGCGGTTGAGCAGTTATGGATTTTAATTCGTTTGCAGTGATACCGAGGCCTTCCATAACCAATAACCTCAAACGGTAGATGTACAAAAGATGTGAGATGCAGAATGGCCCAGGCAAAAGCAGCTTTACAAAAACAATGAGGAAGATACTATGCAATCCATTTTGACAACAGAAACAAGAAAAAGAGTTCTTAAATGTATGTAGAGCCAGTCTTAACATATGGATGTGAATCATGGACAATGGGACAACAGACAAGAAAATCACTGCAGGCTGTAGAAATGTTGTTTTACAGAAGTATGTTGAGAATACCATGGACAGCTAAGAAGAGTAATGAACACTTTCTGAATGCGGCTTAAGCAAAAAAGAGAGCTAATTTCCAATATTAGGAAGAAACAATCATCATTTTTTGGCCATGTAATGAGAAGAGAACAACTGGAATATATTGTAACAACTGGTGAAATTGAGGAAGAGATAGAGGGAAGCAAAGAGAAAAAATACCAGACAGCTTAAGAGAATGGCTTGGCAGAAGGTCAACAACAGAAATGATAAATAACTGTCGACATCGAAAGTTGTGGAGAGACATGATCACCCACGCCAGCAGCCATGTTACTTGATGATGAAGATTTAACGAATAACATCCAGCGATCAAACATTTTAAACCCTTTAACATAAAACATCCAGCTTTCACCATTGCTAAGACATCCAAACATTTCTATGCCAGCTAAACAACAAATGATAAATAGCATCTTCATACCAACTTTGTGCTATGAAAGTCAAACATGGACCCTTTCTAAATCACATTTAAGAAAGATCAATACATGTGAGATACGTTGTTTGAGAAAAGTAACAAACAACACAAGAAGAGATAGAATACCAAATGAAACCATAAGAAAAATTGTAGGAACAAAACCCTGCCAAGAATATATAGAGCAACAACAATTTAAATGGTTTGGCCACCTGGTCAGAATGAATCCTCACCAATCACCATCAAGGGCGTTCTTCTCGAGAATGCATGGAAAAAGACCAAGAGGAAGACCCAGAAGAAAATGGATAGATGCAGTGACAAAGACATGTAACAACAAAGGAAAATCACTAATTCAGACAATTCGAGCAGCACAAGAACGACAAATGATATAAACCACGACACCTTTTAGGTATCAGTGAAAGAGAAAAGGAGAAGAAGAAGAACATAAAACATACCTACCGGTAAATAGCCTTGCTGTAACAATTAGACACAAGACAAAATAAGAACACGTTCTTGCAAAAGAAAGATTATGGAATCTCAAACTACGCATTATATATCAGCGATTCTCAAACCACACATTATACAGGGTGTTTTTAAAGTCGCAGTGCAGTGAATTTATACTCTCTAAAGAAAAAACGTCACCAGAAATGCGGTTAACTAATGCGTCACACAAATTGTAAAATAAATGGTATTATTCAAATATACTTGACTGCTATCGGCGAGCTTATAATGGGTAATGTTGGTATTAACACAATAAAGTTGTGCCTAAAGCATATGTTGAAAATGTCCACCACGGGCCTCAAGACATGTCGTGATTCGTCTTTCCATATTTGCGAAAACCTTCAGAATAATGTCTGGTGATATTTGTTTAATCTTGTCTACTATTTCAGTCTTTAGGTCATTAATTGTCTGCGGATTATTTTCATAAACTTTCCCCTTCAATGCCCCCCCCCCACAGATAATAATCTGGGGGTGTTAGATCTGGTGAACGAGCAGGCCAGATTCCACGTGAAATAATGCGATTTGCAAATATGCTTTCTAAATAATTGAGTGTTGTTGTGGCTGTGTGTGCTGTTGCCCCATCCTGCTGAAACCAGGATTCCATAATTTCCCGTTCTGTAAGGTGTGCTATGAACGGTTCCAGAATTAAAGTACGGTAACGTTCTGCATTTATTGTTTCATTAAAAAATATAGGTCCTATTATCCGCATACTACTTATAGCGCACCACACTCCGACTTTTTGATCGTAAAGCGGCACTTGATGAAATTCATGGGGGTTTTCACTGCTCCACAGCCGATTGTTCTGACTGTTCACATAACCGGATAAATGAAACCAGGCCTCATCAGTGAAAAAAGTGACGTCAAGGATGGCAGCGCCATGTTCATAAATAAAATTCTGAAACCACATGCAGTAGTTTAAACGGGATTCATAATCTCTTTCTTGGAGTTGAGACACTTCAGTTAATTTGTATGGACGATAGTGTAGTTCACTTCTTAAAACCTTGTGAACAGAACTCTTAGATATTTGCACCTGTTGAGACAAGTGGTTTAAAGATGCATTTGGACTCATTGTAATTCTGTCTTGGAGTTCCATAATTTGGTCTTGTGAAATTGAAGGTCTTCCAGATCGGTATGCATCTACCACACTACCGGTTTCACGAAACTTTTTGATCAATTTTGTAACAGAATTTCGGTGAGGGACTTGTGAGTCTGGAAATTTCCTCACGAATTGTCTAATGACCTCATCCGTATATTTACCGCCATTACGAAAGACATGCTCAACCAGAAATACCCTGTTTTCAATCGTCAACACCATTTCCTTCAAGCAATGAGACAGTGAAAGTAGCGTAGTGCCCGTCCTTTACGTAAATAAAACCTTAAAGGAAGCAGCGGTTTGTTCATAAATGTGGTTTACAAAATTGTGGTACGTAGATGATGATTACGTCATTTACTGAATATTAGAAATATTCACTGCACTGCGACTTTAAAAACACCCTGTATATCAGCTATTTTTAAACCACACATTATACATCAGTGATTCTCAAACCACACATTATACATCAGCGATTCTCAAACCACACATTATACATCAGCGATTCTTAAACCACACATTATACATCAGCGATTCTTAAACCACACATTATACATCAGCGATTCTCAAACCACACATTATACATCAGCGATTCTCAAACCACACATTATACATCAGCGATTCTCAAACCACACATTATACATCAGCGATTCTCAAACCACACATTATACATCAGCGATTCTCAAACCACACATTATACATCAGCGATTCTCAAACCACACATTATACATCAGCGATTCTCAAACCACACATTATATATCAGCGATTCTCAAACCATACATTATATATCAGCGATTCTTAAACCACACATTATACATCAGCGATTCTCAAACCACACATTATATATCAGCGATTCTTAAACCACACATTATACATCAGCGATTCTCAAACCACACATTATACATCAGCGATTCTCAAACCACACATTATATATCAGCGATTCTCAAACCACACATTATATGTCAGCGATTCTTAAACCACACATTATATATCAGCGATTCTCAAACCACACATTATATATCAGCGATTCTTAAACCACACATTATATATCAGCGATTCTCAAACCACACATTATATATCAGCGATTCTTAAACCACACATTACACATCAACGATTCTCAAACCACACATTACACATCAGCGATTCTCAAACCACACACTGTAAATCAGCAATTCTCAAACTTGTCTCCATTTCAGAATTCTTTAAATAATGTCCAAGTCTCATGCACTAATGCTGCACTCTATAATGTAAAAAAAATACTCACGTACTCCGGTATGAATTCTACAACTGCTATTGCTGCACTCTATAATGTAAAAAAAATACTCACGTACTCCAGTATGAATTCTACAACTGCTATTGCTGCACTCTATAATGTAAAAAAATACTCACTAACCCCAGTATGAATTCTTCAACTGCTATTGCTGCACTCTATAATGTAAAAAAATACTCACGTACTCCAGTATGAATTCTACAACTGCTATTGTTGCACTCTATAATGTAAAAAAAATACTCACGTACTCCGGTATGAATTCTACAACTGCTATTGCTGCACTCTATAATGTAAAAAAAATACTCACGTACTCCAGTATGAATTCTACAACTGCTATTGCTGCACTCTATAATGTAAAAAAATACTCACTAACCCCAGTATGAATTCTTCAACTGCTATTGCTGCACTCTATAATGTAAAAAAATACTCACGTACTCCAGTATGAATTCTACAACTGCTATTGCTGCACTCTGCAATTCAGTCAGAACCTCTATGTTCTTTAAAACTGTCCTAGGTGAATTCAAGCTGCTAATCATCTATATTTATTTTAACTCCATTCTTCGAAACTGATGGATGATCTTTCTACTTGAAACTAACTAGCTAACCGTCGTTATCCAGATGGCAGTCATTCTCTTGATGGAATCATCCGTCTCGCTAGTGCATTCATGTTCTACCCTAACAGGCCTTCTCTATTCGAGGTACCAGCGAGAACTCCCTAATTCAGCCCACTAGTTTGGCTTGTAGATCTCGTCACATAACCATAGCCTGAGAGCGCGATCGCCGAGATGTCCTTCAAACTGACCAGTGTTCACCGTGTCTGAAAACTTACCAACTCTCGGTCATTCTGCAGTCCACACTTCTATTTGTTAACTTTACTAACGCCACACTCTAGTATATTATTTAACCCTCTCAAATCCAAAATCTGGTACAGTTATTGCCAATGTAAAGGAGTGTGCCGGGACATACTCATCTCGTAGATTAAATATAAAACTTCACCGTACTAGATCAACCCTTTTGGAGGTGACGGTACCAGTGCTCTTTCATTATTTTTCTCAAAGTCATTGAACCAGGTACCCATTCCTTTTGCAGCTGGTTTGATAGAAGAACGCAAAGTTAAGTTTGAACAGTTAAACTGTAAAGACAAAACATTTTAAAAGAGCTTTAATTGAACTCTCTGTTTAATAGATCTCACATACTGTTTCTATTCAGGGGAGGAGGTGAACCTCCGGTGAAGCCTCTAGCGACTTCTCGCGGAACCGAGTTACACCCATTGGGACACATTGCACTATCATAGGCATACATGAAAATAGAGATATGTCAAGGGCACTTAATTTTTATTTTGTTACTCGACGCTGTAAGGGAAAGAAAGATTATAGTACAGATTTAGCTATTTCATCATATCTTTGTAATCGTCTTACATCTTTCTTCTTTCTTTCTTTTATCTATCTGCTGTTCCGTTGAAGCGTCGCAAGAGAACGTAAGAGTGTATAAAATCATCTAATGGCTGTAGATATATTTGTAGTTCTTTATGGTCACTTTTCTTTTAGATGTATTGCCATTCTTGGGCATACTTGGACACACTTAGGATAGAAATGTTTTGGTTTTTGCAAATATATTTTTTTCTGTCTAACCATATCTATCTTGGTATCCATCTTGGTATCCATCTTGACCTCTGCCCTGATGTTTTGAGGCAGAAAGCTGTTGATGTTGTTTGGTCTAGTCTTATTTTTAACAAGTGTCCGAACCATTTTCCTTCTTGTTTGTATACATATTCCAGACATAGTTTAATTCGGATCTGTTCTCTGGTTTTCACATTGGATATTCGATTTTGCTTTGCGTTGTTCGTTATCTTTCTCTAGGACCTTATTTCGCAAGTTGTGATCTCCTTTGCGTGGACTTTTTCCAATGACCATGTTTGACATTGATAACATAAGGTTGGTATGAAAATGCTATTTATTTGTTTCTCAGATGTTAATTAGATGTTCAGATGCTTCAAAAGCGAAGCCAGTTGGTGGGTGATTATGTTTGATCTTTGTACTCTTGTCTCAAATCTATCTGTTTATACTTTCGCCTTCTATAAATATATTGCCTAAGATTTTTTTTAATTCTCGGACTTGTTTAATTTAAGTATCGTTTATTTTAAAGTTTTAAGTTTCCTCTTTTCTTATTTATTTTCATTACTTTTACAACATTAATTATTGATCTGAACTTACACGATGAAAATAAATTTGTAATTGGAAAAGTAGAACAAGAGTCTTTCATTACATTTTACGAATATTTCAGTGAATTATTTAACATACACATAATTGTAAAATAATTGAACGATATATGATGTTATAATGCGCCCCTCTCAGATCTGCTCCATGGGCGGTTGTCTAGTTGCTTTAATAACAGCTTCAGCTCTTGTGGGCATTAAATTAGAGTTATTTATTTTTGCAACAAGCAGTGGGGAGCATTTATGTGGCTTGATTGAACTAGTTTAACGGCAGCGGCGGGCGGGCAAGGAAGGGGCGATCTGTCATGGGGATGGATAGAAGTTGATGAACAATAATAAGAGTCACACACGGTGAAAATAACATAAATGAAAACAACGAACTCGCCTCGCCTCATATGAATGTTATGTCCGCTATTGCCATACTCATGGCATATTTTTAACTGTATACATTATGAAATGGGGAGCCTCGATAGCTCAGTGGTTAGTGAACTGGACTACAAAGGACAAGAGGTAGGGTTCGATCCCAACCGACGGCTTCCGGGTTCACCCAGCCTTAAATGGGTACCGGATTTTTTTTTGGGAAAGTAAAGCAGAACGGGCGTAATACCGACCACATTACCCCAAAAATCATGTGCTGAAAGTCTGTAAAATATAGGGTCACTAACACCATATTTCCCTATACGCCACTTGGCGTGACAGGAGTACTTTACTTACATTATGAAATGCTTCAAATACCGTAGAAACATTATATTAAGAATTATTTATGCCAAAGATATAACATATTAATAATTTCTTTTACAAAAATGAAGGACAGAGATGAATGCAAATAAAAATAAATGTAAATATCGCTGATTTGCTGAGATTGGAAAGACTTTCATCTGTTTAAAACATCTAAAGTTTGTTGGAAATATATGAAACAAAAAGCGGTAGTTGTCTAGAGGTTTAAACATTACGATGTGCATTCAAGAAATCTAAGCGATCGCAGAAAAGATATAATTTTATAAAGTTTTAGCCCGGTTGAAGATTTTTATGTTTTCTACTTCTTATATGTCCAGTGACAACTCCAGCCCATCGTCTGCCTCAAAAAGGACAATAAGTAGGCGAAATGCTGTAATGTGGTTTATAGTAAGCTTTGATATCTGTGTCTTTCATTCTCAACAAATCTGACGTCAGGAGCCTAGATAGCTCAGTGCTTAGTGAACTGGACTACAAAGCACAAGGGGTAGGGTTCGATCCCAACCGATGGCTTCCGGGTTCACCCAACCTTAAAGGGTACCGGATTTTTTTTTCTGGGAAAGTAAAGCGGCACGGGCGTAATACCGACCACATTACCCCCAAAAATCATGTGCTGAAGATCTGTACAGTTTATGGTCACTGACACCATATTCCCTATACGCCACTTGGCGTGACTGGGGTATTTTACTTTATTTTTTTTTTATATCTGACGTCAGAATGACATTTTTGGGGGGTTTTTAAACAGAATTGTCTTCTCAGTTCGATCTCCGCTCGCTTGGTTAGAATGATTCGTCACTTACCAGGCCTGAAGCGGCTACGTTGCTTATTATTTTGACCAGTTTTGATTTACTGATCATGATGCATTCAATCGGTTATCAGTCGCTGAACCTTTTCAGCTGACGCTTGGCAGGCGACATACACAGAAGAGATCTATGACCTGAACTATTCTGCTGTAGCCTCCCACTATTGCTTGTTTGATACTTCACTGTAGTATTTTTGGCATTACTTCTAGAAATTGTGCAGCAATTTATTGACGATGTCCTGAGACAAATACATGATGTTCATTCCTAACACTGATGTTTGATAAAAGTGGCTCCAATTTTAGACACGAAGGACGAATTTTAAATACATAAAGAAACAACTGATAAAATGCTTTTACCACGTAATAAAACAGTAAGATCAACACACTATACACAACGGGCATTCATTAAAAGCTGAGACCCAAGGGTCGACTATGAAAAAGATAGATTGATGGAATATTAGAAGAAGAAAAAAGAAAAATAGAATAAAAATAGAATAAAAATAGAATAAACGGCCAACGTTAGAGGAAAAGATATCTCAAACTGTATCTCTCTCCGACGCTCAACGACAAATGAAAAAAAGGAAAAAAAGAAGGAAAAAAAGAAGGAAAAAGAAAATGGAAGAACTTGAATTTATTAACATAATTAATATTGGTATCAGCGTATTGTTTTTATAATAATGTTTGTGAAAATAGAGATGTCAAATATTGACACATTTAGCTCTTGTTATAAATATCTAATGCCTGCAATCATGGCGTACATCACGTGCTGTTAACATTTAGGCTGAAACTTCTAATAAGCTTTTCCCACATTAATCATATACGTTATATTTGTTAATTGAAGAAGACAACTAAATTATCACTGATAAACCGTTGTGCGAAGGGGAGATTAGCATGAAGCAAATAAAAGACAACGAGATGATGTAGACCAGACATGAAGCATTGATATTGTTCACATGGCGCCAGAATGTATGTTGTACCAGCCACTGACATCTTTGTTGAGACTCGATTGATGGCAGGAAAAAGCTAAAGGAAATGTGAGAGGAAACTTCGGTATGTTTTCACTCGTTTAATTAACTGATTTAAACAGGATAGTCATACTAAGGTTATATTATGATGTTTTTTGATGTTGTCTAGTTATGTGCATCCTACCTTCTCTTGTGAAATTTTCAAGCAATATATTAATATGATACATTGTAAGTAATTCAGCAATTATGTATAGAACATAAACGTAGACATTAAATGTTGTCGCCGTTAGCAACTACAATTGTATATCATCCTAGTCTGTCTGAGAAGGGCGTTCAATAAGCGCATGTTATGTTATGTTGTTATTTAAAGAAAAGTGTGACATATGCACCACAGAAATACAAAGCAAAATAGCCCAGGTAAAAATAGCATTTCAGAAAATTAAAAATGTCTTATGCAACAAATCTATGTCAATAGAAATGAGAAAGAGAGTTCATCGGTGCTGTGTAGAACCTATTCTGACCTATGGAAGGGAATCATAGACAGTAAACAAACAAACGAAAATACGATTAGAGGCCACAGAGATGGGATTTCTCAGAAGAATGTTGAAAGTTTCCTGGACAGCTAAAATGACCAATGAGGAAATTCTCAAAGAGGCCAACACAAAAAGGGAACTCCTAAAAAACATCAGAAATAAACAATCAACATTTTTTGACCACATAATGAGAAGAGACAAATTGGAATACTTGGTTACAACTGGCAAATTACAGGGAAAGAGAGATCGCGGACGACAAAGAGAGAAAATACTAGACAGTTTGGTGCCATGACGTGGAAAACAGTCAACACCATAATTGATGCGATGCACAGCGGATAGAAGATTGTGGAAGGACATGATCACCTACGCCAACCGGTATGGCACATGGAGATGATGATGCGAAACATGCACTTTACCGATCACACATACGTCATCAGCGCAGTATTTTTAGCACCGGGTTTACCTTTTCTCTTTGATTCCAATGTGCTAGGAAATTTATTATTTTTTTCCAAGGACAGACATGGCTAGAAAAGTGTAGGACCTCTAACTCCTCTCAATTTCACTAAATCTAGCGTCAGCAGCTCGCTCTCAGCTTATTCATTGTACCTCGTCTTTGTCATGGACGTTAAACAACATAGAGGTAGATATAATGTCCCTAACATATAATGTAGCAGAGAAGTGGAGTTTTAAACTCCATAGTTAAAAAGCCACAATTTGTAGCGTATGGTGACCTTTGCTACACCTCGCTGTTATTACATTCCTCGATCCAATCAACCGGATACCTTCTATTCAACTGGTTCGACGGGATAGCGGCAAAGTGGGGTTCAACCTACATTCGCTTTGCTGTCACGCCAGTACGTTATCACTGCGTTACTGGTGATCTCTAAATTAGATAAGAGAAAACAGAATTAAATCCCTGCTAATATCGGCATGTTTAAGAAGATTGCTAAGAGATTGATAAACGAATAATAAAGCACATAATGGCATTATTTTGCAACTGAAATTGAAGAAGGAAGTGTGAAGCATAATTCGAGGCAAGACAAATGAAAAAAAATGTTGAACGTATAAGGGGTCACAACATATAACAGATTCTTTTATTTTTTAAAAAGACATACTGGGAGAGAGGAAAATATAAGCAAATGTTAAAAATGACAGGCGGTGTTATCAATAGATGAACAGAGAAACCAGTAGTAGCGTGTACGACCAGTGCAAGCGAGTTAAATAACATGTTGCTGTGTGTACTTCGATGCCGTGACGGTATAGATAAGTGTTTATTAACCTGATTATTTCGTACAACAATTCTTCATTTTATTTATAATCATGGCGATCGAAACGCCCATCCAGCAACTTTGCTGATTCGTAGGTCAGGATCAGCAAACAACAGTCGAGCTGTCTTGTCCAAAAGCTGCTCCTTGACTGGCGAGAAGGAAGGCAACCAGCTACTCAAAAATGCCGTGCTGAAGTTGGATGTGTTGGGCTTGAAGGCGCAAACAACCACAACACAGAGCATCTAGGCCAACAGCGTCCTTTGAAGGGCGAATTAGGAAAATGACTATTAATTCCTTTAGTTGTCATCGAGAAAACACCAGAAAGAAGGAATGATGATTTAAACCCAAATTATTCCCCCCCCCTCTCCCGCCTTAATATCACACTTCTGTCTACGCCCTTGGTAAAATTACTGCAACACTATCGTTAATTGTGCCCATCCTACAACAACAATAAAATAACGTTTTTGAAATAAATTGGACAAGACAGACACATGTAATGAGGGATGCGTGATATTCATTCACCATATAGAGCTAGCTCTCTGAGTTGTGCACAATAGCTATGGCTCGATATGCGCATGTCGCAAGGCGAGTGTTAGCAACAGCTAATTCGTTTCTTTTAGTTGACACCGTTTTAGCAAATAGATCACGTCCAAATTGTTAAATTGTTGTTTAATGTTTCACATTACATCAGCAACTTTCAGTCAGTTTAATAATACACTCAAGCTAGGAAAACCATTGTAGTCCATTATTGTTTCTTCTAGCTTTCAGCTTTTGAGCTCAGAAAAAACAAACAATTTTACCCGCTGATTGCATTAAATTAATGCTGAAACAAACCTTCTAGGAACACTTCCGCATTACTTATGTCATTAGCACTGATATTATTCCAGTATACAAAGATGCATACATATATGTACTCGTGTGTATATATATATATATATATATATATATATGTGTATGTATGTATATATGTATATATACTTTTGCGATGTTAACGGTCTTGAGATAAATATTTTAGTACCTACTTTTGCGATGTTAACGGTCTTGAGATAAATATTTTAGTAACAACTGAAAGCTAATGTTATTGGACTCGTATTTTGTGACGCAATAAAAGCATCTACCTATGCAGCCAATGTCCACAGTCACCTCGACCCAGAAAGGGATGCACGTTATGTGCAAGATCAAGTCTATGTTGGTTTTAAACAATAATAATAATAGTCAAGATGGAGCTGTTCACAAGAAAATTCTGCCTTTTGTAAAAAGGTTTACTCTGTTTTCTTCTCTGGAATCTCGAGACATCTACCAAAGAATGAGGACAAAACGCGACAAGTCAAATTGACATAACAAAACATGGCATCTCCACCTCGGAGACAACGCATTGGCTTTATGCGGCCCTCAAGTCTCGACGGTTTTGATCCAGTAACAACATGGCCGTGGTGCCCCACTCTCCCTGCACATCAGCCTCATGCTGCCCTCAAGACTCGACGGTTTTGATCCAGTAACAACATGACCGTGGTGCCCCACTCTCCCCACACATCAGCCTCATGCTGCCCTCAAGACTCGACGGTTTTGATCCAGTAACAACATGACCGTGGTGCCCCACTCTCCCTACACATCAGCCTCATGCTGCCCTCAAGACTCGACGGTTTTGATCCAGTAACAACATGACCGTGGTGCCCCACTCTCCCCACACATCAGCCTCATGCTGCCCTCAAGACTCGACGGTTTGGATCCAGTAACAACATGACCGTGGTGCCCCACTCTCCCCACACATCAGCCTCATGCTGCCCTCAAGACTCGACGGTTTGGATCCAGTAACAACATGACCGTGGTGCCCCACTCTCCCCACACATCAGCCTCATGCTGCCCTCAAGACTCGACGATTTGGATCCAGTAACAACATGACCGTGGTGCCCCACTCTCCCCACACATCAGCCTCATGCTGCCCTCAAGACTCGACGGTTTGGATCCAGTAACAACATGACCGTGGTGCCCCACTCTCCCCACACATCAGCCTCATGCTGCCCTCAAGACTCGACGGTTTGGATCCAGTAACAACATGGCCGTGGTGCCCCACTCTCCCTACACATCAGCCTCATGCTGCCCTCAAGACTCGACGGTTTGGATCCAGTAACAACATGTCCGTGGTGCCCACTCTCCCTACACATCAGCCTCATGCTGCCCTCAAGACTCGACGGTTTGGATCCAGTAACAACATGTCCGTGGTGCCCACTCTCCCTACACATCAGCCTCATGCTGCACTCAAGACTCGACGGTTTGGATCCAGTAACAACATGGCCGTGGTGCCCTACCATTCATATACATCACACCAGGGACTTTTATTTTTCTCTCCACGAATGAATAGAAGGGACGAATAACTGAAACGGTGGAGGAAATTCCAGCAAACCTAATAGCTTTTAATAACACTGAAACAAATACTTTCAGGAAATTTTTTCATATTGGAAGCACAGTTGCGATCGTTATCAACACATAGACAAGACTATTTTTGAGAGTGATGGTGGCCACTAACGTGTAAGGTACACGGTATTTTTTTTTTCGTCTCTAGTCCCATTATCAGGTCTACGTTTCATTGACAAAATCGTTTTTACGATAGCGGCTTGTTAAACCTCTGATCAACGGTTCTATACCAAGCCGGAGAAAAATAATTCCTCCATTTTGGATACAGCCACGTGATGAGAAGAGATAATAACCGAATATCAAAGCAAGCCCTCTTGTGGGAAACAACAGGTAAGAGGAAAAGAGGAAGACCCAGAGAGACACTGAGAGGAACATTGATTTGAGAGGCAAGAGCAGCAGGAATCGGCTCCCTCAATGGGATAGAGCTGTATGCACAGAACAGAGACAAATGGCGAGATTTGATAAAATATCTTTGAAAGAATTGAAAACTGCTAGAATTAAAAAATAGATAAGAGAAGGCGTTATTGAGTTATTTGCGGGTCATCATCATTGCACTCCGAACATGTCCATAGGTACTCAGATCCTCTCCTCAGCAAGTCCCGCAGTGTCCTGCGAATGACGACTCCAGTTCTATGTTGGTTGATAAGTCTTCTCACACGGCCACTAAGTTTCTCATTTCTGATTGTGCCCACCTAACTCCCATTTCCGTCATCCGAAGAAGTGACGTGGATCTGTGTTTGTCGAAGTCCTGTGCTCTTCCCACATCTCGGAGGGCATTGATGATGTCCGCCCGATCCATTGGTTGCCCGGCCTCAACGACAGCGCAGCTAGCCAACCTGTCCGCTCTTTCATTTCCCCGTACTCCCGCATGTCCAGGGACATAGACAAAGGTGACCTTACGTATATTGGATTTCTGCAACGACTCTACCCATTGCATGCGTACAAAGCCCGCCTCCACATTTTTTATCATGCTCATCGAATCACTCAGTATACATGCGTGGGTGTAGCCTTGTGACTCTAACTATTTGAATGCCTTGGTCACTGCCATCACCTCCATTGTCATGCTACTCGTGGTCATGACGTATGCACCACTGTCTTCGTAGACTATTCTGCCTGCCGCATCGTGCTGTAAATGCCCATGCACTTCTTTGATGTCGTCTTACAGATCCGTCTGCATCTTTCTCATCGGTGTTATCGCAGATGAGACCGTTGCCCTCAGCATTAACCTAGACCGGGTTTTGTTCCCTACTTTTCCTGTTGAATGTGACAATACACGAGAAAGTCCCCTTGAAAGACGTAGGCGCCGGTATCCACTCCTCACCAACGCTATTGGTAAGCCCACAGACCTGTTTGATGACATCTTCTGCTCGGCCCACCCATGATTTGCCTCTTTTTAGCCTGGCAACTTTTCCTGTGTTGAGCACGTGGTGCAATGGATGCTCTTTATCTGTACTAATTTTCAGGTATGCTCATGCTCTCCAGATCTTGATTCTGTCATCCATGGTTGGAAAGTCAATAAGATACCTCATTGCTACACAGGGAGTGTCCCTTGTACATCCCAAGATAATGCGCATGGCTTCATTTTGTATTTTCTCCAGCCTATCAATTTGAGTCGTACTGACTATAAGAATTGCCAGGGCATACTCGATTGGTGCGAGGACTAATCACTGGAACAGAAGAGTAAGTAGCCTCAGCTCGTTGTTTGCAGCTGCCATGACCTTCAAGGCGGCTAATCCTTTGGGGGATTTTTTTATCACATGGTCGACGTGGTCCCGAAAACACAGGCTGCGATCAAACTTAACTGCGAGATATGTCATCAACTTGTCCCTGGTCACCTCATCAGCTCCCATTCGTACTACACTACAGGTGTGGTCGTATTAACGATATAAAAGTTAAGGGAGAACCACGAAACTGACGCTTTATTAGGATTAACCAAGGCACCTGAAACCCCACGCCAGGAAGAAATACGATCGAGTTCGTCTTGCATTGTGAAGTCGATTCCCCTTCTGTCTCTTCCCTGTCGATATACCAGATTATCATCAGCAAAAGTCATAGTTCTTCCCCTCCCATCTAGCTGTTGTTCCGTGATCGTTATTGTGTACACGTTAAATAGAACTGGTGACAATGGTGAGCCTTGTGGCAGCCCTGGACAAATGGATTTTGGCTCGGAAGACCAACTTCCACATCTGAGTATCACCTTCCTCTGAAACAGTGCCGCGGCGATCCATCTAATGAGGAAGGGGTGCACCGCCAGTTTGAAGAGCATATGCTTAAGATATTCAAATGGTACCCTATTGTATGCATCCTCCAGATCTATAGCAGCAGCACATGTCTCCTCTCGTCTGTGAAAGCCTTCGAAGACGTCATAAGCAAAGACTGCCGCATTGAGCCATGTCTCTTTGTTATATCTATAACCTCCGAGTGTGGGTGGGAATGCGCGTTTCTGTTCAAGGTGACAGGTGAGGACACGGTCAACTATTTTCTCCAGCAGCTTGCCCGCAGTGTTCTGCATTGTGATAATTCTGTAGGCACTGATCTGAGAATGGTCCTTGTTTGGCTTCAGTAGCGGTAGTAAGTAGCTGTGTAGCCACTCCTCCCTAATCTGGCCACTCCGAATGCTGGCATTAAGCCCATTGGCCAGTTTTGTCAAATCGTTGTCAGCTAAATCGCCTATGTCATCGTACCGAACACCATCTGGACCAGGAGCAGTGTTGTGTGACCTTTTAAGTGTCATGCGAATGGTATCGGTTGTGATTGTGAGATCTTCTTCCAGCACTACATCCTTACACAATTTTGACAGCGATCCCCGTATCCTCATTCTTACAGCCTCATTTCTTTGGTCCGTCTGTAGCGGGAAAGCAGGGCCTTCCCTTTGCTCTCATTAGATTTGTGCCATATCCGGCCTATGCTCTGAAAGTCTGGTATGCCTCTGTGTCGTGTTGTGCCATTCATGCTCTGAAGAAGGAGCCAGAATGTGGCTAGCGATTTCTCTGAGCACACTTTTTTACAGAAGTCATCCCATTTGGCATCCTTAGCCTGCTTAGCACATAGTTTAAAGTGCATCACTTTTTGGTCGACCTCTACTTTCAGACGCTTTAAGAGCTCAGATTGTGTTCTTCCATTCTTTCTAGCTATCTGCCATGTCTTGGCCGTTTGTCTCTTGCTCCGCCAAGCTTCCTCGACATCTACGCTCCACCAGGGTGGCTGTGTCCATCTCTCATGCCTCCTACGAGGGACGCTCTGTTTCCTATGTCTGATTTTCCTAATGACGTCCTGATCTGTTTTCTCGTGGTGGAATGTGTGGAGCTTCCTTTTTCTTGCTTCTATTTATGCTTTTCTCAATTAGGACACATGGATAGTGATCACTTCCGTGGAACCCCAGTGCACTCCACCTGCAAACCGGTGCGAAGGTGGAAGACACCAGTGCCAGGTCTATGGCACTATCAGAGTCCCCTGTTCGAGTGGCCATTCTTGTTGCCCTTCCATCATTCAAGCACACTAAATCGACTGACACTAGTGCGTTCTCTAGGTCTTCTCCCTGCTTGTTGGTTATGACGTTACACCACTGGTTGCCTCTTGAGTTAGAGTCTCCGCAGAAAATGACGTTCTCTTAATCAAACTCGAAGAGATTCTGCCATTGTTGTGTGTTCACCTTCCCATTACAGGCATACACATTAACAATCACGAAATGAACTGGGGTCTGCACCCTAACCGCATGTACCTGCAATTCTGCATTGTCCCACGCAGACATATCAACCTCAGCTGCTACCATATTATTGCGCACAAGGATAGTCTGCCCAAGGTGTCGTCTATTGTAAAAACAATGAAATCCAGGAGTATTTACTGTCCTGTCACCAAGAAGAGTTTCTTGTAAAACCATTTTATCGGCGCCGCACAGTAGCTTATCAAGAATGGGCTGTTGTTGATTTATGGACCCATAATTCCAATATGTAACACGCACATACTTCAGGCCTAGCCTCTCACACTTCGACATTTTAACGCCACCTCTTTTACATTGTGTTTTCCTTCATCCATGTTGTCGTTTGGGATGCATCTGAATACTTACCGTCGTCATAGTATCATTGATAATTTTGTCGCTGAACGTCGATGCTGTGGATGGTCTAGACTCACGTGCACTTACTCAGTCGCACGGTCCAGAACCCGTTTTCACGTTATAGACTGGCCAACTCCAGTAAATAGCTCTGCAGCACGTGGATACACTGTAAGCCTTTTACAAATTAAATGAATTACGCATCCTTGACGACAGACCGGCGAAAACAAACCGCCATTTTTTGACGCGTTCAATAGTGCAATCAACAACAAAGATCAGTGATCAAATAAAGAAATTGTAACAAAATGCAATGAATCAAAAGAAGCAAAGTGATTTACATCAAATAGAAAGCGCGTACAATCACATGATCCCTTCAAATATCAATAAAAAAAAACATTAATAAACAGAAAAGTTTACTGAAAATCAGCACTTATCTGTGAGTCCACTGAAGAAGACAGCGAACAGGGTGCTATATATATATATATATATATATATATATATATATATATATATATACATATATACACTGTATATAGATAGATAGATAGATAGATAGATAGATAGATAGATAGATAGATAGATAGTAGATAGATAGATAGATAGATAGATAGATAGATAGATAGATAGATAGATAGATAGATAGATAGATAGATAGATAGATAGATAGATAGATAGATAGATAGATAGATAGATAGATAGATAGATATATAGATAGATAGATAGATAGATCAATTTTAAGTTTATTCAAAATGAATAAAATGTCAGACGAGATCATGTGTTCGGTGTACACTGTACCGTGAACATTCATTCAAAGCCGTGAACACTCATTCAAAGCACTACAGTAATAAACATATGTTTGTTATACTCACAGAAATTAAGATACTTTAGATACAATTGTAATAGCCCGCCATCCAAGTACAATCACTCCCCGATCTCGAGATTTCATTGATAATAAGTTTCTAGTATTCTCCCCGGAATGCCGCCATGATGTTTGTTTGTAGCAACATGATGGCGCCTCTCATGACATAACTAATGTGTTTGTTGTTAGAAGTTAATTAATATGCCCAGACTGCTTGTGCTAGAGGTTATCGGGCCTGTTAAAGTTATCAGTAACACCTGAACGAGAAATAAAAAGATAATATTTTTCGTGGATTTTAAGTTCCTCAGATTGACCTACTTTGAAAACTTCGCCATCGTGGGTACTCTTTTGATTTTGTCTTTTACTTTTGTGTACACTCCCGTCTCCACTGACCAGCGTTGTTGTCTCTCGTCAACGTGTCTTTGTTGTGGACAATGATGATAATGATGGGGTTTTATTTTAGTTAGTTACTTAGTATATCTTAGTTATTACTATTAGTACCCAACAAAGTTGAGTACCATCATTTACTATGATATTGACATTGTTTTGTTCAATTACCATAACCATGGGTGATATCATGATCATCTGCCATCTCTAGAATTAGACAAGACTAGGCTAGGAATATAAAATAGGGTGACCATGGTGACCATTTTTTTCCCCATTGTTTTTCGGGGACATTTGTCATATTTTTTTACATTTCAGAGGATTTTTTTGCTTATTTCTGAGACTGTCCCACAAAATCGGGGACGAACGATATATATGTGTGTGTGTGTGACTGTGGTGTGTGTGTACAATAAACATAATATATATATATATTTATAATAAATATGTGTGGGTGAGAGTAAGTGCACACGAAATTTTGATTATTTTGTAGATCATATCGTCAGATGCAAAAAAACGATAACTTTAAATTTCATAATGACTGTGTTTATTTGCTGTTTGATTTGATTTTTGTTAATATTTACGGTACTTATGCGATATACACTGATACACGCACTTAATTAAATTACAATAGATAGTTTTGTTTCTCAATAGCAAAAAAAAAAAAGTTTAAAATAAAAAAAATTTAAACAACATATAGATATCAATTGCAATATTAAAGTAATGTTTACAGTACCTTATTTCTACTGAAGAGGTTGTTGCCTCAGCGTGGTACTCGTTTTTTGAGTGTATCTTTCTCAAGATCTCATGATTTGAAGCAAGTTTTTCACTGAAGCTTTCACACGATAAATTAATGTTAGTTTTTACTGTTAACATGATGGCTTGCACCGTGCTCACATTAATCCGTGATTTCTCTTCGGACCAGACGTAGTTCATTTGAGAAAATAGTCTTTCTACGGATGCATTGCATTGCTGCCAGGTAAGCACATAAAAAGTTCAAGAATTTTCTTCACATTAGCATGTGGTACATTATTTCTTTCAAGTACCTGAGTACATCATTCCATTTTCTACATGGAGGCTTGTTACTGAACCACTCACATTCTTTTTGCAACAGATGGCCTTGCAAATAAGTAAATTCATCAAAGGGCTCATCACGATTGACGTTTACAACTTCATGACACTTTGAAGATATCTGTTCATCTGCATTATCAAAATGTTTCCTTTCAGGCACATTATCCAAGAGAAGGCTGCTCAGTTGTGACAAGTCCTCATTGTGCTTGTTCCAAGACTGCAAGTTATGTACAGCAGTATTATAGAATTCTTTACTTATTTGGACATGCCTTTCCATTTGGATGTCACCACTTTCTGCTAAATCAGTTAGCAAACTCTTTATCATATGTGGGAAGAAATTTTCATCGCATTGAGTTTCTAATTTTATAATGAGATTGTTCACAGCTAGTGCTGATTCTGTTGCACTGTTGTCGTTGCCTTCAATTGCCTTAATTGTTTCATGGAAGAGTGATGCGCGAGAAGGAGCAAAGCTGAGCCAAAGCTCTGATTCACTGTTTTCAAAGAATTGTTTCAATATTGTAGGACAGTGTGTTTCTGACAAGAAGAAAAATCTCAGTGATTGATACAGTTTCAATATTCTTTCCAAGGCTGGAAGTAATGACAACCACCTTATATTTGAATAACCTAATAATTGCTTAAACTTCTGTCCAGCAAATTCACAGAAGTCTTTTAGGCGTTCTACACGAACCGTGTAAATGTGAAAGTATCCAAATATTTTTGTTACAATCACTTCCATATCCATAGGCATGGAGTCAAACGCTGTTTTTGCACAATTGTGAATTATGTGTGCGTTGCAACCAAAACCCATTATGTGGTTATTATTTACTTTATTTTAGTTATGACATTATCTCTCCCTTTCCTCAACAAGCCTCCAAAGTTTGTATTTGTATTGTCTGCTGAGAATCCAACAATCTTTTTGTTTAAGTGAAAATTATCAATTGCTTCCAACAATTGTTCAGATATTATGTCGGACGTTTCTCCTGGGATATCTATGAAAGCAATCAGTTTGGTCTTTGCTGGAGTTTCCAGCTCATAAGCCTGAAAATAACGAACTAAAATAGGAAGTAGCTTAACATGTTTATGATTACATGTATCGCAAGACAATGTTACGAAGCTGACATATTTGAGGTCATTTTTTAGTTCATCAATAGCCCAAGGAGCAAAAACATTGGTAATTATGGATTCACACTTTGTTCTTGCACATGAAAATTGTTTCGTTGAAAATTTCTTTTGTAGAATTGTTTTACAATCCATACTGCGGAAACTATGATTTTGAAGCACAGTATGATATGCGAAGGTTCCTTCATGAACAGCTAGAGTGTATTCATCTTTTGAGGAATCTGTTTTACAAAAATAATTTGTCATACACCCAGACTGAGACTTACAAAATAGCTCATCCTTATGCTTTTTTGCCTGTAGATGATCAGTTATTGATGTTCTTCCACCACTTGCTATAGAAAAATTAGAACTACATATATTACATTTCACTAGCGTTCCATCCTCTAAAATTGCTTGTATAATAAATGGAAATTCAGCTTTCAGCGAATCACTAAAATGACACTTACGTTTTTTTGGAAAGCTTTGTTTTTATGCAACAGACGTCCACTAATCACAAATGAAAACATGACTGCATTGTACTGTCATTACATTCAGACTGATTTGAAAATTGGCCGGGAAAGATACTTTGGCCAGATACTTTGGAGATGTCCGGAAAGGCACGGGTGGGGAGAGAGAGAGTGTCTGCTTTTTCTTAAAATTAAACCCATCCCAATAGAAGTCAGTGGCTGGAATAGAAGTGACGTAGCACCGCGCTTCAAGAGTTCAAAGAGCTATCTCCGACACAACGCATCCAAGTTTTCTCTTTTATCTTCCTGCTAATGCCGCTCAGTCTGGGATAAAGAAACACAACTCAGTAACGTCCTGATTCCTAGTGATTATTTTAAAAGAGGACTGATTTCGTGTATGAACATTTATTTATTCACTGAAATCGGGGAGAAATGGTCACCCTACTCTAGACTTCAATTATAGTCACTGCACTTTTAGACTCAGGACTGGTGCCATTGTTCACTGCCACTAAGTGTGTACCTTACCTACAGTTGAGTTTATGACTTACTACAGTGATTTAGTCCTATAGTGCAGTACTGTTGAGTACAATTATGTTACACTGTGACTATATGTTTGCTACACTCAGGCATAGTCTAATGTCTAGTCTAACTCAAGTCTAACAGAACGCTACTCTAAGTTAGTCAAAGAAAGTCTATAATCAGTTGAGCCAGTACTTTGTGTTAGTGTCTACTAAGTACACTCTTAGTAATGCACTAGTATACTCCAACTCAGTACTCTCTCATCTACTAAGTACACTCTTAGTACTGCACTAGTATACTCCAACTCAGTACTCTCTCATCTACTAAGTACACTCTTAGTAATGCACTAGTATACTCCAGGGACTTCCGTTTCAAAATGGTGGAACGTTTCATGTTCTCTCAATCACTGCAGAAAATGCATCTGGGGTTTGATTAATTTCGGCTCACTGATGCAATTTTCTGTTTTGAAATCAAAATGATGTTCTACTTAGCAAATCTGCGCCGACAAAGTAGACAAATCTGCGCTGCCGAGTACACACAGCAATGTTCCTTTTTTGACAAGTCAAGTATTGTAAAAGCGACCTTCATCGTCCAGTGTTGACATGCGGTTTACGTCACATTGAGTGCTGTTCAATGGCTGACGTTGGAATTGTTTGACGCAAGTTATTTACATGCTGAAACGCATTAATGTGGACTGCTCCATCCAGTCAACCGAAAATTTTCCTTTTTGGGGAATTTGCACCTTGTTTCATTCGTTGTACGCTAACCGTAGGGTCTGTTGTTTGATGTGTGACGGGGATAATTCGACGACTAACTGTGTGTTTATATGTTTGGTTGGAGTCAAGAACGATGTCCTAACATCATCAAGCGCTATACATTTTTTTTTTCTCAATATGACGATCATCATTTTCGGGAGAACATGAACTTCCGGTATATGGTGGATAGGCGGCAGGAACCATTGAAGGCTATGCCTGAAAAGTGTTCCTTGTTGCAGTTTCCTCATATTCCAAGTCTGGCTTGTTGCAGGAGCTACTCAGTTTAGTGCTCTGTGCACACCGTGAGCTGTGTGTCTCATACGTTTTGATCATGTTTCGATATTCCAATTGTTTACGATGAATGATGATATTGTATGGCAGAGAACAGTTGGCTGTGTTCACTTTCTGCGCGGTTTCGCCTTATGTCTTTTGGCGTGTGCTGAGACTGCTACGATGGGGACTACAGTTACCTTTCTTTGTTTGGGAGATGAGTTAGTAATTCGGATGATTCCACTGGCACGGGCGGTTGAGCGATTATGGACTTTAATTCGTTTGCAGTGATACCGAGGCCTTCCATAACCAATAGAACCAATAGTATACTCAGTACTCTCTCATCTGCTTAGTACACTCTTAGTACTGCACTAGTATACTCCAACTCAGTACACTCTCATAGCTACTGTGACTCAAATGTGCACACTGAGACTGTTTACAATGTTGAGTATACACTTGAGTATGCCACTGCTACTGATGCACTGGATAGTTTGATAAAATTTTCATAATAGTTTCTTATCATCATCATGTGCCAAACCGGTTTGCATAGGCAATCATGTCTATCTACAGTACATTGTATCATGTCTGTTGTTGACTGTTTTCCTTGCCTTGATTCCAAGCTTCTCCAGTACCTTCTCTCTTTGTCATCCCATCTGTGTGGCCTCTAATTGTTTATTTATTTATTTGCCTACTGTCTATGATTCACTTCCATAGGTCAGAATTGCCTCTGTATAATACCAATGAACGTTATTTTTCATTTCTATTGACACAGACTTGTTGCACAAGACGTCTTTCATTTTCTTAAATGTTATTGTGCCAAGTATTTAACACTTTGCACTTGCTTTAGATTTGTCCTATTTATTTTTATGTTGCATGGTGGTGATAATTATTTCTTTGTCATGACCGTTACTTTTGTTTTCTTACTGTTCAGACTCAGACCTTTTTTGTTGCTTTCTATCACTATTACAAGGCTGTGTTCTGTCGCCAGATTTGTTTTCACTTTACATCTAACATATTATGAGATCAATAATAGACAAAAAAGGAATTTAAGTCATCGGTCACAACATAAATAATTTGCGATATGAGGATGACATAATCTTAATAGCAGAGACAGAGAATGGACCACAAGAAATGGTAGACATAATAGTGAAAGAAAGCAACAAAAAGGGTTTCAGTCTGAATAGTAAGAAAACAGAAGTAAAGGTCATATCAAAGAAACAATCATCACCATCATGCATCATAAAAAAAACAGGACAAATCTGAAACAATTGCAATGCGTCAAATACTTGGGCACAATAATAACATCAGATGGAAGATGCACCACAGAATTAAAAAGCAGAATAGCTCAGGCTAAAATAGCATTTCAGAAAATGAAAAATATTTTATTCAACAAATCTATATCAATAGAAGTGAGAAAGAGAGTTCATCTGTGCTATATAGAACCAATTCTGACCTATAGAAGCGAATCATGGACAGTAGACAAACAAATGAAAAGACGATTAGATGTCATAGAGATAGGATTTCTTATCAGAATGTTGAAAGTTCCCTGGACAGCTAAAACGACGAATGAGGAAATTCTCAAAGAGGCCAACACAAAAAGGCAGCTCCTAAGAAACATAAGAATGAAACAATCAACATTTTTCGGGCAAATTATGAGAAGAGGAAAGTTGGAATACTTGGTTACAACTGGCAAAATAAAAAGGAAAGAAAGACCGCGGATGACAAAGAGAGAAAATACTGGATAGCATGGTGTCATTATCTGCCAAAATCTGTCAACAGTCACCAACAGAACTGATACGATACACTGTAGATAGAAGATTGTGGAAGGACATGATTGCCTATGCCAACCGGTATGGCACATGATGATGATGATCACTATTATATCTATCATTTCTTGTAATTCATTCTTCATCTCTGATATTAAGACTCATCCACATGCTGCAGATTGTCTATGTTGTAGCTATTGACTTCAATTCCCTTTTTTATCTATTATTGATCTCACTATATTTTCACTGTAAAGTGAAAACAAATCCGGTGACAGACCACAGCTTTCTCTATATAGCCCTTGAAATAAAAAAAAATAAAATATACTTCATTTATGTCTGTACGACAATTAGAAATAAAGTGATTGACTTTTAAGTGAATTAACACCATCACTATCATTTCTTGTAATTCATTCTTCATCTCTGATATTAAGACTCATCCACATGCTGCAGATTGTCTATGTTGTAGCTATTGACTTCAATTCCCTTTTTTATCTATTATTGATCTCACTATATTTTCACTGTAAAGTGAAAACAAATCCGGTGACAGACCACAGCTTTCTCTATATAGCCCTTGAAATAAAAAAAAATAAAATATACTTCATTTATGTCTGTACGACAATTAGAAATAAAGTGATTGACTTTTAAGTGAATTAACACCGTCACTTACCCATCCACTAAAACAAAATCTGCTTTGTAAAATATTTACCTTTGTGACTATCTCCTACACCAGGGGCGGCCAACGCTAGGCCCACGTGCCAAGTAATGGCCTGTCAAGACATTTTGATTGACCCACCGATAGCTCAATATCCGATGCGAACCTGTTTATCGCTATCAGACTGCGATTCATAGAGGCTGATTTTCAAGTACAACTTTTCTTCTGTCAAGGCGCCATTAGTTTGCAGTTGTTACTGGTCTCATAAATCTTCCGTAAAATGCATTAATTGAAAGGTCTAGCCTCAGTTTGAATTGACTGGGAAATACATCTAATGTTGATCTTCCATTTGTGCCACATTGGACATTTCTAGGTCTAGTTGTTATGAAGATATAACAATTTAAAAATTAATAATCCTTCACCATCTGTGAATTTTATATCCAATAAATCAAAATGAAGTTTATTATTAATCTTTCTATTTGTTGTTTTGTAATTTGCAGTGAATTTGTGATGTAGTTTGTTACTAATAATATTTCTTGCAACAGATGGCGCAGTCTTACCTGTTCGGTTCTAAATAATTGTCGATACATTATTTTTTCTTTGTGAGGTTGGTACACTCTATTGCAGCTTGTGTTGCACTGTGCTGGCAGTTAGTGTTAGTTAAGATGGCTTTAAGCACGTCAAAGAGGACAAATGAAACCGAAGTGGGTCTCCGAGCATTCAATGAAGAATGGGAAGAACAGTTTCTTTATACAATGGGAAGTGCTTCGAAACCGATTTGTTTGATCGGTTCAACAACAGTAGCAGTTCCTAAAAAATACAACGTGGAAAGGCATTTCAAACAAATATGTGATGCATTCAATAAATCATATTCTCATGTCTCTACTTTAAGAACTGACTACATTTCAATGAAAAAGAAAGGACTTCATTGTATGCAAAACTTATTTGTTAAGAAAAGTGAAGATGTGAAAAACATGGTAAAGGTTTCTTATGAAATATCACTTCTTCTCGCTAAGAAGAGAAAACTGTTCTCAGATGGTGAGATTATTAAGGAAAGCATATTCATCTTTGCAGAAAGTGCTGGTGATACCAATATCAAACGAATGGCAGAAAATATTTCCCTATCACGAAATACAATTATGAGACACATTGAAGAAATGGCAGGTGTTTTATCAAAATAGATAAATTATGTAACTGCTGTTTCCAGATACTTCTCTATTGCAATAGATGAGAGTGGTGACATGACAGATAATTCTCTGTTACTTGTGTTTGTGAGGTGCATAAACAACAATTTCGATGTGTTTCAGGAACTTTTAGAACTGTATGATTTATCAACAAAAACAACTGAAAGAGATATATTTGAAGCAGTGAAAAACTGTGTCGAAAATAGTGATGTTGGCGGCAATAAACTTGAATGGTCTAAACTTGAGAGCATTTGTACAGATGGTGCCCCAGCAATGTTATGGAAGAGGAATGGTTATGTATCTTTGCTTGAGCAGTATTTAGATCAAAAGTTGCTTTCATATCACTATATCATTCATTAGGAGGCTTTGTGTGCTAAAAACATCAGCTTTTAACATGTTGGAGTGTGGTTTACTTAAAAATCAAGAGTTGCTTTGTGGTTTGACATTTTTAGTTGATATGTGACATCATTTGAATATTCTTAACAAGAGTTACAAGGAAAAGACTCTTTTTTCCATCCATGTTCAATGAAGTCAACACTTTTAAATTGAAGCTTAAATTGTTATGTAACAGCTTAGAGCAATGCAAACTTGATAATTTTTTCCAAGCATTCAGCACATGTTAAGTAAATGCAGTGACTTTATCGTGGATCATTTAAAATACAAAGCAGTAGTTACAGCTTTGAGCGAGGCATTCTCAACTAAATTTTCCTTTTTCGAATCTAAAAAGAGTAACATCGATTTATTCATAAATCCATTTTTGTATTTCAGAGTCTGAGATTCATAAATACTCCCCATCCTTGCAAATGGAAATAATAGAAATCCAAAACCATTCAGGACTTTGTGCTAAATTTAAAGAACATTGTAGATCACCCACTTCTCCTAATTTGACGGAATTTTGGAAATATGTCCCTTTAGACCGATTTCCTTAAATTCACAATCTTGCTCTAAGGCTCGTGTGCAGATTTGGCTCCACATACATTTATGAGCAAACTTTTTCAGCCATGAATGTTATTAAGAATAAATTACATTCAACTATTACAGTGCACATCTTGCCTATATACTTGTTCTGTGCACATCAAATATTACACCTAATATTGAGATATTGTTAAATGAAAAGGAAGTTAAAAAATCACATTAAATTAACATAACAGGTCTTCAAAACTTCAAGACTGTAAGATTAGTTTGATGATTATTTCTATAATAATTCAATGTGTTTCCTTTTATGATAATTTTTCAAAAATTTATGCAATAAATTATATAATTGTATGAATAACTGGACTACTTTTAAAACAGTATGCTTTATATAGCGGTCTACAGCCCTACACTTACCTGAATACTTTACAAATATTCATATAATACTGTAGTTTACATTCAAAATAGTTATTAATATAAATTTAGTTAGATGGCCCTTCACATTTAAAAAAATCAATTTACTGGCCTAAGCTAAAAATAGGTTGGCCACCCCTGTCCTAGGTCAGCAAAATGGAAGATCACTTCAAGGAGATGTCTCATTTATTTGTGACTCGACTCACATAATGGTCTCTAATTTCTTTCAAATTCCACAATCTTATGATTAGATGAAAAAGCTTGGAACTACAGTCCCTACTTGATATTGGATTTATGGACTACGAAATGGTATTTGATAGTTTAGACAGAAGAATGCTGTAGAAGCTCCTGAGTCATTACAGAATTCCCTCAAAGTTTATTAACCCGATAAAATCAATGCATGAAGGAATGAAATGATAGTGCTGTGCATGAAGGGTTGGGCAACTTACAGAAGCATTTGAAATAAGAACAGATGTAAGACAGGGATGCCCTCTATCTCAATTGCTCTTTCTGCTGGCCATGAGAATAACCCAGCACAACAGAAATGGAATCCAGTGGTCACTGACCAAGCAACTTGATGATTTAGACTTTGCTAGTGATATAGCTCTCCTATCACATAATCATCAACAGATGCAGGATAAAATGAACATACTTGATGAGAGATCACAACAGCAGGAACTGACAATAAATAGAGATAAGACCAAAATCATGAGAATTAATGCAGTCAACAAAATCCAAATAACAATGGGAGAAATACCTCTACTAGACATACAATCTTACATATATCTGGGCTGTAATAAAGACAAAGCAGGAGGAACAGAGAATGATACAAAAATAAGGATAATACAAAAAGCAAGAGGAGGAAACATGTGGAAATCCAAAGAAATTAGGTCAAATACAAATTTTCAACTCTAATGTTAAATCAGTCCTGTCATACAGCTGTGAAACACGGAGAACAAAAAAAATGGACAATTACAAAGATACACCCCTTCATTAATGGATGCTTACGTAAAATAAAAGGTTGGAAATGGCAGGAAAAATCACAAACTTAGAACTATGGGAAAGTACTAGTCAAATACCAGTGGACAAAGAGATACAATGAAAATGATAGTGCTGGATAGGATACAATCTGCAGAAGCTAACTGAATTACACAACAAGGGAAAGAGACAAAGAGGTAGACCAAAATATTCTTGAAGAAGTGAAAACAGAAATGAAAATGACCATGAAGAAATGGAATGATCTTAAAAGAATGGCAAACAACAGAACGGCTTGGAAAGGTTTGTTGCAGCCCTATTTGTAAGAAGAAGAAAATAGTTAGATGGATGCTAAATTGAAATATTGATGTTATTTTTTATTTGAATAAGTTAATAACATTAGAATAATCTAAACTTAAAACAGAGGTGAGTTATTATAAACATAATGAGAATAAGGCAAACCAATCAGGGATCCACTAATGACAATTGTCACACACATTTATAAAATTTGTTATCATCATAATTATCATTTACTAGATTCACAATATTAATTAAATTTGAAAGAGCAGAATATTAAATAAAAAGCAGAATAGCACAGGCCAAAGTAGCATTTCAGAAAATGAAAGACATTTTGTGCAACATGTTTTTGCCAGTGAATGTGAAAATGTTCATCAGTGATACATAGAACCAGTTCTGAACTGTGGGAGCAAATTATGGACAGTAGACAAGGTGTCCTAAAGTGCTATATTGAACCTGTTATGCTATATGGAAGTGAGTCATGGACAATAAATAAGATAAGTAAAACAACACAAAGGATATTTGAGGCAACTGAGATGTGGTTTATCGGAAGAATGCAGCAAATTCCATGGATAGCAAAAATAGCAAGTGAAAATGTTTAAAACGAGCTGGAAAAATAAAAAATTTCAGCAAAATCATAAGGAAGAGACAATCTACATTTATTGGACATTTAGAGAAGTAGGCATTAAGAATAATATAACAACAGACAGAATGAATGAAAAGAAGAGCAGAGGAAAAGCAAGAGAAAAAAATATTGAACAGCTTATTCAAGTGTCATAATAAAAGATCACCAACTAAAATTATGACATGAATGTTCTTAGAAGAAGTTGAGAGTTATGTGAACAGCCAAAAGAAACAATGGGGAAATTCTTAATGAGATCAAAAAAAAGAGTTCTTAAAAAAAATATATACAAGAAACAACACGATTTTTCAGAAATATCATGAAATAAATTCTAAGCGCTTTATATTTATCTTGTTATGTAATGCATTTTTCAAAGTCATTTCTTCAAAAGTTTTCTTTGATGTCCTATTTCAGCTCTTTCTTTGTCTGTTGCATCCTAATTCCATCTTTTTGTGTTTTAATCTCATGAGCTTTGCTTTCTATATCCTAGTGACTTCATTATGTGTATTCTATTCAATCTTTTTTATGATTATATTGTTTTAGCTAATTATCTTAGAGCTTCATTGATGTTTATGCTTTTGTGTTAATATTTTTTTGCAGCTGTGGCATTCTTTATTATTATTATTATTATCTAACTTCCTTTTCCTTTTTAACTTTTTTGAGTTTAGCTAGATTACTTCTTGAAGCTAAATAAAAGTTTTGAATCAGTGCATATATGTTGCTCAAAACATGGCAACAATCAGGAAAATTGTAACTTTTATATATAAATGACTTTTGACAAAAACTTGAAATTTATGAAAATGTGATTGAAGAACTTGCAGAGAAAACTAAACAAACATCCACCAGAAGTTTGAAAAATGAAGACAAGACAGTGTTGCCTCTTTAGATGTACATGAAAGAAATCAACTCAAAGTATTGGAACTGTGTCTGATGGAATGTGTAAAAATCATATAAATCATTAGAAAATGATGATCAATACTTGGAGGAATAGGAAGGACATGGAGAGCATGGATAGAACTGGATATATTAGCCAACAAGAAGTACAAATAGTAAAAGTTTTTGTAAACTTGTGTTTTGATGCGGTAAATTTTACTACAGTTATTGAGTTATTTGCAGATCCTCATCATTGCGCTCCGAACATGTCCATAGGTACTCAGATCCCCTCCTCAGCAAGTCCCGCAGTGTCCAGCGACTGACGACTCCAGTTCTATGTTGGTTGATAAGTCTTCTTATATGCCCACTAAGTTTATAGTTTCTGGCTGTGCCCATCTTAACTACCATCTATTTCATCCGAAAGAGTGACGTGGACTCAAGGTTGTTGAAGTCCTGTGGCCTTCCCATATCACAGAAGGCATTGATGATGTCCGCTCAATCCATTGGTTGACCGTCTTCAATGACAGCATAGTTAGCAACCTGTCCGCTCTTTCATTTCCCCGTACTCCCGCATATCCAGTGATGTAGATAAAGGTGACCCTATGTTTTTTGTACTTCTGCAATGACTCTACCCATTGCCTGCATACATAGCCCGCCTCCACTTTTTTAATCATGCTCATCGCATCACTTTGGACTACCACGGACAAGGGGTAGGGTTCGATCCCAACCGACGGCTTCCAGATTCACCCAGCCTTAAATGGGTACAGGATTTTTTTTCTGGGAAAGTAAAGCAGCACGGGCGTAATACCGACCACATTACCCCAAAAATCATGTGCTGAAGGTCTGTAAAATATAGGGTCACTAACACCATATTTCCCTATACGCCACTTGGCGTGACAGGGTTACTTTTTGTTTTTCATTGCATCACTTAGTATGCAGGCGTGGGTGTAGTCTTGTGACTCTAACCAGATAAATGCCTTGGTCATTGCCATCACCTCCATCATCATGCTACTCATGGTCATAACGTATGCACCACTGTCTTCTTTGACTATTCTGCTTGTTGGGCGTGCCTATGCACTCTTTTTACTGTGGTATTGTAAATTAGGGTTAAATGAGCAGTTTAGATATTCAAATAAGGCGCTATGTGTTTGTTAAATCTGATCTTGTTATTTCAGCCACAGTTAGAATTGGCAATGGATCCAGACCCAGATGAACACACCCATCCCGGCGAAGAGGATCTGGAGTGGGGCCAGGGAATAAAGGAAAAACAAAGAGGTACAGATTTTATTTGTGCACTTCAAAGGCTTCATATTAGTAAAAGAATTCATCATGTGCCATACTGGTTGGCGTAAGCGATCATGTCCTTCCACAATCTTCTATCTACCGTGCATCATATCAGTAAGAGAAATAAAGTAAAATAAAAAGTAAAGAGCCCCCCCCCCCCCCCCCACACACACACACACCAAGTGGCATATAGGGAATATGTTGTTAGTGACCATAATTTTTATTTTTACAGATCTTCGGCACATGATTTTTGGGGTGATGTGGTCGGTAGTAAGAGAAATGATCCCACTAAAATATATTGCAAGAAAATTTGAAAATACAAAAGCATCAATAGTATGAATTATGAATACTAATGTTTTCCTCAGTATTGTAGCCAGCATTTTTCTGTTCATTTATTCACATCAGATATGTGAACAGCTTAAAATGATTTTATATTTTTGATTATTAATTATTGGAATCAACCTGCCTCTCAGAATAGATAGACCCACTGGTTTCGTCCCAGCAGATGATGCAAATTATAAATGATGATAGTTCATCTAACTACTAGTTACACGTACACTAATCATACTTATATTTACACACACCTGATAATGCTGATAGTTAATATAAGCTGCTAATTACACTCACCTGATCATGCTGATAGTTCATATAAGCTGCTAGTTACACACACCTGATCATGCTGATAGTTCATATAAGCTGCTAGTTACACAACACCTGATCATGCTGATAGTTCATATAAGCGGCTAGTTACACACACCTGATCATGCTGATAGTTCATATAAGCTGCTAGTTACACACACCTGATCATGCTGATAGTTCATATAAGCTGCTAGTTACACTCACCTGATCATGCTGATAGTTCATATAAGCTGCTAGTTACACACACCTGATCATGCTGATAGTTCATATAAGCTGCTAGTTACACACACCTGATCATGCTGATAGTTCATATAAGCTGCTAGTTACATAAACCTGATCTGACACATTTTATCATCATCGTGTGCCGTCTCTGCAATGAAGGTTGGCTACCATGGATCGCCATTCTACTCTGTTTCTTGCTTTGATGGTGCAGGCTGACATAGATTGACTTGTCCATCTTTTGATGTTACTCGCCCATGTTAGTCTTGGTCTGCCTCTGCCACTTTTACCTTGTATTTTTCCTTCCAATATTACTTTTAGTAGGCTGTTGTGTTTTTTAACATGCCCCAAAAATTGCATTTGTCTTGTCTTGATTGTATTTAGTAGTTCTCTTTTTATTTTCAGCTGTTTTAAAACGTCATCGTTTGTTATCTTTTGTTTCCATCCAATTCTACCTATTCTTCTATAAATCCACATTTCAAAGGCTTCAATTTTCTGTTCTGTTTTATTGTCTAATGTCCATGTTTCTGCACCATACATGAATATTGAGAAGACATAACATTTTGCCATTCTTAGTTTCAGCCCTGCTGATATTTGTTTAGTTGTTAGTATATTTTTCATGGCATTAAAATTACTTTTTGTCATACCTATTCTTTTGTTTATTTCAGTTTTGCATTTTCCATCATTGGTTATAGTATGTCCCAGGTAGTTGTAGCTCTGGACTGTCTCCAGATGTATTCCCTCAACTGTGATATTTAATTGTAGGTTTTGAGAATTTTCTTTGTTTATGATCATAGTTTTAGTCTTTTTGATATTCATATCTAGTCCATATTTTTTGCTTGTCATGTTTATTACATTAAGTAATTGTTGTAGATCATTAGGATTTTCTGCTAGTAGAACAGTATCATCAGCATATCTTAGGTTATTGATTATCTTCCCATTAATATTAAAGCCTGGCATCTCATTGATGTTTTTAAAGATTTGCTCAGTGTATAAATTGAACAAGCTTGGTGATAGGATGCATCCTTGTCTTACTCCTCTTTTTATATCAAACATGACACATTTAGGAACCAGTAACAGTAAACTTCAGTTTTATAAACGATGGTAATGTCACATTTAACTTTCTTGGTGTGTCACAATTAAAATGTTTGCATTAAATACTCATAATTATGGGTTTCCTATAAATATATATATATAAAATATAGGGTCACTAACACCATATTTCCCTATACGCCACTTGGCGTGACGGGGGTACTTTACTTTACTTTATATATATATATATATATATATATATATATATATATATATATATATATATATATATATATATATATATATATAATAGCTAATTTCCAATATTAGGAAGAAACAATCATCATTTTTTGGCCATGTTAGTAATGAGAAGGGAACAGCTAGAATATTGTGACTAATGAGAAATCCAGGGACGAAGAGATAGAAGGAAGCAAAGAAAAATTATACCAGACAGCTTAAGAGAATGGCCTGGTGGAAGGTCAACTTAAAAAATCATAAATAACCTTTATCTTTTGGCATGTGCTGAGACTGCTATGATGGGGTCTACAGCAACCTTTCTTTGTTTGGGAGATGAGTTAGTAATTCGGATGATTCCACTGGCACGCGCGGTTGAGCAGTTATGGATTTTAATTCGTTTACATTGATACCAGGGCCTTCCTTAACAATAACAATAATAAATGAAGACGATGGGGAAGACATGGAGTGATCTTAAAAGAATGACAGGAAACAGAATGGCTTGGAAAGTGTTTGTTGAAAACCTATGCTGCACAGGGATTTGAAAGGTAAAGAAGAAGAAGATTATAGCAAATGAGTAATATTTTGACACATAAATTGTATCACTTTTTTTATAGCTGGAACTAAAAATGACTGCTTTAGGTTAGATCTTTTTGAGTGAACATCCAAATAGAAATATATAAACAAATCAGTATGAAGAATAGATTACATCTGGCTTTTATTTATTGAAGAAAAATTTTTTTTGAGAAAGTTATTCTTATTTTCAGTTGACAAGCCACAGTCAAAATACTGGACTGTGGGAGAACAAGCACGTAAAATGTTACCTCAAGAAAGCATGTGCAAGATGTTTTGTGGAGGCAAAACATGCAAATATTGCACATCAGAAAATTGGCAGAAGCAGCAGATGGCTGTCGATGGTTTGTACTCTCACTGGTATGTTTTTATTGTGTCGAAATTTATTGTATTTTTTTTTTTTACATCATCATTATCATTTGCTTTGTCCATTATCTCTGTGAAGGCCTGTTGCTTGAAACATAAAAAGTTGTTATGTTGACATGCGTTGTGTATCTGTTTCCATTATAATTTGTATAGTTCACTTTTACCTTTTTTGACAGAACCAAAATAATATCTACCTATTGACCATTCGAACCATAACCAGCCCATAGGTCATAGACCAAGATACTCTTCTATCTATCTATTGTCCTTTCAAGCCGAAGATGGCACATAGGGCAGAACCACAATCTCAAAAACAGAAACCTTGCGTGCCAAAGTGGCACATATTGTAAAGATCACTGCTCTAAAATATATGGCGCTGTTTCCATAACAATACTTTTTACAATGACAGCTTGTCAAGCCATCGATCAACCTCCTTAGTCGCCTTTTACGACATGCCTGGAAGGTCACAGTGTCACTATTCTTTACTTCCCTTATAATGAGGTCCCGGTAACACACTGGAATGATACTCTTTCTCTTATCTAAATTTTTATTCTAGCAGTTTTCAATCATTGTAAATATCTTTTATCAAATCTCACCACTTGTCTCTGTTCTGTGCAAGCAACTCTATCTCAATGAGGGAGCCAATTCCTACTGCTTTTGCCTCTCTAATCAATGTTCTTCTCAGTGTCTCTTTGGGTCGACCTCTTTTCCTCTTACCTGTTGTCTCCCACATGAGGGTGTGCTTTGCTATTCACTTATTATCTCTCCTCATCGCATGTCCAACATATGTCCATCGTCTCTGACATGATCACCAACGCCAGCAGGCATGGTAATTGATGATGATCATGATATGTAGAATAAGGAGTTCATATTTTCAATGACCAACTGTTAAATTATCAACTGTTGAAATAATAAGCAGCATCTAAAGAACAAAGAAGTTCCACTGGTGTTTTATTAGAATTCTGAAGCCATCTATGTTTCATGCATTAGTTTGTGATGAATGCCAGTACTGGCTAATGTCTAAAACCTGATACCTTGCATGTTTTTTAACTTTAGATTACAAATAATTATCAATCATTTGAGGGCTGGATAGTTATTATTTTTTTTTTTTTTTGCTATTGGCAGCTTTTATCTCTGATGAAGTCCCTAGAGACTAGAAACTAAATTTTGTGTGTTTATCTATTTTTCCTTAGCAACCATGTGCACAGGGGTCCCTCGCTGCACCATCTTCTGAAGTACTCATATTTTTTCCATCCATGAGGAATTACGGTTTCAAGCCGAACCTCGCTGTTGAGACAGGGGTGGTTGCTGCAGAGAGAAATCATAAATAAAAATCCTAACAGGTGCAGCCGGAATTTGAACACACAACCTCTCTGTCTAGAGACCAACATCTTGCCTCGAGACCAACCAGTCTTTATTGATTGGAAAGTTTATTTCTTCAAGAGTGAAAGATCTGGAAAATGAGATCCTGGACCTCAAGAACAATGATGCTTTTAAATCTCATGCAACAGTTGAGACTTTTTGGAATTTAGTTCAAATAAAAGAAGTTTCCATCTTTGGAAAAAGTTGTCTACAAAATAAAATGATGTTTTGGTTTGACATACCAGGTGGAGTCAGTGTTTTCAATAGCAAATGTTATCAAGTCTGAAAGGAAATGTTATCAAGTCTGAAGTTATCATGTTCGGAGTGAAATGATGATGACCGGCAAATAACTCAATAACCTTCTGATTGTGATGTAAGCACTTGACCTCACTCTACATTGATATACATATGTCTAAGATAGTGAAGAAGTTGATAGGTTAATGCTGAAGACATCTGTAGTGAGAACATATGTTCATGTGGCTACTAGGGTCCTCCCATGGTGAGGGGAGAAAAGTATATTGCCACAGCTGCCTGCTATGCATGTCGTAAGAGGCGACTAAGGAGTTTGGAGACAAGATCTTCAACATTGCTATGGAGTTCATGCATCTGTAAAGACTTTTTTGACAGCAGACAGGCTTGATAAGTCTATTTCCACACTTGAATAATGATATTTATTGCTCTTTTCATCTTTTAGGGTGACATGTAATATTCTGGCTATGGCTCGAATGTCCAATGAGAATATAAAGAAATTTAAAATGATTAAACAGTTACAGAGGTAAGTTATTTGTTTTTACTGTTATGACACGCTACACTTGGACAAATGACGATTTTTGTAGTCTAGGATAAAAGGGTGCAACATTAAATGGTACAGCAAGATCAGAAATAAAGATTTCTGGGAAAGTACAGAACAATGACCAATCTAGCTACAGGTTATGAATAGAAAATGGAGATGGATTGAACATACACTAAGAAAATCTTATGCCAGCATAGCAAGATAAGCATTGTCATTGAACCCACAGAAAAAAGAGAAAACAGAAATAATTGGAATTGGGAAATCATGAAAACTCTCAAGGAGTCTGGTTTTGGCTGGAAGTAAATAGAAAAAAAACAACCAAAGGATGGATGAGGAGACCTTGTACATAACCTTTGCTCCCTAAAGAGCAAAAATAGGGGCTCCTTTTGGTTGGTTTATTAAACGTAATTCCCTAGCCTTTGAAATGTGGATTTGAAATTGAAGCCTTTGAAATGTGGATTTGAAATTGAAGCCTTTGAAATGTGGATTTATAGAAGAATAGGTAGAATTGGATGGAAAGAAAAGAAAACAAACAATGAAGTTTTAAAACAACTGAAAATAAAAAGAGAACTACTAAATACAATTAAGACAAGACAAATGAAATTTTTGGGGCATGTTAAAAGACACATCAGCCTACTAAAAGTAATAATGGAAGGGAAAATACAAGGTAAAAGAGGCAGAGGCAGACCAAGACTAACCTGGACGAGTAACATCAAAAGATGGACAAGTCAATCTATGACAGCCTGCACCATCAAAGCAAGAAACAGAGTAGAATGGCGATCCATGGTAGCTAACCTTCATTGTGGAGAAGGCACTCGATGATGATGAATTCCCTAGCATAAGCATATAATGTATTGCTTGAATTTATTTCACCGTCATAATGCTGAACTGCAACAATTGGAGCTGAGAGTCATTACCTGTCATAGCCATTGTTACCTGTCCTTTTTGTGACCTTGGTACCAAGTGGTTTTGCTGTAGGTTTGGCTTGATCCTGCCTTTCATGCAGTAAACCCTTTGTGGATATGAGGCTGGCAGAATAACACTTGCTGTTTCAACATGCCTTTGGTAGCAGCTGATTAATACTTCTTCTTCCTTTCAACTCCCAATGGAACATAGATCTTCAACAAACATTCTTCAAACTCTCCTGTTTCTTACCCTCCTCTTGAGATTATTCCATGTCTTCCCTGTCCTCTCCATCTCTGCATACACCTGTCTTCTCCAAGTATATTTTGGCCTTCCTCTTTGCCTTTTCTTTTGGAGATTAAAAAAAGGGACTGTTATGTTATACTCTCAGCTGGTTTCCACAGTGTGTGTCCTTTCCAGCACCATCATTTTTGTCTTATCTCTTTGTCCATTGATATTTGCCTGATACTTTCTTTGACTTGTCCTTGTTTGTGACATTTTTGCAGTTTTGTTCTTTTTTTATTTTTTTTTTACACAACAGGATAGTCAGTTCCAACCTTCCTTAGTCCTCTCTTATAAACATACATGGTAAGGAACCTTAGCTGCCTCTTATAAACATACATGGTAAGGAACCTTAGTCGCCTCTTATAAACATACATGGTAAGGAACCTTAGTCGCCTCTTATAAACATACATGGTAAGGAACCTTAGTCGCCTCTTATAAACATACATGGTAAGGAACCTTAGTCGCCTCTTATAAACATACATGGTAAGGAACCTTAGTCGCCTCTTATAAACATACATGGTAAGGAACCTTAGTCCCCTCTTATAAACATACATGGTAAGGAACCTTAGCCGCCTCTTATAAACATACATGGTAAGGAACCTTAGTCGCCTCTTATAAACATACATGGTAAGGAACCTTAGTCGCCTCTTATAAACATACATGGTAAGGAACCTTAGCTGCCTCTTATAAACATACATGGTAAGGAACCTTAGCCACCTCTTATAAACATACATGGTAAGGAACCTTAGCCGCCTCTTATAAACATACATGGTAAGGAACCTTAGCCACCTCTTATAAACATACATGGTAAGGAACCTTAGTCGCCTCTTATAAACATACATGGTAAGGAACATTAGCCACCTCTTATAAACATACATGGTAAGGAACCTTAACTGCCTCTTATAAACATACATGGTAAGGAACCTTAGCCACCTCTTATAAACATACATGGTAAGGAACCTTAACTGCCTCTTATAAACATACATGGTAAGGAACCTTAACTGCCTCTTATAAACATACATGGTAAGGAACAGTGGCACATTCTTTACTCACCATTCAGGCCCTAACAGTTCACTGGTGACAAATGACACTTTATATACAACAATATTTATAATGTAAACACACACACTGAAAAGCTTGGGCTCAGAATGCTATTTATTAACTCTTAAACTGTTTTACTGCTGTAGACAGATCTGTTTATCTTGGATCTGTAAACTACCTAATATCATCAAATTCAAACTTCTATTTAATTTGACTGAATGACTGACATCCACAATGAATTATTTACACTAAATATGCTGTTTATAATTTTTATATATAAAATACTTATATCTATGTAATTGCAATTTATTCCTTAAATATTGGAAGGATTAATTTATTGATATATCATGATATGTCCACATCCAGAATCCATTTTTGTTACAGAAATGTTATAACAAAATGTGTTAACTTTGATAAAACTATGTGGACAGAAAAGCACCATATTAGTAAAGAAAAAGGAAGTGATGGAAAAGGCATATATAGTGCATTATATATAATGGGCTTAAACTATTAACCAAATACAGAGTTTAATGTGTGAAATGTGGGTATTTTTATATTTTTGTAAAGAAATAAAAAAAAAAATGTAAACATAAAGGTTAGATAACCCTTGTTTCTAATATTCAGAAAAATACCTGACTTTTGATGTTTGGTAATAACTTCTAATGCAGCAGCTACTCCTTATGGCTGCACCATAAAGATGTTGACAGTTTAACTGAAGCATCTTTTAATATAAGCGTGATTCTTTTCATTTGTGCTAAGCCACTATCTGTATTTATATATCATTTTCCTTCATGTCTGGAGTTGAAATAAAATATAAAACATATATATAAAACATATATAAATACATGATATTATTGTGTAGTCTACAGGTGAAAACAGTTATCAATCTTCAGAAGCCAGGGGAGCATGCTCATTGTGGGTTTGGTAATGATGATAGTGGATTTTCTTATAATCCGCAAACTCTTATGGATGCTGGATGTAAGTTTGTGTCATTGATTATGCTATTTATATTATGTTTATATATTATATTGTTTAATTGTGGGTAGGTTAATGAGATCTTAATCCCTGGCTGATGTTCTTCAGTTGAGGCAGCTATAAAAATTAATCTGTATCTGGCTTGCTGAGTTTGGGGGGAAACATAGGTTCCAACATCTGTACACACCATGGTTTTGTCTTGATCTTCATCCTTCCCACGCCACTAGACGTCACAAAAGGCTTGTAGTGTTTCATACCATCCATCTCTATTATTGGCGAGATATTTGATTCCATCTAATGAGTCTATCTCCCATGTGTTACCGGGGCCTCATTATGGTTGATGTAAAGAATAGTGACACTGTGACCTTCCAGGCATGTCGTAAGAGGTGACTAAGGAGGTTGATCGATGGCTTGACAAGCTGTCATTGTAAAAAGCATTGTTATGGAAACAGACCATAGATTTTAGAAGCAGTGATCTCTGCAATATGTGCCATTTTGGCACGCAAGGTTTCTGTTTTTGAGATTGTGGTTCTGCCCTATGTGCCGTCTTCGGCTCGAAAGGATAATAGATAGATAGATAGAATGAGTCTATGCCTACCAACTTTGCTTCTCTTATAAGTGTTCTTTTTAGTGTCTTTCTAGTCTCCCTCTTTTTCTGTATCTTGATGTTTCTCATAGAAGAACCTGCTTTAGAATTCTCTTGTTGTCTCTTCTAAACACATGTTCAACATATATCCGTCTTCTCTTCCAAATTGTAGATGAGATCATTGATTGCATGGCCATTTCTCTTATCTTTACATAGTCTTGAATTCATTCCATTGTGTGTATATATATACTGATCACTATTTCCAATGCCTAAAGATTAAGATATATATTGCTCTCTGGAGTATTGATATTTTTCATTATTTTGTTTTATCTCTGCTGATTTCAAGTCCTGATCTTTCTGCCATGGATGATCTGTGATATTTTGCATCTTATTGATATTCTAGCTTAGGAACACTATCTCATCTGCATAATCTAGATCTTCCAGGTAATTCTTGTCATACCATGTAATGCCATTATTGCCTTTGCAATATTCACTCATTATGTAATCAATGATAATTCCAAATGGCAATGGTGATAGTATATTTCCGTTTTATTCATTTCAATCCAAAGCCAATCACTCATTACCTCCTCTGTGCAAACTTAGCAAGTATAGCTGTAATACATTAAAAAAAATAATATTGGTAATTTTTGGTGGCATTCCGTAATCTTTCAAGATATTCCACAAGGACAGTCTATGTATGTTGCCAAAAGCTTTTTTAAAATCAATGAAACTGCAGATTAATGGTTGGTGTTTTTATGTATGTTTTTCTAGTTGTATCCTTAGAGTAAATATTTGGTCAAGACAGCTTCTCCCCTTTCTAAATCCTGCTTGTTCTTTGCGTATAATATTATCTACAGCATCTTTTATTTTGTTCACCATGATTCTACAGAAACTTATAGGAAACTGATAAAAACATTATTACTCTCCAGTTATTGCAATCTTTAAGATTGCCATTTTAGGTAATTTGATTATGATCCCTCTCTTCCAGTTTATTAAAATTGTTCTTCATGGCCTTGTAGTTTAATTTAAAGTTTCATTGACACTCAAGGTTATATGTTATATGACATCCTTTTCCTTGTTAGGTGTAAGTTAAATATTTTTATTCAAATATGAGTATCTTCTGCAAACACTGAAATAATTACATTATCACTATTATGTTATTATTACCACACAGTCCGCCATTACACTTGCCCAGCACTTGACAGGCATATAAATACCAGAGGGGATAGAGTTCTTTAGGATGGGTGTGCAGCCTCTCTTGCACTGCTGCTTGGGTACCTATATTGTACACCTTTCAGAACTTCATATCTTCATAAATGATGTCATTGGTTGATCCAACACTAATGTCCAATAGTAATGCCATCTCCTTGAGTTACACACCAGTTTACCTGCACCATATTCTCCAGAGAGATAAGATTAGAAACAAAGTAGTGAGAAAAAAGCTAGGAAAAATTCCCTCAACAGAATACATAAAGAAACAACAGATAAAATCGTTTAGCCACATGATATGACAAAAAGATCAGAACACAGCACAGCAAGCTTTTAATAAATGATGCAAGAGCACAAGACTCAAGGGCTGACTATCTATGAAAAAGATGGATTGGTGGAATATTAGAAACAATAGGAAACATACCAGCAGGAGAGGCCAACAGAAGACCAAAAGACAGAAATTTATATCTCCCCTCGACACTGAAATGAAAGGAAAATTATGAAGGAAAGAAGAAGATATACTTCAAGACTGCAATGTTGTCTTCCATGCTGCTGTGAATGCTGGGCCTGTATGAGAAGAATTTTCCACACTGGTGATGCTATTCTTGGACTTCTCAGTCCATTTATACATTTATGTACGAACCATATACCTGTCACCACACTATATTCTCCTCTGATGATAAATCTCTACAAGTTTCACACCTTCACTAAACAAAAATCTCAGAACACTTTGCTGCTTATATGTCTTATACACTGGCAAATGCAGCATATATTTATTTTTTTTATATGATTACCATGAAAAAAAATATTACAGAATTCTGACTTTTCTTCTGGTCAACAAAAAATGTGTACTGCCTAATGGTTGCCATATATATATATGATTTCTGGTTTATTATCTGGAAATTATCTTTTGTTATTTGTTTGTCACATTCTTCATGTTTTTTTGCTACCTGATGCTTTCTTTTGACATGACATCTTTTTTATTTTCTGGCATTTGTTTTATCACCCTTGCAATTCTCTTGTTTTTTTTCCATGTCTTGAGTAAATTTTAAATCCATTATTTTTTTTTTTTTTTTGCAGTATTCTTTTACAACTTTACAATGTAAGTACCTTTTTTTAGTATTGTAGACAATTTATGATTTGAATATTGTTTCTTGAACTAACCTTTTTAAACAACTTCAAGTGATTGCGTGCTGAAGGCAGATAAACTGGGCTACAAGGTTCAAAACAAAGAGCAGCACACTCCGCTAATGTAAATGTGAAGAAGAATATTAAAAACACATGAATTGGTTAAACATTATGATTAATTTGTTATTTTTTGTCTGTTTTTGGTTATCAACAAATTAATAGTTTTTTATTTCTCCTAAAAGTAATATTTTTTTCTAGAAAACTTGAATATAAAATATTTTCCAAGCAATATGTGAATAAATATGATTACATTAGATTGCATCATTTAATCTCAATATAGCATTTAAGGAAATTACATGTCACCTTAAGCCATTAGAGCTTCACAACTATTATTCATGAAAATGCTTAGTACTTTAGATTTGAACTCTTTGCATGCTGTAATTGTATGTTTGTTTATTAGCTTGTTAGTCATCAGATTATTATCATCCTCTTAGCTTGTTAGTCATCAGATTATTATCATCCTCTTAGCTTGTTAGTCATCAGATTATTATCATCCTCTTAGCTTGTTAGTCATCAGATTATTATCATCCTCTTAGCTTGTTAGTCATCCTCTGTTCTCCTTCATAGCTTTCCTGAGTTTAGACAACATTCCTCTTGACTAACATGAAGATCCAGAAGTTTCATCAAAGCTGCAGATTCATGATCAACATCAATATTTTGATTTTATTGCCTATCTTTTTTGAGCATATGATTAGGGATATATGATCATCCATCATTATGGTGTGGCATTGACAGCATTGTCATCAATAGATGCAGCCATAATGCTGGATTAACTCTAGAGAACGCAGCAGCACTTGATTCACTCTAAATAATGTAACCAGATGCATGAACACCATAGTGCTGGCACAGAAATCCATAAAGGGGGACCTTTGGTTGACTTGGCACAACAATTTACTTGAAAGAGCTGAAAGTGATAGTGCGAAACAAATCCAATAGCAGTTTTTGAACAGTCTCAATGTCATGATGTAATACATGTATTGACTTCATAGCGGTGGAAAATTGTATTCACACCACCTGATTCGCCAATAAGGACCACTGCAGACCACTGCCAGGTTTATGAACTCTGTATATTTTTAATTTTAATTAGACCAACTTAAAGTTTGAGACATAGGGACATGTTTAAATAAAACATTGTTTAATTGACAGGAATTCTTTTTCCACTCATTGTAGGTACAAAAGTGGGCCAAACAATAGAAAAAAGGATGCTCATATAGTTCAAATAAATAATTTTTACACATTGGCTAGTGAAATGTAGCCCATGATACAAAGAGCTATACATTTTGAAACTTAACCTCTATATATGTTGGATGCTTAGTATTTTATAGATAATTAATTTGAATTAAAGAAACATATTGTAGAGTATGTTCATTCCAATTAGGTGACTAAAGAGGTTTATCGATGGCTTGACAAACTGTCATTGTAAAAAGTATTGTTATGGAAAGAGAGCCATAGATTTTAGAAGCAGTGATCTCTGCAATATGTGCAATTTTGGCACGCAAGGTTTCTGTTTTTGAGATTGTGGTTCTACCCTATGTGCCATCTTTGGTTCAAATGGCTCAAAAGGACAATAGATAGATATATAGATGTACATTCCCAGACAAGAAAATCACTGGGCGCTGTTGAAATGTGGTTTTGCAGAAGAATGTTGAGAATACCATGGTTGGCTAAGAAGAGTAATGAAAATGTTCTGAAAGAGGCCAAAGCCAAAAGAGAACTAATATCCAATACTAGGAAGAAACAATCATCATTTTTGACCATGCAGTGGGAAGGGAACAGCTGGAATATATTGCTACAACTGGGAAAATTGAGGGATGAAGAGATAGATAGAGGGAAGAAAAGAGAAAAAAATAGCAGACAGCTTAAGAGAATGGCTTGGCAGAAGATCAACAACAGAAATGATAAATAACTGTCGTGATCGAAAGTTGTGGAGAGACATGATCACCTACGCCAGCAGGCAAGGTACTTGATGGTGATGATGATGTTCATTCCCATATCAGCATTAAACATGGTCTCTTGCAACTAAACAAAAGGAAGTTTGTCACCACAGATATGAGATTTGTGAGAAAAGCACTTGGAGTGACCAGAAAAAATAGAATCAGAAATTGTGTCATAAAAGAAAGAGTAGGCATTGAACAAATCTTAAACTATATACAGAAACAACAAATAAACTGGTTGGCCCTTCTAGAAAGAATGCCATGCTATTTTTTACCATACAATGTATATAATAAAAGAGGAAAAGGGAGAATAGCAAGAGAAAGGCCCAGAAAAAAGATGAACTGAAAACATTAAAGTAATGCAACATCATCAGTTGGCAATGATTGAGGCTGCCAGAAGGATGAGAATCAGAACTTTGTATCTCCCTTGACATCCAAACGGATACAAGAGAAAGTGAAGAAGATGAAGAAGAAACATTTGAAGTGTGTGAGTCATTGAAAGTATGATTGGATTACAAGATGATAGAATAATCATTTACTCATCAGAATAGATTGATGTATCAGTTGAATGATAGATAACTATTAAAGAGTCAAGATTAAGCAGGAAGATTTGGTTAGCAGAATTTTCAGAATGATTGAACTTTGAGAGGTGAATTAGACAGGCAATTTAGCAGTTGAGCTTGGAGTGCTGGATAAACTTTGATTCTGGGACTTTGACCTGACAGACTTGAAGTTTGTTTAATTAGGAGAAAGGAAATGTGAGGATTGTGGTTTAGACTTGACTTGGAAGAAATTAAAACAAAGATTTAGACAAAGAGGATAAACAGTGACGGATCCGAATGATGAGCATTCACGGAAAGAAACCAGAAACCAGTTTAACTTTAGATAGTTATTCATCAGTTACAAATGAACCATATCTATTACTGTTTTATATAAGGGGTAATAACTGAGAAATTTTATGCCAACAATATAATACAATAAAATGTTGGAGATTTTACTAATCTTGGAAGTAAATTGTCACAAAACAGTAACACGATTAAATAATTAAGACCCTTATTATTACTTAAAATTCATTTATCAAATGTGTTGAAAGTACAGAATACAAAGTAGGCAGATAAAATTCTGATTGTAATTCCTATGTGATACCAGCACTAACATACAGTTGCAAGAACTGGTAGTTAATAGAAGCACTAAGCAAGAAAGTACCTTTGAAAACAAATGCCTACAAAAATACTAAATACCATATAGAAGGTTTTCAAATCAAATTAATTTCTTTTTAAATGTCTGTAAAGATTGTTAATTATATCAAATAGAAAATTGTTTAATTAAATGAAAACATAGATGGAAAGACAAACTGAAGAAATATCATAACTTTTATAAGGAAAAGAAGATGGGCTTGAGACATGTGCTGAGAATAAATGAAAATATAATCCCCTTACAGACCCTCTTTTGGATTTATGACTGAAAACAAAAGGAGTAAGATCAAGGGAATCTGCAGGTCCATCTATAGATTCATGGGTTTCAAAAATACACAACCTGCTGGAAAAAAAACAGTCACCTGGATGGAGCAATGGTTCTACCATGCTTGTTCCAAAGGGGCGATTATGCTAGCAATAGAGCTGGAATTCAGATACAAAGATGCTGACTTAAATGAAGAGATTCATCATCATCAATTAGCAGGCCTGCTGGCGGGGGTGATCATGTCTCTCCACAACTTTCAATCTCGACTGTTGTCATTTCTCTTGTTGACCTTTTGCCAAGTGAAAAGATTTATGAAGAGACTACATGAGCCATATACACAGAAACATTAGATGTTATTATATAAATAAAAACTAGATAAATGTATATATTCCAAATGCTTGTGATCTCGTCATGCAGCTTCATGAATAGCTTTGCTGATATCTAACATGTAATTACTGAAGTTCTTCAAATTCTGCAAAGAATAAGAAGTGGAAAAGTTAAAGTGAGATTGATAGCGACAGGAAGAATGAGAGAAAATGATAAATAGACATTGAGATGGTAAGAAAGGAAGAGAGGAAAAAAAATGCTGAAATGCAATATCACTCAGATGGTATGCTTTTCATATCACTAATTCGTGTGATAGGCTGTAACATTCACCAACTCATATGCCATCACACTAGCATTTATTACACCATTGCCCCAATGTTATGTTCTTACACTCTCAAACAGTAACTTTACCATTCATTAAAAGATATTTGTCTCTTTGTTCTCTCTTTGGCCAGCTATACCTTGACTCACTTACATCCCCCACAGCACCACCACATTTTGTTTCCCATAATCATCCCATGGTCATCAAAGTGTTCTACAAAGAACAGTTTGTACAAGAATTGTGCCATACACAGACGCTTGTTTTAATCTCAGTCTAGCTATAATCCTAGATTAGTTGCAGTATTTATTTGTGAGTGATAGAGGAATAGGTAGAATTGGATGGAAAGAAAAGAAAATAAAAGATAAAGTTTTAAAACAACTAAAAATTAAAAGAGAACTACTAAACACAATTAGAACAAGGCATATTAAATTTTTGGGGCTTGTTAAAAGACACAACAGCCTACTAAAAGTAATATTAGAAGGGAAAATACAAGGTAGTAGAGGCAGACCAAGCCTAACATGGACGAGTAGCATCAAAAGATGGACAAATCAGTGTATGACAATCTGCACCATCAAAGCAAGAGGCAGAGTAGAATGGCGCTCCATGGTAGCCAACCTTCGATGCGGAGACGGCACTCGATGATGATTTATGTGGGAAGATGTTCTGAGTGTACTACATTCTACTTATACCTAAACTTGGTATGATATGGGAGTGGTTCAAATTTGAGATACTGAAAAATATATGAATCTTCTAGTTTTGTTTAGTTGTCCTCAAATTATATTTTAGCAAATTATTGTTTTTGAGAATAAATATTTAAAACAATAGCAAAATTGAAACTTTCTGATGTAAAATATTTAAATTTTAACCACAAATCTGATCATTCAATTTAATTTTATAACTTCTTTTCATCAGTTTGGTAGTCAACAAATCATCCTCACTGCACATCATAAACCTCTATAAGTCCTCAAATTTCCTCATCGCTTAATCCCTCTGAGTGTAGCGATTAAGGGCTCCAGTTCTGTGTTGGTTTACTAGTCTTATTTTGGCCTCCTGTATAGTGCTTTTGTCTTGCATCACACCTTTTGACTTTATGTTTTCGCAATTTGATCAAGGTTGTAACATTCATCACTTTAATCATTTATTTATCCTGCCTCTTTAGAGCATTTAGAATATCAGCCTGGTCTATTGCTCTCCCACTCTCCACTACAACCATGCCAGCAAGCCAGTCTGCTCATTCATTTCCTTTCACATTTGAGTGCACTGGCAACAAAATGAAGCAGATTTTTGTCAGCCTTGTGACCTCTTCAGAGACCCCAACCACTGGCCTCACATTGAGTCACAGAGAAAATGTACATGGATAAAAGTCTGTGTCTCTGGACAAACTATCACTTTAGTTAGTGCCAATCTTCTAATTAATTATAATCTACCATAAAGGAATTATACATAAATTATAACATAAATAAAATAATCAAAATATTATCAATAAATGTCAATGTGTGCCTCTTTATTATGTGTAACAGACAAGACTATGGAGTGACTGGCATGTCTACACTCTTGGACATTGTTAAAGTTATGCAGTTTGGTGTCTCCCTGGGGAAAGTTGGCATCCACTGTCATGCTGGGCTTGGTAAGTTCTTGTACGATCCAGTATGTAATTTGTAATTTCTTTAATGTTAGTTTGGAAAGAGCCTGTATTTTTCCCATAACAATATATGGCTGTGAAACATGGACTATCGACAGATTTGTTGAAAAAACATCAATGCTTTTAATGCCAGTGTTACAAAATAATAGTCAGAACACCATAAACAGATGTGTTTGTCTGGTACTTTCACATAGTTCTGAGTTGGTAATTTTGTCCTGCTATTTCTATTCTTTTATTCTGCACAAACATCCTTTAATGAAAGTCTGTACCTTCATAGCTCTCATATTTGTTGTTCTCCTTGTTTCACGGTTAAAGAAATCTCCTTCTTCTATTTCTCATAACCCTAGGTGTTATTGGGTCATTACAGACTTAAGTAATGTGTTAAGACATTTCAGTCTTAACATATGGATGCGAATCATGGACAATAGGACAACAGACAAGAAAATCACTGGAGTCTGTAGAAATGTGGTTTTACAGAAGAATGTTGAGAGTACCATGGACAGCTAAGAAGAGTAATGAAAACGTTCTGAAAGAGGTCAAAGCAAAAAAGAGAACTAATTTCCAATATTAGGAAGAGACAATCATCATTTTTGGGCCATGTAATGAGAAGAGAACAACTGGAATATATTGTAACAACTGGAAAAATTGAGGGACGAAGAGATAGGGGGAAGCAAAGAGAAAAAATAACAGACAGCTTAAGAGAATGGCTTGGCAGAAGGTCAACAACAGAAATGATAAATAGCTGCCGAGATCGAAAATTGTGGAGAGACATAATCACCTACGCCAGTAGGCACGGTACTTGATGATGACAGACTTAAGACCTTACACTTCACTCCCCAAGGGCAATAATACTATTTTTTTTTTTCAGTGGTGAGCTCGCTTGGGTCATGACTCCCTGTGTTGATCTCCTGCTGCATTCTTATTTCTCTGACACAAAAATTGTTGCAAAAATCATTATAAATAGACAAGAACTAAATAACTGACATATTTAAATACAAAGGATCAATTGGCAGTGAAGAAATCTCGAGATCTGAAATACCAGCTCGAACAGATAAATCTACAACAGCCCTTGTAAGGCTAAAGTCTATTTGGAAAAATAAGAACATCATTCATGGCTCTTAAATAAGGAATTCTTCAAGGAACTATGAAAGAAAGAGGAAGAAGAGGTAGACAAAGAAAAGGATGAGAAGATAATATTTAAGAATGCACAGGCCTTGACGTCATATAGACCCAAAGAATGACTGCAGATCGAGATTAGTCGAGAATGTTAATAAAGTCAGTAATGCCCCAGAGACTCCCAGGGTTATAGAAATAAAAGGAGTTTTCTTTGACACACTTAACTATTATAATATTAATGACTAACTGAAGTAATATTTTTTGTGCCTCTAGGGAGAACCGGTCTGATAATAGCTTGTTACCTCATCTACAATAACAGGGTAAAAACATACAAAGCCATTCAGTATGTGAGATCAAGGAGGTCAGTTGTTATTAGAGATGCTGCTATCTTAAATGTTATCACCAATTTTATTTTTTTTAAGCTGTGTGAAAGTGTGTGGCCGAAAAACTGTGGGAGAGTGTGTGGCCTTAACACTGTGTGAATGTGTGGCTGAGAAGCTCTGTGAGTGTGTGGCTGAGAAACTGTGTGAGATTGTGTGGCCTTAAAACTGTGTGAGATTGTGTGGTTGAGAAGCTGTGTGAGATTGTGTGGCCTTAAAACTGTGTGAGAGTGTGTGGCTGAGAAGCTGTGTGAGATTGTGTGGCCTTAAAACTGTGTGAGAGTGTGTGGCTGAGAAGCTGTGTGAGATTGTGTGGTCTTAAAACTGTGTGAGAGTGTGTGGCTGAGAAGCTGTGTGAGATTGTGTGACCTTAAAACTGTGTGGCTGAGAAGCTGTGTGAGATTGTGTGACCTTAAAACTGTGTGAGAGTGTGTGGCTGAGAAGCTGCACAGATTGTGTGGCTGAGAAGCTGTGTGAGAATAAATGTGTGGCCTTTAAATTGTGTGAGATTGTGTGGCTGAGAAGCTGTGTGAGATTGTGTGGCCTTAAAACTGTGTGAGAGTGTGTGACTGAGAAGCTGTGTGAGATTGTGTGGCCTTAAAACTGTGTAAGATTGTGTGGCTGAGAAGCTATGTGAGATTGTGTGGCTGAGAAGCTGTGTGAGATTGTGAGGCTGAGAATCTGTGTGAGGTTGTGTGGCTGAGAAACTGTGTGAGATTGTGTGGCTGAGAAGCTATGTGAGATTGTGTGGCTGAGAAGCTGTGTGAAATTGTGTGGTTGAGAAACTGTGTGAGAGTGTGTGGCTGAGAAGCTGTGTGAGAATAAATGTGTGGCCTTTAAATTGTGTGAGATTGTGTGGCTGAGAAGCCTTTGTGAAAAAAGCAATAGCCGAATGGATAAAAAACTGGCATTCTCTAAATAAAGCAAATGTGGGTTTGAATCAAGGTATGATCAAGAAGGATTTTTTTTCTGTTGGGGTTGAAATAAAGACTCAGATTAAAACACATCTCGTGGCAGCTGCACAAGGTGTAACAGTAATGAGTATAGATAGAGAGATAGAAGAGGAGAGATAGGACTAAACTAGTGATCAAAACTTATAGAGGACTGGGGAAAGGGGGGGGGGGGGTAGAGACGAACTGTTGGCCACCAAATATCTAATAATAAAATGATGGATTGTTTAGTTCAACAATTAACAAATAAAGGCAGAAAACTGGATTCTGGGGAGATGGAGTATCTGATAGACTGAGGGGACAAACAAGAATGACAGAAGAATGTGTCACGGCCAAGAGGATGTCTGAAAATAGAACTTTGACACTTTTAGTAGACATTATGACAACTTGCGCCTGCAGACATCAGACTTACTGTTAGGTGACAAGACTAGATCAAAGAGGCGTGAATCACAGGCTTGTCTTCTGAGCAAGGGAGAGATAGGGCGGTCCAGACGCAGGGACCAAGTGCAGACTAGACACAATACACTGGATGCAACTGCAGCAAGCAGGTGCAGAAAAATGTCATCTTCTGACTTTTGGCTACAGCTAATGAAAGGGGTATAAAGGCAGGGGGCAAAGTTGAAAATGACAAGTGATTTTCAGTTTCAATTTTTGTTGGAAATTGCAGTCTCATATAAGTTTTAGGTTGAGGTTAAATGGTTCATGCCAAATAGGTGAAATCCCCAAGGCAAGAGTAACAAAGAGTCAGACTGAAATAAGAGATCAACAGCAGACACAAAAGGAGTGACATAGGTTAGGTGCCAATGGATGGAAAAGATGATGAAGCAGACCACTAATCATAGCTGCAGCTGGTGAATGCAAGAAATTATTTTTAGTGTCGACATACTTGCTTAGATAAGAGAGTTAGCATCGAATCTATTGAACAAGATAGTTGTACAAGTCCAGACATAGATTTTATAGGAGATAGAAATAGCTAGGAATGATGATTCCCACTGACAGAGGTCATAGATTTAAAGAGAAGATAAGGGCAAACTATATGAACCACTTATTACTATGTTTGTATATATATATATATATATATATATATATATATATATATATATATATATACACACAGGGTGTTTTTAAAGTTGCAATGCAGTGAATATTTCTAATATTCAGTAAATGACGTAATCATCATCTACGTACCACAATTTTGTAAACCACATTTATGAACAAACCACTGCTTCCTTTAAGGATTTATTTACGTAAAGGACGGGCACTACGCTACTTTCACTGTCTCATTGCTTGAAGGAAATGGTGTTGACGATTGAAAACAGGGTATTTCTGGTTGAGCATGTCTTTCGTAATGGCGGTAAATATACGGATGAGGTCATTAGACAATTCGTGAGGAAATTTCCAGACTCACAAGTCCCTCACCGAAATTCTGTTACAAAATTGATCAAAAAGTTTTGTGAAACCGGTAGTGTGGTAGATGCATACCGATCTGGAAGACCTTCAATTTCACAAGACCAAATTATGGAACTCTAAGACAGAATTACAATGAGTCCAAATGCATCTTTAAACCACTTGTCTCAACAGGTGCAAATATCTAAGAGTTCTGTTCACAAGGTTTTAAGAAGTGAACTACACTATCGTCCATACAAATTAACTGAAGTGTCTAAACTCCAAGAAAGAGATTATGAATCCCGTTTAAACTACTGCATGTGGTTTCAGAATTTTATTTATGAACATGGCGCTGCCATCCTTGACGTCACTTTTTTCACTGATGAGGCCTGGTTTCATTTATCCGGTTATGTGAACAGTCAGAACAATCGGCTGTGGAGCAGTGAAAACCCCCATGAATTTCATCAAGTGCCGCTTTACGATCAAAAAGTCGGAGTGTGGTGCGCTATAAGCCGTATGCGGATAATAGGACCTATATTTTTTAATGAAACAATAAATGCAGAACGTTACCATACTTTAATTCTGGAACCGTTCATAGCACACCTTACAGAACGGGAAATTATGGAATCCTGGTTTCAGCAGGATGGGGCAACAGCACACACAGCCACAACAACACTTAATTATTTAGAAAGCATATTTGCAAATCGCATTATTTCACGTGAAATCTGGCCTGCTCGTTCACCAGATCTAACACCCCCAGATTATTATCTGTGGGGGCATTGAAGGGGAAAGTTTATGAAAATAATCCGCAGACAATTAATGACCTAAAGACTGAAATAGTAGACAAGATTAAACAAATATCACCAGACATTATTCTGAAGGTTTTTCGCAAATATGAAAAGACGAATCACGACATGTCTTGAGGCCCGTGGTGGACATTTTTAACATATGCTTTAGGCACAACTTTATTGTGTTAATACCAACATTACCCATTATAAGCTCGCCGATAGCAGTCAAGTATATTTGAATAATACCATTTATTTTACAATTTGTGTGACGCATTAGTTAACCGCATTTCTGGTGACGTTTTTTCTTCCGAGAGTAGAAATTCACTGCACTGCAACTTTAAAAACACCCTGTATATATATATATATATATGTGTATATATATAACAGGCTGCTAGAATGTACCAACAGACCAATAACAGGGTTGCTAGAATTTCCCGTGTGTTACAGGGGCTTCTTTATGAGGGAAGTAAAGAATAGTGACACTGTGACCTTTCAGGCATGTTGTAAGAGGCGACTAAGGAGGTTGATCGATAGCTTGACAAGCTGTCATTGTTAAAAATGACATAATTTTTAGAAGCAGTGATCTCCGCAATATGTGCCATTTTGGCACGCAAGGTTTCTGTTTTTGAGATTGTGGTTCTGCCCTATGTGCCGTCTTCGGCTCGAAAGGACAATAGATATATGTGTGTGTGTGTGCGCGAGCGCGCGTGTGTGTGTGTGAAAGTTGCAAATCCACTGAGTAGGTAGGAAATTAAATGCCTTTGATAACAAATGTCTTAATAGGATTTCAAAAATAAGCTGGGAAGAATACATTTGAAATGAATAGATAAGAGATGAATCAAAATAAGAATACGTATCGCACTTTATAAGAAGAAGGTGTTAGAAATACATCAGTTATGTGCTGAGAATAGGGAGCCGCGATGGCTCAGTGGTTAGTGAACTGGACTACAAAGGACAAGAGGTAGGTTTCGATCCCAACCGACGGCTTCCGGGTTTACCCAGCCTTAAAAAGGTACCAGATTTTTTCTGGGAAAGTAAAGCGGCACGGGTGTAATACCGACCACATTGCCCCAAAAATCATGTTCTGAAGGTCTAAAATTTATGGTTACTAACACCATATTCCCTATACACCACTTGGCATGATGGGGGCTCTTTACTTTACTTTTTATGTGCTGAGAATGAAGAAAGACTTCCCCATTAGGCATTCACTTGGAAACCATCTGGTATAAGAAAACAAAGCTGACCAAGAGAATTGCCTCACAGAACAATTATCGGGAAGGCTCAACCATGGGACAAAGAAACAACCAAGAAGTATTAACAAATAGTCACTCGCCGAGAACTGTAACCTCTGCCTTATGTGCTGCCTTCGGCCCAAGAGAAAAATTAATGAATGGATGAATGAATATCAATGGTAGTCTAAGTTGTGACAAGCATGGCCAACATATAGACTGTATCAGAAACTAAGATTGAAGATCTTGTCAGAATGCAGTGTTGAGAATCTAAGAAAAGACACATTATTTAAATGATGTGAATAGACATATGACAAATTAATGCATTAGACCCAAGGGTCAACCACAAAAAAGATGGATCGATGGAATATTAGAAGCACTAGCAAACATAACAGCAGCAGAGGCGAACAGAAGAGCAAAAGACTACAAATTATATCTCCCCTCGATTCTGAAAGGCAGATGTGGAAGGAAAGAAGAAGAAGAAGAATGCATTAGAGAACACACCAATCTATCTGTTTGTCTGCCTGATTATCTCTGTCCTTTCTGGCTGAAGACTGGACATAGTGCAGAAATTCTACATTATTCGTGTCTGACAATTTTTGCTTTTTTAAACGTCAAACTTTGTACATGATTGCATTGTATCATGTATGGTTCTGTTCTGGATGTGCCTCTCAGCCTCAAAAGGGAAACTAATGCTCACTATTGTAGACAACACATGAGGCACTAAAAAAGAAGATATAGATATACCACAGTCTTGACAGACAAAGAATAAGAGACAATAATAATGCTGTTAATCACAAAAGGTCAAATGTTTTCACCATGCTAAGTATAAGAGATGTTTCTGTTGTTGGTGACATAGACCACGGTTCTCAAACTCTCCTTTATCACGGACCCCCATTGAATATGTTTTGTAGTCATGGACCCCTAGGATTTATTTTCTCTTCTTGCTTTCATTCATTTTCTCTCCATTTAGCTATCAAATATTCTTCAAGCCTTCACGGACACATGTAACAGCACAGTGGATGGTTTGGAGCGCTGACCACAGTTTAAGATATGCTGGCATGACTATACTAAGATGGCTGCTGATGTCATTTCTAAATTGCTCAAAATGGAAGACTTTTTCTTACTATTATTGCTTTCCTCAACTCATTGAGTTAGGTATAAATTTGTTTTCATCTGGGTTGACTTAAGAGCATGAAGGTGCAATCAAACTTATGTTCTCTTTATTGCTAGGCTGGCATGCTGCCACTTGCTACTGATGCTATCATTGTTTTATCTTATCTTATTTATTGTACTGATTTGTGTACATATAAAACACTTTGTCATTGGATGTATGTAGTGTTCCAATAGTGAATAAAATAACATTGTGTGTGTACAATCTGGTTACTCCAGGCCAGGGGCCATCCAGACAAAACAACAGATGGCAGCATGTCAGCAATTTGAGGAGTATTTGCAGCCATTTTTCATCATATTTTCAAAGTAAGTTGCCAAAATGTACAATAAATAATACATTTGATATAATTGAAGCTTCCTAACAAAGAGGGCACCATTAGTTTGATGGTTATTACTTTGATAAAGTTAATGTCATCATGAATGACTCACAAAGAATGCTTTGTCATATTGACAAGAACACACTCTTCAGGGGGGGGTGCACCTACTCAACCATGTCACATTTTAGCAGTTTAACTTGGATATATTGCCCAGAACACACTGGAGTTTGTGGTAATGAGATAACCAACCACTTGGCAGGGTCTGAACAAAAAATAAGTGCCTTGCTTGCAGGAGTTGGGGAAGGTATTAACAGTCACGAAGACTACTGGCCCTCTCACCCTTAAATCTATCTATTGACCTTTTGAGCCGTAGACGGCCCATAGGGCGTAGACCAAGATACTCCTTCTTTTATCTGAATTTTTGTTCTAGCAGTTTTCAATTCTTTTAAAGATATTTTATCAAATCTCGCCACTTGTCTCTGTTCTGTGCAAGCAGCTCTATCTCATTGAGGGAGCCAATTCCTGCTGCTCTTGCCACCCTTAAATACCTCACTCCACAATGACAGTTTGTGTTATGAGACTTCTTTTTTAGTAATTTTATTTATTTATTTTTAAATTTTCTAATTTTGATGAAATTGCCTTTGTTCTCATTTCCATGGAATTGTATGCCATTATTTTGTATGCTATAACATTAAAACATTGCTAATAAAAACTGCAGATATATATATTATGTTGCAAGGTAATAATGGCATTAAATGGTACTACAAAAATGTATTGGAAGATCTAGATTTTTCAGATGATGTAGTGCTCCTAAGTTACAATATCAACAAGATGCAAAATATCACATATACTTGGGAAGGTGAGAAATGTCGCTTCGCATCTGAGTTTCAATGCTTGAGGTGACACTATACATAAATATCCAAACATTTCTGGATAGGCGGCCGAGCACATATGGGTGTAAACTTGCGTGCTAAGATGCCGGTTCAAGTCTCATACTTTACCTTACCTTTACTTATAAGTACACTTATAAGAGAAGCAAAGTTGGCAGGCATAGATTCAATAGTTAAGATCAAACATCTCGCCCAAAATAGAAATGGGTGGCGAAAAACACAAGCCCTATGCAACGTCTAATGGCAAGGGATAGATCAAGATCAAGATATTATGCAGGAAGATGAGATTTTATATTTGACTAATAACTGTTTTCAAACATTTTCAGGGTTCATGCTGTATCTTTCAATCAGTTTCTGGCAAGACAACGACACCTTCTTCATGGTTATGAGGCTCGTAAGCTGAAACATATACCAAAGGTATGTCATGTGATTTTCTTAATGCAACATTTAAAACAAAGTGTCCTACATTTTCTCAGCAACCATTGGCTTCATGAAGTCAATCTTGCCATTTCTTATATTAAATAAACTTGTTCACAGTTCCCCTATCTTGTTTTACAGTATTATTTATTTGAAAATCAATTCACAGTCATCTATCATGATATAAACTGGCCATGATAAATTATGATAAATAAAAAAAGACATAATTCATCAAATAGACGTAATTCTTCATTACAGAGGCAACCCTATAAAAATAAATTAATATATATTGACCTTTTAAAATATCTGAGCCGCGATAACTCAGTGGTTAGTGAACTGGACTACAAAGGACAAGAGGTAGGGTTCGATCCCAACCAATGGCTTCCGGTTTACCCAGCCTTTAATGGGTACCAGATTTTTTTCTGGGAAAGTAAAGCGGCACGGGCGTAATAACAACCACATTACCCCAAAAATCATGTGTCGAAAGTCTGTAAAATTTATGGTCACTAACACCATATTCCCTATATGCTACTTGGTGTGACGGGGGTACTTTACTACTTTTTAAAAAATATCTAGTGCATCAGCCATCATAGGCTGACATTAACTCATTTCTACGCCAAGATCAAGCAGTGAACTCTCGTTCTTTTAGCTCTGCCTCAACTCTTTCATCAGCTGATTTAAAAACCAATTGGTTTTTATTAAATGTTTTTTTCTTCTTCACTTTTTCATGGATGATCTAAGTGAACATTAAACTTTTGTTTCCATAATTTAAAAATATTTGGACAAATATGTCATTAAAAAATATTTGGACAAATATGTCATTAAAAAATATTTGGACAAATATGTCATTAAAAAATGTAATGAAGAAATCATTACAGCAGTATGAAAGAATTGCACATTTGATTTCTGATGGTGACTTTCATTAGCAATTGAAATTGGCAGTACCAATTGACAGTTTAGGCATGCTGGTAGTAAACTGCAAGGTTGGTATGTTGTCAAGGGAAACAAACACAAAGAAAAAGAGTGGTGATCTGGTATAACCAACATCTCATATTAACTCTGCTGATGTCAGAAGTGTTGTGCCAAAATGTACATATGTAGCTGTGTACAGTATGCTGTGACACCACATAATTATGCTAATATAACATGCTGTCAGAAGTGATTCAGTAAGCTAAAAGTTGTCAGATAAATGCAGCAGAAAAAGATGCTACCTTCAAGAGAACAATTTCACTCATTCTGAGAAACACTTGACTCAAATTATACTGTTCTAATAATTTCAAGAAGAGTTTAAAAAAAAAAAAATTAAATGAAATAATGTTTTATGAGACTAAAAATGTTATGTATCATTTTAGCTACTTTAATTGCTTGGCTACAGAGCGAAAAAAATCAAAGCAGTCTGTGGTTAACATAGATATAGTGGTGTATTATAGTGTCTTATTGAGCAACAACAACATCTATATATTTTGTACAATCCATGACCATTCTTGGTAAAGTGGCTGAACTCTGGTCCCTACTGTATATTCTTGTTTTTGTGTATATAATATAGAATCATCATTATATCAAACAGTTATTGTTATTGGTTATTGGTTATGGAAGGCCTCGGTATCACAGCAAACGAATTAAAATCCATAATTGCTCAACCGCCCGTGCCAGTGGAATCATCCGAATTACTAACTCATCTCCCAAACAAAGAAAGGAAACTGTAGTCCCCATCGTAGCAGTCTCAGCACACGCCAAAAGACATAAGGCGAAACCACGCAGAAAGTGAACACAGCCAACTGTTCACTGTCATACGATATCATCATTCATCGTAAACAAGCGGGATATCGAAGCAGGATCAAAACGGATGAGACACACAGCTCACGGTGTGCACAGAGCACTTAACTCAGTAGCTCCTGCAACAAGCCGGACTTGGAATATGAGGAAACTGCAAGAAGGAACACTTTTCAGACATAGCCTTCAATGGTTCCTGCCGCCTATCCACAATATACCATGGGAGTTCACGTCCTCCCGAAAATGATGATCGTCATAGCACTTGATGATGTTAGGCCATCATTGATGACTCCAATTCCAAACATATAGACACACAGTGGTGGTAAGTTATCATTTCCAATCCAACAGAAGCCACATGACCTGTAGTTAGTAAAACCACAGAGAGAATATGATTTTGTGACCTTCACTGATTCACTCTTAAATGTGAATGTGTAGTTTACACAAGAGGAGAAGTTTTCAACTACAGTGATCCCATTTAAGGCAATTCTGGGATTATATCAAACAGTATTTATTTGTACTGCAATTACCTGATAGATTGTATAGGAATACTTCAGCACAATTTACAAATTGTGACATAGGTAATGGTCCCTAAATGATGATTCATGTCTTATACTTTTCTTCCTTAACTCTTTCCAGTTCTTATTTTTTTTATTTAAATTTAGACCAGAGTGAACCAGATTAATTTTTAATTTAGAAAAATGTCATCACATCCCTTTGGCATTTTACAAATACATGCAATAATATAATTAAATGTGGCACATGTTTTACATCACCAGAAAGGAAATTGGTTGAAGAAAATGAAATAGCAATATATTGATGATATCTGAAAGAAAAAAATTAATTATTTATTTTAAATTGTATAAAATATTCAAAGGCAGATAATTCATGCAATTCAAAATATTATATCTCACGTACCTCTATTGTCCTATGACTTGAAGGGTGTTGCTATCCAATATTCATTAATCTCTAAATTTTACACAAACGAATCCAAATTTCTTTAAAATAAACTTGGGGGACTGGTTGGTTTAAAGGCAAGACGTCAGCCTTGAGACAGAGAGTTTGTGAGTTCAAATCCTAGCTGAACCTGTTGGGATTTTAATTTATAATTTCTCTCTGCTGTAACCAGCAGGAGACCCAGCTTGAAACGTCAATTACTCATTGACGAAAAAAATATGAGTACCTTCGAAGGCGGAGTTATCTGCCTGTACGGCAAGGGACTCCTGTGCATACTGCAGCTGCCAGGGAAAAATGGATCAACACGCAAAATTCACTTCCTAGTCTGTAGGGATTTCGCCAGAGGTGAAAGCTGGCAAACATTTGATGCATTTATGCCCACAAATAATGAAATTATGCACAAGAAATAGTAGACGACTAAGTAGTAATGGGTGTGACCACTATTTATCAGAAATAAATATGTATTAACATAGAAAATTGAAGTAATTTTTCTACTTAACAAAGAGAATACCATGTGGTAATTGAAGGAACTAATATAAGCATTGATATATATATATACGGTAAACTACCGATTTTGTGTGTGTATATATATATAATCATTACTTTACCTTAAAATATTCAACTGTACTTGGTCTGAGCCAATATGTCTGTTTTTGTTCCTATAGCTACCTTAACACATGTGATTACTTTCTGTGCCAAAATTAAGTTACACTCAAAATATTTGTTTTCACAAAATGAACACCATGAAGAACATGTGGCATAATACCACCAAGGCAGTAAAATTAAAATTACTAAGGATGTGAATCTTCCCAATAGCACTATATAGTTTTGAATCATGGACAATCTCACAAACAGCAAGGAAGAAAATCAATTCATGCAAAACAAAATGCAACAGAAAAATCCTTAAGATATCTTGGATAATGAAGAAGAGCAATGAAGACATATTAAAAGATTTAAACCTTAAAAAGAACTGGCCTATAAACACCAATCTACAGATGAAATTAAAATACTACGGTCATGTCAAAAGACACAGCGTTCTGAAAAGAACAATAATGGAAGGTATGATTCCTGGGCAACACATCAGGGGCAGACCAAGAAGAAGGTTGCTTCAAGATATCAAGGAGACCTTGAATATGACAACAGAAATGGGAGATCTGGCTAGAGACAAATTCTTTCAGACAGAATAGGCTGTGGTGAATGCAACGTTCTGCTAAGGACGTGCGACCTGATGATGACCAAAATGAACATTGCTAGTTACTTGTGTGTATATTTGCTTCTGGTTGTTGGGGCAAACCAAGATGGCCCACTAGTCAAATCCAGTTCAGGACTGGTGGCATTTTTGTATGTTTTAAAATAATTCTTCCTGGGCTGGGGTTCTGTTTGTGGAGACAGCGGTGGGCTGGTCGTATTCATCTGACCACAAAGTTAACATGGTTGCGATGCTGGTGCAGGATTTATGCACTGAGAGCAACTAACTTGATTGAAGTGGAAAGGTACTGGGCCCTGCATTGCCCTGGGATGGGATGTATGATCTATGTACGATTGCAAAAAAAGCAGATGTTGGATCACCTGCTCTGCAAATTTTTGTTTTGTCTTACATACAACCTTCATATACATCATGGGCAAAACTGTAGTATTGCCCCAAGCCTGTCTATTTGGATGATATCCTCCAAGAGTACATGGAAAAGAATGGATTACATAATAATGATGGTCATGTACACAACAATACAAGTTTCTGTTTTTAATGAATATATTAATAAAGTGAAATAATAAAAATATATGTAATTGTCAATTTCTAGCATTACAGAATGTATTATTCTTCAGCACAAATATTTGTATAATTTCATTTTAAATAGTTTGTAAAATGTGTTAAATACTTATTGGTTCTCTGCATTTAGTTCTTATTTGCGAAATAACTACCAGAACAAGAAGTGTAAGTTATCAACAAATAATCAATTTTGTGTAAAAACAATTACATTATCATTTGTCTATTTTGATTAGGTTGTTTATGTATGTTGTGAAAGACTTCTGGAGCTGTGTGGTAAAGGAAGTGCTCTCTCATCTCTTCGAGATACACCTGATGCTTCAGATCTGGAATCTCTCAGTGGCATCTTAACAAGCAGAGACCTCTCTCCTTGTAATCAACTGAACTTGGAAGAGTCTTTAGAAGTTTCCTCTGGGATATTAAAAGAGTCTAGTGGTGATATTAATGAAAAAGAAATACTAGAACTTTCTTCTCCGGCACATTCTAATGCAGATGATGCTTTGGAAGTTGGAACAAATGGAACAGATTCTGTTGTTGTTAATGATGATGATGATTGTATCATTTATGGGCAGACATGTGATGAATTTAAACCAATGAACAAATTAGAAAAAGAATTTACAAGAATGTTGGATCAAGAAAATGCTGATGAACAATCAAGGAGCTGTGGCGGCAGATCATCAGAAGTTCTTAGTGCTGACTATGTCTGGAGTCTGATATTGAAGATGAACTACCCAACCCATGTGCTCAAACGGATTTCTGATCTGAAGGTTTTTAAATGTTTCTTCAAATTTACAAAATTTATTTGATAAACCTTAATACATTTATTTTAAGTCACTTCTCAGATTTTCATACCTTCCATATTTATTATTTATGCGAACCTGTTCATCAGATCATGAACAATAGATCAAAATAAATGTATGCAAATCATAAAAATATGTTAGTGCCTCTCTGGCCAAACTGGCACATAGGACAGAAATCATAACATTCCATGTCTGATGATTCACTGCTAGTTCTGTTTTGTCCTGAAGCCTATAGTTGAAATGAGCCCTTTTAATTAATTGTTCTTTGTAGAGTTTCTTTTAGTTTTCCGTGTTTTCTTTTGCCATCCGGTGTTCGCATGAAGGCCTCGCTCAAGGGTCTTCTTTCATTCATACTGAGCACATACTGATATATATATATATAGTTCTGTATATTTACGGCTCGAAAAGTCATTAGATATATATATATATATATATATATATATATATATATATATTAGATATATATATATATATATTAGATATATATATATATATATATATTAGATATATATATATATATATATATATATTAGATATATATATATATATATATATATATATATATAGATATATATATATTAGATATATATATATATATATATCTAATATATATCTAATATATATATATATATATATATATATCTAATATATATATATGGATCCATTCTATATTATTTGGTTTATTCTTTTTTTTTAGTTTCATTTGGTGCAAATTTTCTCCAATTTATTTTTAAGAGTCTTGCCATTTATTTTCAAAATCACCTAGTCTTTTTTCTACAGCTTGAATGGATTTCCACCTCTCACATCCATATGTTAGAATGGGTATCATATACGAGTTGAACACTCTGAGTTTTATACGCTTGCTAAATATTTTTGATATCCAAATACTTGTAAGTTTGTTAAAGGCACTTGATGCCCAAACAATTTGGGGCATAATTTCAGTTGTTGTGTTCTCATCTCATGACCTTTTCCTCTCTACATAGGTGAAGTAGATAACCTTTTGTAGCAGCTCTTTATTAAGTTTTATGTCAATGGCTGTGTTGATAAAAACTGTGAGTTTTGCATTTTACGTGTTGATCTTGAGGTCTGTTTTGCCCTACAAAGTGATGGAGTCAATCTAATTTTACTTTTACAAATATGTGCCAGTAAATTTTTAAAAATGTGTTATTATTATAACAGTTTCTGGAAAGTTTCTACTGAACATATGTTTTGGCAGCTTTCATATTTCACAGTTATGTTATATATAAATAAGCAGTAAATTCAAACCTCCTTTTTTTGAACTATATCTAATAAATTAATTATTGAAATAATTAAATATTGAAAAATGTAGAGCTAATGACAGAAGCAAGTGATTAGACTATCTATACAGTGTGTGCCATGCTTTCATAAATGAAAATGTCTCTTAAACTGTGTTTGTGTTTATTTAGAAGTGATGTGATCAGCAGATCACTTTTAAATTCTGCACAATTATGCTTAAATAAATGCTGAATTTTAAAAATCCATATTTAAAGAAAATTAACCAGTAAATTAATTATTAACATTTTTTTTAAAAGCAGAGTTGTTGCACTTAAATGTGGATATCTTGAAAAGTACTCCATGCATTTTAACAATGTTTCTGCCGATGCAGTGTTTTCTGACAGTTCATTAGTTTTACAGTGACACCAAGTAATACATTATGTGATATATATGGGAGAATGTATTGAAATATGAGCTCCTTTGGTGGTGTTTATAACTTCCTGATAATGAAGAAAGTAAACAAATGTATTCTTTTGCTGCTTCCAATAGTTGCCAATATATATATATATGGCCCTTTTCGTCTTGTCAGACGGTCTAGTGGAGGCTATTGCGTATTTTTTTGAGGTATTGTTTTTGCCGAACAGATTCTCTCGTGGCTAATTCTACCAATGTTTGACAAACACACGCGGTCACATAATGAACAGGTCAGGCTCGCTGGTTCACAGGGTTTACCATCCTTTTTCATGAGTCTCTTCTCTTCTAAGTCCTGTCTTAGAACAGTCTCAAATGTTGTTATACCGTTCCTTATACGTGCTCTCCATGATGTGCGATCACTTGCCAGATGTTGCCAGTCGTTTTCACAGATGGAGAAGTCTTTCAGAGATGATTTGCAGATATCTCTATATCGTAGTTTAGGTCTGTCGATTTGTCGTTTTCCGTGTTTTAGCTCGCCATATAGTATTTGCCTAGGAATGCGTTTTTCTTCCATCCGTTGGACATGCCCCAGCCATCTTAACCTTCGACTTCTGAGCATCGACATGATTGTTAGGGTCTTAGCACGTTGCAGGACAGTTAAGTTGGTTATTTTGTCCTGCCATTTGATGTGCATTATTTTGCGGAGACATCGCATGTGGAAGACATTTAGTCTTTTTTCCTGGTTTGAGTATGTTGTCCAGGTTTCAGATCCATATAGTAGTGTGCTAAGCACACAAGTTTGATATATTAAGAGTTTAGTCTTTTGAGTTAGTTTCGTGTTGTTCCATGCCCTTTTTGTGAGTTTGCCGAAGGTCGTAGCTGCCTTACCAATTCGACAGTTTATTTCTTCATCAAGAGAGATGGTTTGCGTAACTGTGGATCCAAGATATGTAAATTTCTGCACTGATTCTAGTGGGCAGTCTTTTAGAGTAATAGATATAGGTTTGAAGTCACCTTGATTTAGTATTACTGTCTTCTGAACATTAATTGACAGTGAAAAAAGGTCGCATGCTTTATCCAGGTTGTTGATCAGCGACTGTAGGGTGGCCTCACTATGAGCGACTAGGGCTGCATCGTCAGCAAATAAAAATTCTTTAAGTAGGGCAACATTTGTTTTGGTTTTTGCTCTTAGTCGTGCTAGGTTGAACAGTGAGCCATCTGGTCTAGTGCGAATGTAAATATCTCCTGAGCTGTTTTCGAAGGTGTAATTTAGGAGGGCAGCAAAAAATATACCAAAAAGGGTGGGGGCGAGGACACATCCCTGTTTCACTCCTTTGTTGACTTTGAAATTCTCTGATGGACTCCCATCAAAATGGACTTTGCCATTCATGTCTTCATGGAAGGAAATTATCAGCCTAAGTAATTTAGGAGGGCAGCCTATGCCTTCTAACACCTTGTAGAGACCATCTCTGTTTACTGTGTCGAATGCCTTTGTGAGATTAGAATATAGCAATTGTCAAAGACCTAACAGTTAATTTCTTACTGCATTAGAGCACAACATTATTTTAGTATCTTTGAAAAATAAAAACATCCAAAATAACAAGCTAGAAATATTTACACATGAGCAATTGTAGATTGAGATCTCATTGGGATTATTTGTTTTTTCTCTCTCAGGAAAGTTTAAACAGAACAGAGAAAGCTTGGAAAGAGCTTGCCAGAGAAGATGATCTGCTGGTTTTGTGTGGGATTATGTGTGACTGGTTGGATCAACTCAATGTAGGAGAATGTTGCTTTTGTTTAGAACGTTGATACTTTCACTAAAAATAAAAATAAATGGACAAGAACTAGAAAATGTTGATCAAATCTAAATACTTAGGATCAATTGTCAGCAGTGAAGGCTCAATGCCTGATGAGAATAACTCAAGTTACAACAGCTCTTTAAAGGCAAAAATCTTATTTAGAGATTTAAGGATGTAACTATTGGCTCTATAATCAGGCTGATGCATGCCTTAGTTCTTTAAATTTATCTCTACACATGTGAAGCAGAGCTACAGAATTATAGAATAAAATACTAGTAACAATATAAAATACAAGCTATGGAGATTAAATTTGTTCATACAGTTTTAGGAATTTTTAAGTCAGATGAAAATATTTGCACAAGGATACACCAACCAATCGGAGTACATAATAACAATTTGACTATTATAAAACAATGCAAAATAAAATGATTTGACCACATATCACAATCAACTGGCCCGACATAGATCATTGTGCAAGGAGACGTGTAAGGAAGTAGAAGAAGAGGTAGACAGGGAGGGAGATTTCTTGCTGAACATTCATTAAAATCTACTAATTGTCATCAGATTTTCCCTATTGTTTGATTCTAGTACAGCTCACAACTGCCACAATCTACTGACTTATATAAGTAATACTAAAACATATACACATAAATATGTGATTCATCACTTGAAAAAATGCACACCATCTGTCTGATGGGAATGTCTGCCTACCTACCTGCTTGTCTGTCTATGGAATCAATTTCTGTGCAATCACAGCATCCCCATATCCATTCAACCACTCATTCTACATTTCACAAAACATGCTGCCACTGAGGATTCCAAAATATCAATCTATCTATTGTCCTTTTGAGCCGAAGACGGCACATAGGGCAGAACCACAATCTCAAAAACAGAAACCTTGTGTGCCAAAGTGGCACACATTGAAGAGATCACTGCTCTAAAATATTTGGCGTTGTTTCCATAACAATACTTTTTACAATGACAGCTTGTCAAGCCATCGATCAACCTCCTTAGTCGCCTCTTATGACATGCCTGGAATGTCACAGTGTCACTATTCTTTATTTCCCTCATAATGAAGCCCCGGTAACACACAGGAAATATACACTAAACAATAGTAGCATTGGACTGAACTTTAAACTTTGCTCTTGCGTCAGGCACATAAGGATAGCCAATAAAACTAGAATTCATTGATGGATGAATTATTATTTGTTTAGTTCCACTATTTCTTAAAGCTTTACAATGTACAGTAGCAACCTTAACTGCATGTTTAAGGAGCCTCGCAAGTCTCCAGTGTTAATGCAACTGTGCTAATGGACATTGAACATGTACAGTAGTGGTGGCTCTAAATCATCTTATCTGTGCCTGCTAGTGTAGGTGATCAAGTTATTGAGTAATTTGTGGGTTATCATCATTGCACTCCGAACATGTCTATAGGTGCACAGATCCTCTCCTCATCAAGTCTCTCAGTGTCCAGCGACTGACAACTCCAGTTTTATGTTGGTTGATTAGTCTTCCTACATGCCCACTAAGTTTCTCATTTCTGGGTGTGCCCATCTTTCTTAACTCCCATCTCTCTCCAAATTTCTCTCTCTACAAATGTTTGTCAGTTATTGACTTCCTATCAAACCAGTCTCTTAAACTGTCTGGCACATTTTATTTTAGTTTTCATCTATCTTTTCTTCTTTCATTTAGCAAGTTTTAAATACAAATACAATATAATGACTACTTTGCTCCTTGCTGATGAAGGAAAGTTACATAAACTGGAATAAAGGAAGGTGAGAGAAAGTGTTGATAGATACATTATATGTTTACAGGAGCCAGTCTTAAGAGCACAAGACCTGTCTACTTTAATAGAGAACTTTGCAGATCCAGAAAGAGCACTTCTTCACTTAGAGAAAGTGAGTTTTTACATTTTTTGTATCCTTTCATAGTTTTGTGTTACTTGTTTTCGCTTTCCAAATTCACTAATTGTAGTTAATTGAATGGTTTATTATTTTCTTTCTTCATTTTTTTTTCTTCCTCTTCATCCCATATCCCTGAGGGTCATTGGGGCACTACTGACAGACAGTGAGAGAAGAAACTACAGACGGAGTAAGACACTCTGGTACATGTTCGGTCTTAAGTTATTTCTCATTTTTTAGGGATTTGTATTTTGTTTTGTTGGTTTTCGTTCCAGTTGAAGAAGACTTTCAGTCAATATTTTGGTTCTTTGTTTCAATTTGTCTTGTTTGTAAAGTTGAAACATTCCAGCTGTTGTCTTTTATTGTAGGAGTGATATCCCTCACATGCTCCAACTAATGGTTTAAATAAAAGCAAAGACTGTAGGCTAATGTCTCAAAAACTAACATCTGGAAATAAATAGACCTGATTAAACAATGTCATGAATACATGTTTTATTTCTCATCCTGACTACTTATTTTAGCCACTGTTTTTTGTATGGTACTTACTTTTCTGAGAAATAATTCACATTTGTGTGTGCTGTTTTCTTATTATTGTTTTAATGACATTATTTTTGTACTTACACACTTAATTGATATTATGTTACTGACATATTCAGGTAATGTTATGTTACTGACAAATTCTGCTAATATTATGTTACAGACATATTCAGGTAATGTTATGTTACTGACAAATTCTGCTAATATTATGTTACTGATAAATTCAGCTAATATTATGTTAATGACATATTCAGCTAATATTATGTTACTGACAAATTCAGCTAATATCATGTTAATGACATATTCAGCTAATATTATGTTACTGACAAATTCAGCTAATATTATGTTACTGACAAATTCAGCTAATATTATGTTAATGAAATATTCAGCTAGTATTATGTTACTGACAAATTCAGCTAATATTATGTTAATGACATATTCAGCTAATATATTTCTTTCAGGCTTTCACCTCACGACTATTCAAGGGATTAATATACCTCTTTGCCATCCACCTGTAAAAGGACATTAAGTGGGGGTAGATGTGTTGTGGTTTACTTGTGCCATTTGGGCTAACACTTCTGACCTCAGCATTATTGATGACCAGGTTTTCTTCCCTCTTTGGTCTCTGCATGCTTGGCCAGATTGGATAGTCTGCTTCCAGAAGCAGTGCCGGGAGATGGAACAGTGGCTTGGTCAACTCTGTCATTCACTGATACTGTCACATGCTGACTGCACTCAACTCTGTGGTTGCTGATAATGTCACATGCTGACTGCACTCAACTCTGAGGTTGCTGATACCGTCACATGCTGACTGCACTCAGCTCTGTCATTCACTGATACTGTCACATGCTGACTGCACTCAGTTCTGTCATTCACTGATACAGTCACAAGCTGACTGCACTCAGCTCTGTTGTTTGCTGATACTGTCACATGTTGACTGCACTCAGCTCTGTTGTTTGCTGATACTGTCACATGCTGACTGCATTCAGCTCTGTTATATGCTGATACTGTCACATGCTGACTGCACTCAGCTCTGTTGTTTGCTGATACTGTCACATGCTGACTGCACTCAGCTCTGTTGTTGGACTGGCATCTTGGTTTCATTCATTCATTTTCCCATTCAGCTAATATTATCTTACCTGCACACTCCATTATTATTGTACTTTTTTTTTTTCTCATCCTGGCTTTCTCTAATGCAACTTTGTTTTCTGGATCTTGCTTTTCTGATAGCTTCAACCATTATTGTTAAATGCTGTTGTAGAGTTTCCTTAATGCTGTTCCTTTCATCTACTATGCGTATGCTTTCTTCCCTTAAATGTGCTTTCTTGTTTTATATTTATATTGTCTATATTGCCTCGTCTGAAGTAGTCACAAGATTTCATTTTCTCAATATGTGCAAGTGCAAACATATTTTTTCACACCCAATTATTATTATTTTCCTGGCATGCTCACCTTATTTTTTTTAATATTATTATTACCATTTTACAGAATCCTTTCTATAAGTGAAAGGAACTGGGAAAATGTGGCTGCAGATCATAGCACATGGAGAGCAAAAATAAAATTGGCACAGCAACTTTCAAGACAATGCTGATATCAAATTCGGAAGACAAAAGGTGCAAGAGAAAAGAGACAAGGCTACCACAAATACACCCTGCTCATTCTGTGGATGGATCTGTCTGTCCAGGATTGGCAAATTCAGCCACAAGAAAAGATGTTCAGTAAATCAGCACCCAGTATGAGACACTAATGCTTTACCAAACTACTGACTTATCATGATTGCTTGCTACCAACCGTCTGTCAAGACGTCAAAGGTCATATAACAGAAGCTTTTGGTTATTGTTATGATATTTGCTTTGTTAGTCAATGGTTGGTGTTCCTTATGGCATTTTGTAATACAACAAAATTCCTCTACTTTATGCAGTCCAGGGCCAGTTGCCTTGGGTCAGCCCCTCCATAATTTTGTTATAATTGTCCTCTGCTAGGTTGCCTTCACTTGCTTCTCCTCATCTTCCTCCCAAAACCCACTGCATGACAATTCTTGTGATTGTTTTTGAATCTCCTGAGAGCATACCATCCTTAGACTTAGAATGGATTAACATCACTGTGTGCACAGCATTTCCCAATCTGCTATGACCTCGTTGCAGCAACTATCAAAAGTGCTCATCCTGATTGTTGATAATGTTCTAGTGAATGTGTCGTGTTCTGGAAAAAGTGTTGTGCAGCTCATAATACACACTTCAAGGTCACTGTAACAGTCATCACAGGCAGCACGACCTTCGTACATCTGTGCCGAATCCGTGTAGACTTCATGGCCAGTGAGTCAGGCCTCCACTTTGATGGAACACTCAAACTTACCACAGTCCAACTGGTGGTGAATGCCCAGTCAAACACAGATCATACATCTCATCCCAGAGCAAATCCAGGAATTGGTACCATTCCACTTCAATCAGAGGGCAGTCACCTGCAACACAAATCTCTTAGCGCTGGCGCCAAAACCATGTTGACTTACGGACCATCACTTTCTCCACAAATAAAATCCAAACCAGTTAGAATCAGTTGAAAACATGCATAGTCTGACACTTGATTATAAAGATCATTGGACATGAATCTACAATTTCTGCTCTATGTGCGGTCTTCTGCTCAAACGGACAAGAATAGAAGGGTGTTTAGAAGATATAACAATTTTAATATTCCTCTACTCTGTTCTCCAGTATTTAAACCCACATAAAGTAAACACCTGCCATACAACCTTAGTTGGCACTTTTGTGTTCTGTTGACTATATCACCAGACTACTTTTTGGATTAGCAAAAGCTTTTCTGGCTTAATTTATCCTTTTGTTGACTTCTGTTTTCTTTTCTGGTTCTCTCCCCCCCCCCACCCCCCTTCTGATGTTGCAACAGGAATATTTCTTCCTCTTCTTCTTTCCTTCCTCATTTGCCTTTCAGCATCAAGGGTAGATATAATTTGCGGTCTTTTGCTCTTCTGTTCACCTCTGCTGCTGTTATGTTTCCTAGCTGCTTCTAATATTCCGTCGATCCATCTTTTTCTTGGTCGACCCTTGGGTCTGGTGTTCTCGCAACATTTATTGAGGGTTCATTGTGTTGTGTTTTGATCTCTCTGCCTTGTCATATGGCCAAACCATTTTATCTATTGTTTCTTTATATATTCTATGGCGGCAGTTATTCCTAGCTTTTTTTTTCAGTTCTTCATTTCTGATCTTGTCTCTCAGGTCGTTTCCTGTCATTCGTCTAACACACTTCATCTCAGTAGAGGCTATTTTTCTTATTGTTCTTGCATCTTGTAACAGAAATATATAACATTTTATAACTGTGTTTGATTATTTTTGTCAACAGAGCACCAGGTATTTCCTAGAATACATCCTTCTAGTCATCTCCAAGTTTGATGTTTCATCAGAGAATCTCAGACACAGTGTTCTAGAGTTCTTCCTGTATTACTTGTGCCAGAAAAGACTCAGTCTGGGTTACTTACACACATTCCATCAGCACAATCACTTTGGGGATCTGAAACAAGAACATGCAAACCGCCTGTTTACTTTATTTTCATGTTTGTTGGAACAAGAGACCAAAATAGTTAAACTAGGATTATTAGCTTTGTAATGCCATTGTTAGTTCTCTGATGCCAGTGTTTGTTCTGTAATGCCATTGTTAGTTCTGTAATGCCATTGTTAGTTCTCTGATGCCAGTGTTTGTTCTGTTGATATCAATGTTGATTCTGTGATGTTGTTGTTAGTTTTTTTTTGTGTCAGTATTTTTAAAATTTTGTAATATCAGTGTTAGTTTTCTAATGTCGGTGGATGTCGCTATTTGTCAGTTATGTCTGTGATGTCAGTGTTAGTTCTTTTATGTTTATTAGTTCAGTGATAACATGGTCAGTTCTGTCAAGTCGGTATTAGTTTTATTATATTTGTATTAAATCTGCATTGTCAGCATGGTTGTCTTGTGATTTCATTAGTTCAGTAATGTCAGTACTAGATCTGCAATGTCACTGATGATCTATGATCTATTTGAAACTATGATCTCAGTTTTAATTCTATGATGTTAATTTTTGTTTTGTAATTGCCTGATTGTTATCCTTGCTTGCTATTTTTGCAATGAAAGTTGGCAGTTTGGGTCACCATTTTACTCTGTTCTTTCATTGATGACATCACATTTTATAATTCATTTTACAGTTCACTTATTGGTGTCATCAATACACATTTAGCCTTTGCCTGCCTTTTCTTCTATTACCCTGTTAAGCTACCCTTTAAGCTGACTTTCAGCACATGCTTATACCTAGAAGCAAATTTTAAATTTTGTTTTACTCACATGATAATTAACAGTTCAATATTTTGTATTCTTTCATCATTATTGAGTGCCGTCTCTGCATCAAAGATTGGCTACCATGGAACGCCATTCCGCTCTGTCTCTTGCTTTGATGGTGCAGATTGTCATAGGCTGACTTGTCCATCTTTTAATGTTACTTGTCCACGTTAGTCATGGTCTGCCTCTTTTACCTTGCATTTTTTCTTCCAAGATTACTTTTAGTAGGCTGTTATGTCTTTTAACATGCCCCAAAAATCTCATTTGTCTTGTTTGAATAGTTCTCTTTTCATTTTTAGTTGTTTTAAGACTTAATCATTTGTTTTCTTTCCATTCAATTCTACCTATTCAATATATCCACATTTCAAAGGTTTGAATTTTCTGTTTTGTTCTTTAAAGTTTCATTATTTGTCTTTTTTTCCCACCAAACAAAAGTCTTCTACAAATTAACATTTTTAGGGCTTCAGTTTCTCATTTGCTGTTTTCTTGCATGACTATGCATCTAACCTCCATCCAGAGATTACATCTAGTTTACTCTGTATATCTAACCTCCCTCCAATGATCTCCAGAGATTACATCTAGTTTACTATGTATATCACTATAAATTCCTTTTCTGGATGGAGCTTTAACACATTCCCCACCTTGAGCTGCTGTTGCAAACAAATCCAGGAGCTACATTTTATGGCTTTTAATTTTTTTTGACATTTCTGAAATTATTTTCTTTAAAACCTTGTAATTCTCTTAATTAAACCTCTTTTCTGACTTCGTGTGCAAATTGTCCCAATAAACCGCTTGTTTTTTTTATCTATTTCATTTATTTTCTTGCTATTTCAAATTTTTCTTCTTCTTCTGCGATCAGGACATCATTCAGAATAGGATTTCGGACTTTCTTATGAAGGCAGCTGTCTGTTTAAGTAAATTTTTCACATTTTTAAAAAGCTAAGAAAAATGGTGTGGCCACTGCGTGTTAAATCCCTTGGTTGTGAATGTGTTAAATCCAGTAAAAGAGCCAATGTATGTTATTATTGTCTCTTTTGTTAGTGCTCTTCTCGGTATCTCATGGGGTAATTTCTACTTTGGGCAAAAGTGTTGAATGGATATAATAATTTATAATTTTCAGTTTTGTCTTTCAAGGTATTTGTTTATATATAAGAACATGTCTCAATTGTTAGAGGTGATCTTTGCCATTCATAATTTTACTTGTTACTGCTATTACTTAGAATGGCAATATTGTGATTGCATTCTGGGTTGTCAGTGTTTCTACATTTTTGTGGAAACTACTTCTTGTAGAGGACTGAGTGGTCCAGATGTAAGATGTCAGCCTCTGGATCCCAGAATTGATCCCCATCATGGGCAGTGGGAATTTGTAAAAATTTGAGTCCGTGGTTTCTTCATGGCTCTACCCTCCCCTGATCTCTGGGTAATGAGATCCAATGACTTGGCCTCTTAGAAAATAGAAAAAAAATAACAGGAAGTCTCATGTGCACTTGCGGATGTTAAAGAACCCTTAAAAATCGCAAAGAGTAAGCCAGAATAACTGGCCACTGTTCAGGCAAAAATTGTTAAGCAAATCTACTCATTCAAGCCAAAGATGTATATGTCTGGCTGAAAGGCACATATATCATGGCACTGCGTAAACTAGACAAATGTTGCCACAATAATCAAAAACACCACAAATGTGAATATTAGTTCTGTTTTGTGAATATTAAAGAAATCAGTAAAAACAATACACAAGTGTAAATTTGTATCCTGTTCAGTGAATGTTTGAAGAAATCAAAAGAAAACAGAATTTGAATATTAACTCTTTCTGTATGTTACGCTGCAGCCTGCACCTCAACCAGTTTGTCAAGTCCTTGCGTCACCCTGCACCATTCTCAATTTAATTTGTTTAAATATGTTTACATTTAGTTATTTTATATAGTTTTTTTGTAAACATTCTTTACTGGAGAGTTCCTTCCTCTTTTCTACATGTAGCATTTACGAAGAAATTGTGTAAAAGAGTGATTTTCTGTTTGAATTAACAGTGTTTATTGCCAACAAAAATCAGCTCATCGAAATGACATAGATTTTAATGCTTGAATTCACTTGATGATGGCTGAGACAGTAAATTAACTTTTGTTTGTTTTAAATAATGGTAATATCTAAGCAACAAATAGAGAAGTTATTTGAGCAATTTTGGTCTGGATTTAGACAAAAAAAATAGTCTCATGTTTGAAACTTGTAATCAATAAATCATTAAGATTACAGTGAAAAGAATATGAATACATCGTGTTTGTTGATGACAAAAGGTAAGTTATTTTTATGGTGCATCAATAAAACTCTCAAGGCTGCTTGAAGACATATTGCTAAAAATTTTTTTTTTTTTTATTTTTTTTTTGCAAAATAATTCATATTTGATTACTTTAACTTGATATTTATGTTTTTTTTTCTTGTTTTGGTCATTTATCCCCAATTTTTCTGACATCTTGTAGAATTTTTTATTGGGTGAAATCAAATTTCTTGTTCTATTATCTATAAATCCATATACAATATGTCATGTGCAAGATAAAGCATGTCGACTGATATTTCAAACCTTAAAGTCCATGAAAAGTTTTATCTCTGAAATCCCTTACCTTGAATTTATAAAAACCTTATGTACTGAAAGAGTTAACACCTTAATATGAATATTAGTTTTGCTGTATAGAAATTAGATCTCTTCACTGAATGTAGAGACAAACCAAAAACAGCAAATGTGTGAATGCTAGTTCTTGGATATGTAGCTGTGAAAACCCAACTAAAACAGCAAAATTATTATTATTTTTGTTGGAATTTCTAGATCTGAGAGGAGCATGTTGGAGCAAGAAGCAAAACCAGATAAATGGTGAATGTTCTGTGAGGTGAATGTTAGTGTGGTAAGCAAAGTAGTAGCATGACAGATTGACAAACTAGTGATATTCTGTTTCTTGCCACGCTACTCCTCAGACTCAGGTTAAATGCATTAAGAAAGAAAACATTAATATCAGGCTCACTAAATCTCTGAAGGTAATAACGATGATAAAAAACTTCAAATGCTGTTACCCAGTACTGTAATGTAATTTATCAGTTATAGCATAAATATAAGAACTGTGAAAATGTAAAGTTCCCCATCACGCCACATGGCATATATGATGTTAGTGACTATAATTTTTACAGACCTTTGGCACATTATTTTTGCCGTAATGTGGTCGGTATTACACCTGTGCCACTTTACTTTCCCAGAAAAAAATCCGGTACCCATTTAAGGCTGGATGAAACTGGATAGAGCTGCTTGCACAGAACAGAGACAAATGGCGAGATTTGATAAAATATCTTTAAAAGAATTGGAAACTGCTAGAACGGGATTCAGATAAGAGAAGGAGTATCTTGGTCTAGACCCTGGGCCGGTTAAGACTCAAAAGATCAATAGATAGATAGGAACTGGAAGCCGTCGATCAAGATCAAACTCGACTTCTCGTCCTTTGTAGTCAAGTTCACTAACCATTGAGAAATTGTGGCTCCAATAAGTACTGTAATGAGAGCTTTATAACATGTAACATCTAAGCACTGCCAAAATAAGGAGTTTTATAACAGTTAGTATTTTACTACATTAAAGTAGGTTGACTGAGTGGTCTAGAGATGTGGTGTCAGTCTCAGGACAGGAATGTCCCTAGTTCAAATCATAGGAGAATTTTTCACTTTAAATCTGGTTTCTTCATGGTCTCTCCCCTGGTCCCTGGATAATGTCAAGCACTCATGGAGAGCAGTGACGGAGATCATGTGTGCACTTTCGAACATTAAAGAACTCTTGACAGTTAAAAGTCAAAAAGAGTAGACCAAAAGTGGTTGCTGCCAAGACAAAATTGTTAAGCAAATCTACGCATGCCAAAGATTGATATGTTGGTCTGAACAGCGTAGACACTGCGACGTTGCCGTAGACTAGCGACACAATGCCAACTCAACAAGTGAATGCTTAAAAGGAAAAGAAGTAAAGGGAAGTAATGTGACATACAACTTCTTTGTGATGTAACTATTGTACAATACAACATAACCTATCATTAATTGAAAAGTGTACTGTACACTTTATCATTCATTGATCAAGATTATTTTAACACAAAATTCTTGTTCTTATCCTCTAATTTTTTGCCTGGCCCATTTTGTTCTTTGAGTTAACAGTGTTCATGTAAAAGAAAAAACACATAATCCCATGTTCCAACTCTGAAGAAGCATGGTCACATTTATTTACTTCTTTTACTATGTGTAATTATATTAATACGATCTGGATATTTATATTGGTTCCACAAGTGCTCGGATCAGCATTTGGCTATGTTGTAAGGCAAAGTTGGAGTAAACAATGCCAGAAAGTTTGTCTGAGTATGATATTATTTACTTCTTTTTGTTTGTCTGTCTGTCCACCCATCCATATGTCCATTCAACTGTCTGTCTATCTGTTGTCCTTTTGAGCCAAGTTTGGCACATAGGCAGGCACATAGATTTTCATTGTCTGATGATCTTTGTTAAAAGTGTCAAACATACCAATCTCATCACACATCCTTCTGGGCAAACCTCTCAAGCTGGGAAAGGGTGTGCCCGCTGTTTGTTGATTCTTGCCTTCATGTTCATATTATATTGTTTCTGGGGTTGGTCTCTTTTTCTTTTGCCCTTTGTTTTCCATTTGTGGATTTTGTTGGTGACTTCTCATCACATGCCCAACATATGCCCTCCTTCTTCTCTTGTGATATGACTGTCAAATAACATGTAGAGATTCTCCAAGTTCAACACACAATTTCAACTAAGAAATATACACACAAAGTACCTGAAATACTTTAGTATGAATGTAGTTCCTAAAAACAAAATGATCTTCCTAAAAACAAAGATCAGATTATCATGAACAGTAGAAGCTTCATTTTTCAATATGCCTGCAAAACATGGACACTCACTGCTGATCGTGAAAGAAGAATGCAAGCTCTTGAAATGTAATAGTATTGAATTGATGGTTCATATCTTATATAGATCATATCACCAATGAGGAAGTGTACAATAGAACCCTGATCATTTCATAGGACACAGTACTGGACAAATGTAGTCAAGGCAGACAGAGAAAGCAGTGGGAAGACAACGTCAGAAAATGGACAGAATGGACATTGCCACATTTTAAAAAAAGTCCAGGTTAAATTTCCAGATGTTGCAAATTTTTCTTTGAACCAACAAGGCTCTGGGGTTAACCCAGTTCCTAAAAATGATTACCAGAGATTTTTGTGGGAAGCAAAGACTGCCTGACATGATACTAACAATATCACCCAAAAAAAGTGAAGTGGTCATTGTAAAATATGATCACTAACATCATATGCCTTGCAAGGTGCATAGGGATCATGTCTCTCCACAATTTTCGGTCTCGACAGTTATTTATCAATTCTGTTGTTGACCTTCTGCTAAGCCATTCTCTTAAGCTGTCTGGTATTTTTTCTCTTTGCTTGAGAAAAATCTCTTTGTACCTCAATTTTCCCAGTTGTTACAATATATTCCAGTTGCTCTCTTCTCATTACATGGCCAAAAAATGATGATTGTTTCTTCCTACCTTCTATCTCAGAAAGCAGTTCTTAATTGTGAAATTTGAAAGGAAGATTGTGAATTCATCATCAGGAGTGCCTCAACAACCATCAACGTTATGTGGTTGATGATGGTAGTTGAGGAACAACAAGAGAAAAGGAAAAATGAAGAATGTCATTTGATATAACATTACATAAAAATATTTTCTAAATACTTTGGCCAATCAAGATTGTTAATTGAAAAATACTCAGCAGGTTCAACTGAGAGAAAGTGCCTGCATTTATAGCAGACAGGCACTCGAATTTGATAGAACTTCAACTCAGGGGAGATCCAGAACAAAAAATTGTAACAAGAACTGCAGTGCAGTAGCCTTCAGATAAAAGGTGAAGAGAGGGAGACTATAGACAAATTAGCAGAAAACAGGTTAAAGAAGAATGATATGGAGAATTTCTGTTGACATTAGGGCATATTTCTCATACTGAGACTCATACTTGACTCTCCAACCAAAGCTAAGTCCATGCTGAAGGATACAAGAAAATAATGAGATTAATTTAGTTTAGCATGATCAGTGTCACATTAGTGGGAAGAGTAACATTACAAACAGTGAAAGAAAGTAGCTTGTCACATGAGTCAAAAAAGTCACATTAACAATAGTGATAGCCGTAGCATTTGTTTGTCACATGAGTCAACTAAGTCACATTAACAATAGTGATAAATACGTAGCATTTGTTTGTTTGTCACATGAGTTGACAGAGTGACATTAACAACAGTGACAGCCAGTAAGTAATATTTGCTTGTTTGTCAAATGAGTTGACAGTGACATTATGACATTAACAACGATGACATGGTTTGTCACATGAGTTGACAGAGTGACATAACAACAGTGACAGGCTGTAAGTAATATTTGCTTGTTTGTCAAATGAGTTGACAGTGGCATTAACAACAGTGACAGCCAGTAAGTAATATTTGCTTGTTTGTCAAATGATTTGACAGTGGCAGTAACAACGATGACATGGTTTGTCACTTGAATTGACAGAGTGACATAACAACAGTGACAGGCTGTAAGTAATATTTGCTTGTTTATCAAATGAGTTGACAGTGACATTAACAACAATGACATGGTTTGTCACATGAGTTGACAGAGTGACATAACAACAGTGACAGGCAGTAAGTGATATTTGCTTGTTTGTCAAATGAGTTGATGGTGACATTAACAACAGTGACAGGCAGTAAGTAATATTTGCTTGTTTGTCAAATGAGTTGACAGAGTGACATAACAACAGTGACAGGTAGTAAGTAATATTTGCTTGTTTGTCCAATGAGTTGACAGTGACATTAATAACAATGACAAGCAATAGTATTTGTTTTTTAGTGTTCACACTGTTGATTGCTTTGCCTTTCTGCCCTGAAAAGACAAGACAGTGAAGTGGGCATAATATAAGTTGCATTGTCATGGTTTGCACTCAGCTGAAATGTTTGCACAAACAATTAAGTGATTGATTGTGTTGTGGTGTGACATATTCTTTCTTCTTCAGTATACAGATCTCTTAACTTATATGTAATTTAATTACAATGGGCTATCGATAAAATATGTGCTGGTTTGATATTTTTCTTTCGAAAATATCTGCATCATTTTGTTTAATAAAATACTCAGACACGCAGATGTCCAAAATAATGCATAACTTGCCCTATTGTTGTTCTCATTATCAAGTACCGGGCCTGCTGGCGTAGGTGATCATGTACCTCCACAATTTTCGGTCTCAACAGTTATTTATCATTTCTGTTGTTGACCTTCTGCTAAGCCATTCTCTTAAGCTGTCTGGTATTTTTTCTCTTTGCTTGAGAAAAATCTCTTCATCCCTCCATCTTCCCAGTTGTTACAATATATTCCAGTTGTTCTCTTCACATTACATGGCCAAAAAATGATGATTGTTTCTTCCTAATATTGGAAATTAACTCCTTTTGCTTTGGCATCTTTCAGAACGTTTTCATTACTCTTCTTAGTTGTCCATGGTATTCTCAACATTCTTCTGTAAAACCACATTTCTACAGACTCCAGTGATTTATTGTTGTTCTATATAAGCATAAAGAAGATGAGAAGATATAAGTAATAAATATATTAAACATAAAAATAATAAAGGTTGTAGAGATTTAAATAATAGATAGATAAAACCAACCTAAAGATAAAGAACATTACGCTGATAATAATGGATAGACCCAGCCCAAAGATAATGAAGAGTTAGTAGTTTTAATAACAGAAAGACAAAAATAGGGTAATGATAAAAAGGATTGCAAAGATATCAGTAGCAGGTTGATAACGATAATAACAATTATAAAGATTTCAGGAACATTCTATCTTTCTATCTATTGACCTTTCAAGCCATAGCCAACCCATAGGGCATAGACCCAGATACTCTTTTTTCTTATCTAAATTTTTATTCTAGCAGTTTTCAATCCTTGTAAAGATCTTTTATCAATTCTCGCCATTTGTCTCTGTTCTGTGCAAGCAATGCTATCTCATTGAGGGAGCCGATTCCTGCTGCTCTTGTAAGGAACATTAATCCAGCATAAATGAAAATTAGACTATAAAGATTAAAGAAACAGACAAAGCCAACATAAAAATAATACATATTTAAAAAAATTATAAATCCATCATTTGATGTTAGAAATTAATTATTTGTAGCTTAACTGGAACTACTAGCAACAAATTTTGCTATGCTTTAGATTTAATACAAATAATACATATTTTTTATATAGCTGGTAAATCAATAGCTTATCGTGCTTCAAACCAAGAGAGCATGGGCTCGAAACCCAGTACCATCAAAAGTTTCTTATATCAAGAGTGAAATAAAAACTCAGACCCAAAAACCTCATGGCTGCTGCTCAGGACAAGGGGTCTTTATTCTGTGGTTCTATGTTTCCCCGTGGCATACCCCAGTAATGCAATAATGCAGTGAAAAATATGTTTGGTTTAAAACATATTAAGTACAGGATAATATATATTTATATACAGGATAATATATATTTAATATACAGGATAATAATTTATATACAGGATAATATGTATTTAATATCTATCTATCTATTGACCTTTCGAGCCGCAGCCGGCCTATAGGGCGTAGACCAAGATACACCTTCTCCTATCTGAGTTTTTGTTCTAGCAGTTTTCTTTTAAAGATATTTTATCAAATCTCGCCATTTGTCTCTGTTCTGTGCAAGCAGCTCTATCTCATTAAGGGAGCCGAATCCTGCTGCTCTTGCCTCTCTCATCAATGTTCTTCTCAGTGTCTCCCTGGGTCTCCCTCTTTTTCTCTTACCTGTTCTTTCCCCATATGAGGGTATTTAATATACGGGATAATATATATTTATATACAAGATAATATATATTTAATATACAGGATAATATATATTTATATACAGGATAATATATATTTAATATACAGGATAATATATATTTATATACAGGATAATATATATTTAATATACAGGAGTCAAGGCAGCTCAGTGGTAGCTGAACTATTTAGAACAAGAGTTCAGGGTTCAATTCTGGTCGACACCGTTCAGATTCATCCAACTGTAAATGGGTACCAGATTTTTCTGGGAAAGAAAGACAGCACGAGAATATTACTGATGACATTACCCAAAAAAAGAATGCACCAAAGATTTAAAATTATGGATACTAACACCATGTACCCTATATGTCATCACATTTTGTGACACATTCTGTTTTTCTGCTTCTGCATACACATCTCATTATTTATGTGTAACATAATTACAACATATGTACTTGTTTGCTCACAAGTATTCATCATTATATAAAGGAGTTAATTATTTTCTTGATAAAATGAGCGGAAATACAGTGAATGCTATGTTTTGACATTAAATCATCATATAAATATATTACTTTGTGCTAAATTGTTCATCCAGTTTTTTTGTTTCATTGCTGGATGTTTTCCCTTTTTATAAAATGGTTTTTAAAAAAATGTGATAAGTATGTAGAATTGTATCTAGTTGTAATTATTATGTCAAACTTTTGTCTAGTTCACATATAAGTAAGTATTTGTATTATAATTTTTATTTTGTTCACATACATGTATTATTGTAATAAGTATATGGAATTGTTATTTAGTGCAGTAAAGTTTTATGATGGTTATAACATATCAGTAAAGTTTACAAAACTGGTATAACATATAGCATCTTTTTATCTTATTAGTTACACTTTTTATAATTTATTGGAAGGTGAGATGGCCAGTGCTCTTCCTTGCTGTCATCACCTTTTCTAGTGTTACGTGTCAGGTACAAATTTTTACAGCATGGTGACAGGATTGTGTGTTTATTTGGGATCTCATCTATGATCTTCAGGAAATTACCACAAGCAACCACTGCCCAACTCCTTCACTCATTGTACATACAATCAAATGTTTGGTTACTTATAACAGTAATATTTGCATTTATTGTTACTATCTGCTTTCCAAGGGTACTTGTTGAATAGTGACTTTTACTGAATTTAAATATATTTGTTAAATATGTCCATTGTTGAATTTTAATGTGTTTGTTTAAAAGTGTCATATTAAATGTGAACATTTGTTAAAATTATAAAATGTGTCTTTTATTGAGGCTAAATCTATTTTCTAAAATGTGTCTTTTATTGAGGCAGAATCTATTTGCTTAAAGGTGTCATTTATTGACTCCTAAACATATTTTTTAAAGGTATTTTTGTTGACCCTTAAATATATTTGTTAAACAGTGTCTTTTGATCTGAACATTTTGCTAGAAGATGTTTTCAATTATACCTGAAGGTATATTGATTCAGTTAGTTCTTCTTAAGCTAAAGAAGGGCAGAAGTCATAGTTCTTCACAATTGAAAATTCTCTGCTAGTTCTTGTAGTTCTGGTTGTTTCTTAATCCCATGGTTGAGCCTTCCCTAGTAATTGTTCTACCTAGTGATTCTTTTTGTCTTCCTTGTTTTTTTTTTTTAACAAGACTGTTTGTGGAAACACAAATATGAGTGCCTGATGGGGAAGGTATTCTTCATCCAATCTGTGCACATGACTGATGTCTATCCAGTGCTTTCTTTTTATAATGTTCAACACATATTCTTGTTTAGTTTAGTCTTTTATCTTTAAAATGTAATATATAGTAAAAAAATATATTGAGGATGGCATCTTATCTGTAGGCAATTTGTTGATTTTTTTAAATTTGCATCCTTGAATAATATGTACATAAAAAAAAAAAAAGTAAAGTACCCCCGTCACGCCAAGTGGCATATAGGGAATATGGTGTTAGTGACCATAAATTTTACAGACCTTCGGCACATGATTTTTGGGGTAATGTGGTCGGTATTATGCCCGTGCCGCTTTACTTTCCCAGAAAAAAATCCTGTACACATTAAAGGCCGGGTGAACCGGAAGTCATCGGTTGAGATCGAACCCTACCTCTTGTCCTTTGGAATAATATATATAGACTGGCCATAATTCACGGAGACAAAAATATGGCATTTGGAGAGCAAAAATGGGATGGATAGAAATGAGGAAATTTCTTTTTTTCATAAAAAGGTAAGATGAATCAGAAGGAAAGTTATAATTATGACAATAACATGGAACGGGAACAGATAGGTTTTAGTCTGAATAGTAAGAAAACAGAATTAATGGTCATACAGAAGAAACAAGCATCACCATCATGCAGCATAAAAATAAACAGGACAAATCTGAAACAAGTGCAACATGTCAAATACATGGGCACAATAATAACATCAGATGGAAGATGCGCTACAGAAATAAAAAGTAGAATAGCTCAGACAAAAATAGCATTTCAGAAAATAAAAAGTGTCTTATACAACAAGTCTATGTCAATAGAAGTGAGAAAGAGAGTTCATCTGTGCTATATAGAGCCAATTCAGAGCTATGGAAGCGAATCATGGAAAGTAGACAAACAAATGAAAAGACGATCAGAGGCCACTGGGATGGGATTTCTCAGAAGAATGTTGAAAGTTTTCAGGACAGCTAAAAAGGTGAATGAAGACATTCTCAAAGAAACCAACACTAAAAAGGAAAAAAACATCAGAAAGAAATGATCAACATTTTTCTGGCACATCATTAGACGAGGAAAGTAGGAATACTTGGTTACAACTGGCCAAATACATGGAAATGAGACAAAGAGAAAAGATACTAGATAGCTAGGTGTCATGGCATGAAAAACAATCAACGAACGGCAGAGTTGATACGATGCATTGAAGATTGTGGAAGGACATGGTTTCCTACACCAACCAGTATGGCACTGTATGATTGTAATTTAGAGTTTTTATTTTTGTGTTAAAAGAGGGAGAATTTTGAACATAATGTACAATTTTATTTTTAATAATGGGGTGGCTGGAAATTTAAAAAAATGACATGTATTATCAGCCTAGATATGGAGGATCATTGCAGTTCATGCAGCATTTCTTATCTTGATGCAGCTGATTAAATAACAAATTGGTCATTAGAGTAGACAGATTTACATTCAGATCAATTATAGATTGTTTTGGGACTGTTTTAACTTAAGTCTGATTTTGACCCCTGTTTTAATCTAAACTTGGGTTTGGCCCCTGTTTTAATCTCGTCTGATTAGACCCATGTTTTAATCTAAGTCTGGTTTTGACCCCTGATTTAATCTAATATCTGGTTTAGCCCCTGTTTTAATCTAAAATTTAGTTTTTGACCCCCTGTTTTAGTCTAAAGTCTGGTTAGACTCCTATTTTAATCTAAATTTACTTTCACTCCTGTTTGTTTTAATCTTAAGTTTGACTTCTAAAGCCTCTGTCTTTACCTTTTTATAATTAAACCCAGATCTGGTCGAAGTAGTAGCCATTGTCCAATCATCTCATTTTTCTTCTTTTCCGTAGTCGAGGACTATTGTAGCGGTAGCATTCAACATACCCTGTGATGTCCTGAAGGACACACTAAAGAACATTGATCAGAGCATTATATTATTCTCCTTCTCTCTCACTCCCTCCAATCACCCCCACCTTCCCTTTTTCCTCTAGGATTGAAAGAGAAAAGTGGCAGGGGGGAATACAGAAAAAGAAAAACAAATTGATTGTATATCCACTAAGGTAATTGAAACAAATGATCCATTCCTTTTATTGCAGTTTATTTTCATGTGGTGATGGTAATGTAAACAATGGATAGTTCAATATAAATAGGATGAGTATGATTATGATGTCAGAGACTGTATTCATATCAAAATTAAAATGTAGCACAGTGTTACCTAGGGAGCCGCGATAGCTCAGTGGTTGGTGAACTGGACTACAAAGGACAAGAGGTAGGGTTCGATCCCAATCGACGGCTTCCGGGTTCACCCATCCTTTAATGGGTACCGGATTTTTTTCTGGGAAAGTAAAGCAGCATGGGCGTAATATCGACCACATTACCCCAAAAATCATGTGCCGAAGGTCTGTAAAATTTATGGTCACTAGCACCATATTCCTTATACACCACTTGGCGTGACGGGGGTACTTTACTTTTTTTTTTATTTTACAGTGTTACCTGCCTCTTGCACTGTTTCTGAGCTCGCTGTAGGTTCATTCAGAACCCTGGATTCAGCTCAGTCTAAGCCTGTTTTTCATGAATTCTGGAGTCTTCTATTGGTTCATGCTGAAGCATACTGATGGTTCATTGTGAGGTCTACTACTGGTTGATTCTAGGGTCTATTTTATGTTCTTTCTAGAACCTACTATTTTTTTCATTTTTAGTCTAGTAAACATGCTTTCTAAAGCATTCTAAATGTTCCTTCTGGGGCCTGCTATTGGTGCATTCCAGAGCCTGCTATTGGTGCATTCCAGAGCCTGCTATTGGTGCATTCCAGAGCCTGCTATTGGTGCATTCCACAGCCTGCTATTGGTTTATTTTGCCTTATTAATTGATAAATTCTACAATTTGGTCATTCTGGAACCAAATATTGGTTCTTTCTAGAGTCTAAGGCCTACAATTGGGTCATTCTGGGACCAAATATTGGTTCTGTCTAGAGTCTACGGCCTACAATTGAGTCATTCCAGAAACTATATATGTTCTTCAAACAGTCTACTACTTGATCTTTCTGGAGCTAACTACGAGATATATTTTCCAAAGAGCCTGCTATCTTGTACTAGACTGTTTAACATTATTGATGGATTGTACGGTTGTAGAGTATCCACTTCTCTTGGTCTCATTTTTTTTAGGAAGTGCAACTCATTATTTTCTCCATGGATGCATTTCTTTTCCTGATCAAAGGTCAGATACCCATTTTTTTCCCTCCAACTTATCAGCCAGGGAACATGATTGAAACCCTGAATTTCTGCATCAAAATTGTGTCTGCAAGATGCTGCTAATCCGTCCATGGTTCTTGTACACAATAGTTAAAAGTAACTTGTTACTTACATGTCAAAATAGAGACAAGAAATGTCATAAATGTGTAGGTTGTTGCCTAATGGGTAACTGATAAGTTGGCATTGAATAAGTATGGATACCTAAGTAAAGTGATCCTAGTTTTGGTAGTGAACATAACGATATTAAATTTATTTTTGAAGAAAAAAATTACAAGTGTGGTCCTCTTTGTTATTTTGCCACATGTTTGTAAGATGTGATTTATATTGTTTGTTTGTAAGATGTGATTTATATTGTTTGTTTGTAAGATGTGATTTATATTGTTTGTTTGTAAGATGTGATTTATATTGTTTGTTTGAAACCATCACACTCAACATTTCTATATTTTAACTTTTAAGTCTGCACAGAAACCAAGATGTTCAACAGCAACTGAATAGAAAGTGGTCAGCAACTTATAGCTGACTGTCAGCATCAGTGCAATGATTGATACAGACTGGTCAAGTGAGTAGGAATCAAGAAAGAAATCATTCCAAAATGTCATCTTGATTGTGAACATGTTGGGCCGAATGACACTGACATCACAGTTTGCTGTAAAGTACAACATCACACATCATGGTCTATTTGCAGCCCTTTTTAGGACAAACGAATGCTGTATGCCCCCTTCTTTGTACGCATCAAACTGAACATATTTGAAGATAACAAAACCCAGTGGCCGTGGAAACAGAAGTGCAGGCTTTGATGTTTTTTAAAATAATAATTCTTCTAAGTGTTAAGTACTCATATACACAAATGGGTCTGCTGTTGGATATAGTCGAAGCTTATAGACTATCACAGCTCAGGTGAGAGGATTGCCAGCAAATATGGTGGTGTATGTGTGTGTGTTTGTGCTTTTAACTATAAGTAGTTCAACTGTAGAGGTCGTAACAGACTGCAAAAGCATCTCTTCAAAAGACGACAAAGAAATGCTATGCATGAAGCCAAAGACGACTGGGAAACCAGCACATAAGAGCAAAACTGCATAAAGTTTGTCAACAAACAAATCAAAATGTAAATTAACTGGACAACATAAGTTGTTATTTATTTATTATATGGACATAAAACTTTGGAATCACAGGAAAAATTGGTCCAGAGTTAAACACAAGCTGTTATGATGAGTGGATATAAGGTGAGCTGTTATAATGAGTGGATATAAGGTGAGTTGTTATAATGAGTGGATATAAGGTGAGCTGTTTTGATGAGTGGATATAAGGTGAGCTGTTATGATGAGTAGATATAAGGTGAGCTGTTATGATGAGTGGATATAAGGTGAGTTGTTATAATGAGTGGATATAAGGTGAGTTGTTATGATGAGTGATATAAGGTGAGCTATTATGATGAGTGGATATAAGGTGAGCTGTTATAATGAGTGGATATAAGGTGAGCTGTTATGATGAGTGGATTTAAGGTGAGTTGTCTGAGGAAAATTGAAGCTTTGTAGAAGAATTGGATGGACAGAAAAGAAAACAGATGATAAAGACTTAAAACAGCTAAAAATGAAAAGAGTACTAATAAACACAATTCAAACAAGACAATGAGATTTTTGGGGAATGTTAAAAGACACAGCAGCCTTTTAAAAGTAATTGTTGAAGGGAAATTACAAGGTAAAAGAGGCAGACTAAGACTAACATGGATGAGTGACATGAAAAGATGGACAAGTCAGCTTATGACAACCTGCACAATCAAAGCATACAGACAGAACAGAATGGCGCTCCATAGTTGCCAACCTTCAATGCGAAAACGGAACTCGATAATGAGATATGAGGCACATGCTTTAGGTTCTAAAGAGAGTCACAAACTATGAAGTGATTGGTTGTGCTGGCATCCAATGAACGTTCACAATTCTTTAACAACATCAACAAGATTGTTGCCATGTGTATCCAATAGGAGGAATGATGGATTCCCAAAGACATGGAGAACTAGTTTCAGGCAAAAAAAACAAGGGAATAAACTTCTTTTGTTCTATGGATGTATGGCAACTTAACATGATGAAGCTAAATAAACATACATACAACTGTATGAGAAATTATTACAAAAGGCAGATCCAGTTGTGACAGGCATTTATTGTTGGCTTGTAATGAGAAAACAATGTCAATTGTGTCCGATGATAACCCACAAATTACACATTTGGTCTCTCATTACAGGTCATCATTTATAGGCTGACACTGTTTACATTTGGTCTCCCATTACAGGTCATCATTTATAGGCTGACACTGTTTACATTTGGTCTCCCATTACAGGTCATCATTTATAGGCTGACACTGTTTACATTTGGTCTCCCATTACAGGTCATCATTTATAGGCTGACACTGTTTGCATTTGGTCTCCCATTACAGGGCACGATTTATTAAATTGAACTGGAATGTTAACCTGTAATGAGAGATCAAATTTAAACTCTGTCAACCATTACAAATTTGGCATGTAATGAGAGACCAGATTTAAACTGTTTCAGCCATTAAATGTTGACCTGTAATGAGAGACCAGATTTAAACTGTGTCAGCCATTAAATGTTGACATGTAATGAGAGACCAGATTTAAACTGTGTCAGCCATTAAATGTTGACCTGTAATGAGAGACCAAATTTAAACTGTCAACCATTAAATGTTGACCTGTAATGAGAGACCAAATTTAAACTGTGTCAACCATTAAATGTTGACCTGTAATGAGAGACCAAATTTAAACTGTGTCAACCATTAAATGTTGACCTGTAATGAGAGACCAAATTTAAACTGTCAACCATTAAATGTTGACCTGTAATGAGAGACCAAATTTAAACTGTGTCAACCATTAAATGTTGACCTGTAATGAGAGACCAAATTTAAACTGTGTCAACCATTAAATGTTGACCTGTAATGAGAGATCAAATTTAAACTGTGTCAACCATTAATTGTTGACCTGTAATGAGAGACCAAATTTAAACTGTGTCAACCATTAAATGTTGACCTGTAATGAGAGACCAAATTTAAACTGTTAGCCAAAATGTATGTCAACAATAAAACAAACTGTCACAAAAGATAAAGTTTGTCCTAGAATAAGCAATTTTAAACTTCGACAGGCAGCAAATAGTTGTCTTCATTATGACAACCCCAATCTGGTGGCAGGCAAGTAATATTGGTCTTGAATATGACAAACCCAATCTGGTGGCAGGCAAGTAATATTGGTCTTGAATATGACAAACCCAATCTGGTGGCAGGCAAGTAATATTGGTCTTGAATATGACAAACCCAATCTGGTGGCAGGCAAGTAATATTGGTCTTGACTATGACAAACTCAATCTGGTGATAGGCAGCTAATATTGGTCTTGAATATGACAAACTCAGACTTTGGCAGAAAGAGATAATAGTTGTCTTCAATATGACAACCCAAAACTAGTGGCAGGCAATAAATGTTTGTCAGCAATAAGATCAAACTGTGACGAGCTGAAGACTCCGGATGAGCACGATGAAGGCAACAGCAACGTCTGATAAACTCTGAACAAGTGCACTAAATCCACGACCTGTAAAGACTGATGGGATGATTAAGACATGATCGTGTGCATTCATCACGCCTTTTGACGTAGGTGATTACTCCCATCCACACCCATCATCTAATTTGCAGACATATCAACGTTTCAGACTCCTCCAGTTATCCCTGCCACTTTGTTCTCGATAAACAACAGCAAACACTGGGAATTCGTTACAGCACATTTGAGCCTGCACACACCAGCTCCACGTGTGGTCTAGCCCTCGGGCTCGCCTCACTCACGGTTTACATTGCAACAGGGATTATACAGTCTTACATCTGATTGAAGTAGCTGGAAAGGCATATCTTTCAGAGACTGACAGCTGATCAAAGCCAACCCACACAGCTCGTATCAAGGGCGTTGTTGGTGTAAACTATGATATGAATAAATTGAAACGGGTGTGGGGGAGTATGGTAAAGAAGAGTAATTTTAATTGTGTGTAAACGGCGAGCTACACGAATCATCGACATACTTACTCTTTGTAATATTTTTATAGATGCTAAACATTAATCTTATCGGAGGTGGATGATAAAAAGGTTTAGAAATTAGAGGTGAAGTCGCAAGATTATCTGGCAGGATATAGTTGAAAAGAAGAGGCTGCATGCCGTTGTCGGGGCCAAATTTCGAAATAAAATTAAAATTCCTACCATATTCACATTAATTAACCATCACTCTAAATTGAACCAAGAGGACACTCACTGGTGCCTCGGTGTTTGTGAAATGTGCTGAGAAATTATCAGGAAAAATAGCAAAATACTAATGGGTATTGTCTGCGTATAGACTAATGATGGTGTTAAGACAACAACATGAGATACAGAACACATTGTTCTGTCTAAAAACATGATAGCAATTCTTTTATAGAAACAGAATACTTGTCACGTCTGCTCGGGCCCTGCTAGGCATTAGGTGCTTTATACAGGCACATTGAAGGAATTGAAACAATCATCACCATCATGCAGCATTAAAATAAACAGGACAAATTTGAAACAAGTGCAGCGTCTGAAATACTTGGGCACAATTATAACATCAAATGGAAGATGCACCACAGAAATAAAAAGCAGAATAGCTCATGCCAAAATAGCATTTCAGAAAATGAAAAATATCTTATGCAACAAATCTATGTCAACAGAAATGAGAAAGAGAGTTCGTATGTGCTATATAGAACCAATTCTGACCTATGGAAGCGAATCATGGACAGTAGACAAACAAATGAAAAGACGATTAGAGGCCACAGAGATGGGATTTCTCAGAATAATGTTGACAGTTCATTGACACCTAAAAAGACCAACGAGGAAGTTCTCAAAGAGGCCAACACAAAAAGGGAGCTCCTAGAAAACATCAGAAAGAAACAATCAACATTTTTCGGGCACATCATGAGAAGAGGAAAGTTGGAATACATGGTTACAACTGGCAAAATAAAATGAAAGAGAGATCGCGGACGACAAAGAGAGAAAATACTGGATAGCTTGGTGTCATGGCATGGAAAACAGTGAACAACAGAACTGTTACGATGCACTGTATATAGAAGATTGTGGAAGGACATGATCGCCTACGCCAACCGGTATGGCACATGATGATGATAAGGAATTGGGGAGCCACGATAACTAAGTAGTTAGTGAATTAGACTACAAAGGACAAGACGTCGGGTTCGATCCTGATCAATGGCTTCCGGTTCACCTAGCCTTAAATGAGTGTCGGATTTTTCTGGGAAAGTAAAGCGGCACTGCCGTAATACCGACCACATTACCCCAAAAAATCATATGCCGAAGGTTTATAAAAATGATGGTCACTAACACCATATTCTCTATACGCCACTTAACGTGATGGGGCGCTATACTTTTACTTAGTATAATGAATCAGACGTTTCTAAGCTTTAAAGAGAAAATATTTAGTAGATAGTTATTTAATTCACATATTTGATTTCATTGTACGCAGAAAGTATCACCATCATCAAGTACCGGGCCTGCTGGCGTAGGTGGTCATGTCTCTCCACAACTTTCGATCACGACAGTTATTTATCATTTCTGTTGTTGACCTTCTGCCAAGCCATTCTCTTAAGCTGTCTGGTATCTTTTCTCATTGCTTCCCTCTATCTCTTCGTGCCTCAATTTTCCCAGTTGTTACAATATATTGCAGCTGTTATCTTCCCATTATATGGCCAAAAAATGATGATTGTTTCTTCCTAATTAAATAATCCTAAAAAAATAAAAAGTGTCATAGATCAGTATTTAACAGAGTAAGAGTAAAGGTTTCCTTCACCTCTGCCATTGGCGTTTCGTGATAGTGACCATACTCTTTCCATAACCAACGGCACACTTTTTTATGTGGGCAGCAACACGCCAAGCCGCATTCACTTCCCAGAAAAATCGTGGGTACCCAATTTTAGAGGCTGGGTGAAATCTAGACCATTGTTGGTCCGTAAAAAGTATCTGTCATTTCTGGCAATCGAACCCAGACACTTCACATTGGAAACTGAGTGCACTTATCGCTCAACCATTGAGGCTAGTAGACATATACATACTTATATATATATATTATTTTAACAATAAGAGTTAATCGAAGTCCTATCATTCATCCTGGACTTCCGTTTCAAAATGGTGGAGCGTTTCAAGTTCTCTCGATCGCTACAGTAAAATGTATCTGTGGTTTGATTGATTTGGGCTCTCTGACGTATGTTTCTGTGTTGAAATCAAAGTGATGTTCTACTTAGCAAATCTACGCTGCCGAGTAAACACAGCAATGTTCCTATTTGACAAGTCAAGTATTATTTGTAAAAGCGACCATCACCATCTAGTGTTGACATGCGGTTTACGTCATATTGAGTGCTGTTCAATGGCCGACGTTGGTATTATTTGACGCAAGTTATTTATATGCTGAAACGCTTTTAATGTGGACTGCGACGTCAAGTCGACCGATGATTTTCCTCTTTGGGGAATTTGCACCGTGTTTCGTTCGTTGTACGCTAACCGTACGGTCTGTTGTTTGATGTGTGACAGGGATAATTCAACGACTAACTGTGTTTATATGTTCGGTTGCAGTCAAGAACGATATCCTAACATCGTCAAGCTCTATACATTTTTTGTTTTCAATATGACGATCATCATTTTCGGGAGGATGTGAAATTCCGATATATGGTGGATAGGCGGCAGGAACCATTGAAGGCTATGTCTGAAAGGTGTTCCTTGTTGCAGTTTCCTCATATTCCAAGTCCGGCTTGTTGCAGGAGCTACTGCGTTAAGTGCTCTGTGTACACCGTGATCTGTGTGTCTCATCCGTTTTGATCATGTTTCGATATTCCAATTGTTTACGATGAATGATGATATCGTATGACAGGAAACCGTTGGCTATGTTCACTTTCTTTGCAGTTTCGCCTTATGTCTTTTGGCGTGTGCTGAGACTGCTACGATGGGGACTACAGTTACCTTTCTTTGTTTGGGAGATGAGTTAGTAATTCGGATGATTCCACTGGCACGGGCGGTTGAGCAATTATGGATTTTAATTCGTTTGCAATGATACCGGGACCTTCCATAACCAATAACCAATAACCTATCATCCCATCCCATAAAACGAAAAAAAAAATTCACTTTATCTCTGGTGCACTTCACAGCTGTTTGTTTTTATCTTAAAGTAGCATTTTCGTTACAATCATAGAAATGTTACAGAATTTAAGAGCGAAGATATTCTGAGCCTAATACATGCCATTGATTCTTAAAAGTGACATTTAATGAAAGTGGTTTCATTTTGCGACACCAGATAAAACGTCACATTTGTTGTTAAACTAAACGTTAATGTATGAATGATGGTTGATGTTCGTAACAAAACGAACAAAGATTGGCAAATCTGAGAGTTTCGGGGATGCAATACTCCATATTTAAGCACAAAAAACGTTAACGTTGTTAAAAACGTCAGATACATTTTGATCCGATCACTTTAAATGTATAACAGAAGAAGCACGTGCTTTTCATTCTCCTTGAAAGATTCAAATGAATGAATGAACTAAGGCATTAATGACAAACAGCTGTGGTAGGATTCCTGTCAGGATCATCATCATTATGTGCCGTCTCCGCATCGAAGGTTGGATACCATGGGGCGCCATTCCACTCTGTCTCTTGCTTTGATGGTGCAGATTGTCATAGGTTAACTTGTCCATCTTTTGATGTTACTCGTCCATGTTAGCCTTGGTCTGCCTCTACCTCTTTTACCTTGTATTTTCCCTTCCAATATTACTTTTATTAGGCTGTTGTGCCTTTTAACATGCCCCCAAAATTTCATTTGTCTTATTCTAATTGTGTTTAGTAGTTCTGTTTCCATATTTAATTGTTTTAAAACTTCATAATTTGTTTTCTTTTCCTTCCATCCAATTCTACCTATTCTTCTATAAATCCACATTTCAAAGGCTTCAATTTTCTGTTCTGTTTTCTTGCCTAACGTCCATACAGCTGTCAGGAAGATAACTTAATCAAGTAAAGCAATTATGGTATTCATTTAATTTAAAAGTTATCTCTGAGCAATTAAAGTATCAAAAATGTACTGGAGCACATCCTGGACCTTACACACACACACACACACACACACACACACACGCACGCACGCACGCACACACACACGCACGCACACGCACGCACGCACGCACGCACACACACACACACACACACGCACGCACGCACACACACACACACGCACGCACGCACACACGCACACACACACACATATCTTATGATAAGTATGTAGGAGATGCATGTTACATATGTTTTATAAATCAGAAGATAAATTATCTGGTTCCACAATCATATCAGATGGACAACTAATGGTTAGAGAGCAGGTCTCATTAACATCCTCAGAGATAATAGTAGAGTGAAGGAATTTGAAAGACATGAAACTATGTCGCTATCTAGACTGCAAGAACTGGGAGTTCAGAAGTGATAAACCCTTATTAAAGAGATGCCGGTTTTAGAAGCGAGAGTGACCCAGTGTATAACTTCATCGCAATGTAATAAATATATGTGTAACTATATCATATACATACAGCTAAATATCAGTAGACAGTAGACATATGTGTATGGCTAGATCATATACATACAGCTAAATATCAGTAGACAATAGACATATGTGTGTGGCTAGATCATATACATACAGCTAAATATCAGTAGACAGTAGACATATGTGTGTGGCTAGATCATATACATACAGCTAAATATCAGTAGACAATAGACATATGTGTGTGGCTAGATCATATACATACAGCTAAATATCAGTAGACAGTAGACATATGTGTGTGGCTAGATCATATACATACAGCTAAATATCAGTAGACAATAGACACATCTGTGCCTAGATCATATCATCATCATCATCATGTGCTGGGCCTGCTGGCGTAGGTGATCATGTCTCTCCACAACTTTCTATCTCGACAGTTATTTATCATTTCTGTTGTTGACTTTCTGCCAAGCCATTATTTTAGGCTGCTTGGTATCTTTTCTCTTTGCTTCCCTCTATCTTTTCGTTGCTCAATTTTCCCAGTTGTTACAATATATTGCAGCTGTTCTCTTCTCATTACATGGCCAAAAAATGATGATTGTTTCTTCCTAATATTGGAAATTAACTCTTTTTGCTTTGGCCTCTTTTAGAACGTTTTCATTACTCTTCTTAGCTGTTCATGGTATTCTCAACTTTCTTCTGTAAAACCACATTTCTACAGACTCCAGTGATTTCCTTGTCTGTTTTCCTATTGTCCATGATTCACATCCATATGTAAAGACTGGCTCTACATAACATTTAAGAACTATTTCTTGGTCATATTGTCAAAAATGGATTGCTTAGTGTCTTCCTCATTTTTTGGACAGCTGCTTTTGCCTGAGCCTAGATCATATACATACAGCTAAATATGAGTAGACAATAGATATATGTGTGTGGTTAGATCATATACATACAGCTAAATATGAGTAGACAATATATATGTGTGTGTGTGGTTAGATCATATACATACAGCTAAATATGAGTAGACAATAGACACCTAGATCATTTTGTTGTAGACACATATATAATCAAACATCAATATGTAGAAGACTCACTTATTATTATATGATCATTTACGCTGCCGTCACATATATACCTAAATGTTAATATTTAGTACACGCATATTAAACACACATAAATATCAGTATTAATTAAGTATAAAATATATATGATATCCACCAGGAAGTTATTAAAAAGATATAGTTATAAACCGACGTATTAATTTTAAGGTTGTTCAGGAGCTTTGAGACTCAAGATGCGACAGAAGGAAGACACCTGGGAGTGATGATTCAAGTACAACCCTCGCCCCTTCTACCCGCCGGTTGCGTGTCAAGAAGGTAACGGGCCGAAGCACTTATTCAGCGAGGGAGGTGTAAACCACTTCTGATGGTCAGATTACGCCCTGTGGCAAAGTTCTGCGTACATAATTTCCAACCACTAATATACCTGCAATGTACTGTTGTCACTGTGAACTACGACTTTTTATAACAAAATATTCTCCACTCACTTTCATAATTTCACTATTCCACAATAATTCATCTAATTTATCTAGTTCCGCTCGGCCTGAAGCGGCACATAGGGCGGAAGTCATAATTTCCACAACTGACTATTTGCTTCTAGATCTTGGTTGTTTCTTAGTTCCGGTATTGAGCCGCCCCTAGTAATTGTTCTGCGTAGTGTTTCTTTCGGTTTCACTTGTTTTATTTTACCAGATGGTTTCAACATGAATGATTAAGTTTTCCTTCAATCATTCGGTGCACATGCCTGATGTATTTCCAACGCTTTCTTCTTATTAAGCTAGCTCGACACGTATTCTTGTTTAGATTTGTGTCTTATTTGTTCGTTTGTAATGTATTGAAATATCCAGTTTGAGATTCTTCGAAGACATTTGTTTTCATAGGCATTTAATATCCTATCTAAGGATTAGATGAAATTCCAGCTTACACGTCCGTATGTTAGCATTGGTTCTTTTTTTATGGAAGGCCCTGGTATCACTGCAAACGAATTAAAATCCATAATCGCTCAACCGTCCGTGCCAGCGTAATCATCCGAATTAATATCTCATCTCCCAAACAAAGAAAGGTAACTGTAGTCCCCACCGTAGTAGTCTCAGCACACGTCAAAAGACATAAGGCGAATCCGCGCAGAAAGTAAACACAGCAAATTGTGCCCTGTCATACGATATCATCATTCATCGTAAACAATTGGAATATCGAAACATGATCAAAACGGATGAGACACACAGCTCACGGTGCGCACAGAGCACTTAACTCAGTAGCTCCTGCAACAAGCCGGTGTTCTTAACTTGACTTGATGTGATAGCATTGGTATCACATAGGAGTTGGACAATCGTGTAATTAGAGTAATTATAATGCGTGAATTAGTTCTCTTAACTTCATCCACATTTTGTTGTAGCAGAGGCGAATTGTCTTGGCTCCCTGTGGAACGTTCTGTACGCCATCACCTAGTTATTCATTACAAGATTACTAGCGAAATCGTGCTCGAGCTTTACTTGTATAACGTGCAGCATTTGACAGTGTTGACAGGTCTCCTGCCGACAAGACCACACACATAACACATGATCTTCTAATGCGCTGTAAGACAAAAGGGAACAGTAAATAGAATGCATACAAACCTTCACACACTTATAACTTCTGTCATTGTAAACAGCATTCGGAAATTGTAACAACTCAACACAAGAACACAAATGGCGGGTATGTGAAAGATGTGTATCTTCAGAGCTTATCTATGAATGTGAATGCTGGGGAGCAATAGTAAATAAACGTCAAGATAGTATTTCAAGCAACATCCAAGCAGCAAAATTTGTGGAACAATTTGGCAGAAGCATCACCCTAAACACCCCCCCCCCCCCCTTTTTTTCTCACTTTTTCCCCTCCATGAACTTCTTGTTTTTACGAAGCTAAAAAGCAGTTTTGGACACAGCAATACCAGGACTACATCGGAAGTAATCTCTCGTGTATTAATGAGACATTTTATTAAAATGTTCTCAAAATAACTTGTATGCGGTGGAGTTCATTTAGAAGTGGAGACAGGATAACGACATCGGGATAAAGAACTGTGAATACAGAAATGTGTGGATGGGAGCCGATATATTTAGCACATTGACGTGGTTAGTTACTACTATGGAGGGTAGCCGATATATTTAGTACATTGACGTGGTTAATCGTTACTATGGAGGGTAGCCGATATATTTAGCACATCGACGTGGTTAGTTGCTACTATGGAGGGGAGCCGATATATTTAGTACATTGACGTGGTTAATCGTTACTATGGAGGGTAGCTGATATATTTAGCACATTGACGTGGTTAGTTGCTACTATGGAGGGTAGCCGATATATTTAACACATTGACGTGGTTAGTTGATACTATGGAGGGGAACCGATATATTTAGCACATTGACGTGGTTATTTGCTACCTAAGAGGGGAGCCGATACATTTAGCACATTGATGTGGTTAGTTGCTAGCTAAGAGGGGGGGGGGGGGGTCGATATATTCAGCACATTGTCGTGGTAAGTTGCTACCTAAGAGGGGGGTCGATATATTCAGCACATTGACGTGGTTAGTCGCTACCTAAGAGGAGGGTCGATATATTCAGCACATTGACGTGGTTAGTCGCTACCTAAGAGGAGGCTCGATATATTCAGCACATTGACGTGGTTAGTTGCTACCTAAGAGGAGGCTCGATATATTCAGCACATTGACGTGGTTAGTTGCTACCATGGAGGGGAGCCGATATATTCAGCACATTGACGTGGTTAAAGGTAAAGGTAAAGTACGAGACTTGAACCGACGTCTTAGCACGCGAGTTTACACCCATATATGCTCGGCCGCCTATCCAGAAATGTTCGGAAATTTCTGGATAGTGTCGCCTCAAGCATCGAAACTCAGATGCGAGGCAACATTCCTCACCTTTATTGTTATGTTTCGTGGAGTTTTAATTTGAAATATTGTACATTTTTGTTAAAGTATATAGCTTGCTAACTCAGTGGTTATGAACTGACGTGGAATTGGCGTGGGACTCAATCTAAGGGCTTCTAGGTTTTTCCAACCATAAATGGGCACCTGATTTTTCTGATAAAGTAGCGTGATACCGACCACATACAATTTGCCACTAACCTATTCGAAATATGAGCACTTACATAACATTCCTTATGTGCCATAAGACGCGGAAAGAACACTTTACTTTTACTTTCATTTTTAATATAAACGGCAAACAACATGTTAAGATTGCAAAATAAATGCATTTCTTGTTTGTCAGTGGGAGCCGCGATAGCTCAGTGGTTAGTGAGTTGGACCACAAAAGACAAGAGGTAGATTTCGATCCCAACCGACGGCTTCCGGTTCACCCAGCCTTTAATGGGTACCGCATTTTTTTCTGGAAATTAAAGCGGCACGGGCGTAATACCGACCACATTACCCTAAAAATCATGTGCCGAAGGTCTGTAAAATTTATGGTCACTAACACCATATTCTTTTCCCTGCACCCCACTTGGCGTGACGGGAGTACTGAACTATTTTTTTTTTTTTTACTTTATTTGTCAGTAGCGTTAGAAGTATGCATGTTGCGTTATTTCATATGTTTTAGTTGGTAGATAGAAGGATGTATGTTGCGTTATTTCATATGTTTTAGTTGGTAGATAGAAGGATGCATGTTGTGTTATTTCATATGTTTTAGTTGGTAGATAGAAGGATGCATGTTGCGTTATTTCATATGTTTTAGTTGGTAGATAGAAGGATATATGTTGCGTTATTTCATATGTTTTAGTTGGTAGATAGAAGGATGTATGTTGCGTTATTTCATATGTTTTAGTTGGTAGATAGAAGGATGCATGTTGCGTTATTTCATATGTTTTAGTTGGTAGATAGAAGGATGTATGTTGCGTTATTTCATATGTTTTAGTTGGTAGATAGAAGGATGTATGTTGCATTATTTCATATGTTTTAGTTGGTAGATAGAAGAATGTATGTTGCGTTATTTCATATGTTTTAGTTGGTAGATAGAAGGATGCATGTTGCGTTATTTCATATGTTTTAGTTGGTAGATAGAAGGATGCATGTTGCGTTATTTCATATGTTTTAGTTGGTAGATAGAAGGATGTATGTTGCGTTATTTCATATGTTTTAGTTGGTAGATAGAAGGATGCATGTTGCGTTATTTCATATGTTTTAGTTGGTAGATAGAAGGATGCATGTTGCGTTATTTCATATGTTTTAGTTGATAGATAGAATGATGTATGTTGCGTTATTTCATATGTTTTAGTTGGTAGATAGAAGGATGCATGTTGCGTTATTTCATATGTTTTAGTTGGTAGATAGAAGGATGTATGTTGCGTTATTTCATATGTTTTAGTTGGTAGATAGAAGGATGCATGTTGCGTTATTTCATATGTTTTAGTTGGTAGATAGAAGGATGCATGTTGCGTTATTTCATATGTTTAGTTGGTAGATAGAAGGATGCATGTTGCGTTATTTCATATGTTTTAGTTGGTAGATAGAAGGATGCATGTTGCGTTATTTCATATGTTTTAGTTGATAGATAATCAGTGACATCTTTGGGGTTTTAGAAATTAAACACCTTACCACGTCGCTGAAGAGTTGTGAAATTGGGGTCTGTATGACTTCTGTGGTCATTACGCGATTGTCTTGATAACCTGGCCTTTGTAACACTCTGTGGTTATTACTCACTTGTCTTGATAACCTGGCCTTTGTAACACTGTGGTTATTACTCACTTGTCTTGATAACCTGACCTTTGCAACACACTGTGGTTATTACTCGATTGTCTTGATAGCCTGACCTTTGCAACACACTGTGGTTATTACTCGATTGTCGTGATAACCTGGCCTTTGTAACACTCTGTGGTTATTACTCACTTATCTTGATAACCTGACCTTTGAAACACACTGTGGTTATTACTCACTTACCTTAACTTGATAACCTGACCTTTGTAACACTCTGTGGTTATTACTCACTTGTCTTGATAACCTGACCTTTGTAACACTCTGTGATTATTACTCACTTGTCTTGATAACCTGACCTTTGTAACACTCTGTGGTTATTACTCACTTGTCTTGATAGCCTGACCTTTGAAACACTCTGTGGTTATAACTCGATTGTCTTGATAACCTGGCCGTTGTAACTCTCTGTGGTTATTTCTCACTTACCTTAACTTGATTACCTGACATTTGTAACACACTGTGGTTATTACTCATTTACATTAACTTGATAACCTGACCCTCGTAACACTCTGTTGTTATTACTCACTTACCATAACTTGATAACCTGACCTTTGTAACACTGTGGTTATTACTCACTTAAATTGACTTCACAACCTGACCTTTGTAAAACTGTGTGGTCAATTAACTTGACTTTGTAACTTGATCTGTGTAACACTCTGTGGTTATTACTCAGTTGAAATAATAACCTGACCTTTGTAACATTCTGTGGTTACTACTCAGTTAACTTGACTTAATTTCTTGACCTTTGTAAGAGCGGGTGCAGGTTGGCGTTAAAGCTTTTTTAGAACCGGTCTGCTGACCATGAAACCAACATTATAGACCGTAGATCTTTTATCCGCGAATTATCCGTACATCACAGAACCTGAGTGATATTGAATGACCACATATATATGTTGTCTAGGATACACAAAGTTCACGGCAATTTGTTTTTTTTTTAAATCATATATTTTAGATATAATATTGGAAATTTAACAGTAACTATTGATGAATATGTCCTTAGCTTGGTACATTCCATATATTCATAAAACTGATGTTTCTTAGAAGTGATTTCAATTTGTGACACCACACACTAAAGGTGGGAGCCGCGATAGCTCAGTGGTTAGTGAACTGGACTACAAAGAACAAGAGGTAGGGTTCGATCCCAACCGATGGTTTCAGGTTCACCCAGCCTTTAATGGGTACCAGATTTTTTTCTGGGAAAGTAAAGCAGCACGGACGTAATACCGACCACATTACCGCAAAAATCATGTGCCTATAAGGTCTGTAAAATTTATGGTCACTAACACCATATTCCCTATACGGCACTTGACGTGAAGGGGGTACTTTACTTTTTTTTTACACACTAAAGGTAAACTTGTTTAGCCAAAGTAAATATTTATCTATCAATAACATTTTAGCTGTTAATGCTTCAAATAAAAATCATGTCTCACACGTCGTGGCGACTGCTTTGACCAAGCGGCCTTTAACACTCTGGTTCTATCATAAACCACTCGACATACACCAGCAATGGTACTATGTGTCGTAAAGTATTTTTTTTAATACACTAAAGATAAAATTGTTTAGCTAAAATAAATATTTATGTGTAAATGATATTTTAGCTGTTAATGCTTGTAATATAAAAATCAATAATTGCAAGTCTGAGAGTTGTAGGGGATGCAATATTCAAATTTTAGCCACAGATGTCTTCACATTTTAAAAGTCATCACATCTTCTAAACACTTGGAATTTACAACAGAAGGAGCGTGTGTATTTTATCATCAAGACACACATGAGTAAATCAACAATCATGTGTCAGACACACATGAGTAAATCAACAATCAAGTATCAGACACACATGAGTAAATCAACAATCAAGTATCAGACACACATGAGTAAATCAACTATCATGTATCAGACACACATGAGTAAATCAACTATCATGTATCAGACACACATGAGTAAATCAACTATCATGTATCAGACACACATGAGTAAATCAACAATCAAGTATCAGACACACATGAGTAAATCAACTATCATGTATCAAACACAAATGAGTAAATCAACTATCATGTATCAGACACACATGAGTAAATCAACTATAATGTATCAGACATACATGAGTAAATCAACTATCATGTATCAGACACACATGAGTAAATCAGCAATCAAGTATCATACACACATGAGTAAATCAACTAATCATGTATCAGACACACATGAGTAAATCAACAATCAAGTATCAGACACACATGAGTAAATCAACTAATCATGTATCAGACACACATGAGTAAATCAACTATCATGTATCAGACACACATGAGTAAATCAACTAATCATGTATCAGACACACATGAGTAAATCAACTATCATGTATCAGACACACATGAGTAAATCAACTAATCATGTATCAGACACACATGAGTAAATCAACTATCATGTATCAGACACACATGAGTAAATCAACTAATCATGTATCAGACACACATGAGTAAATCAACAATCAAGTATCAGACACACATGAGTAAATCAACTAATCATGTATCAGACACACATGAGTAAATCAACTATCATGTATCAGACACACATGAGTAAATCAACTAATCATGTATCAGACACACATGAGTAAATCAACAATCAAGTATCAGACACACATGAGTAAATCAACAATCAAGTATCAGACACACATGAGTAAATCAACAATCAAGTATCAGACACACATGAGTAAATCAACAATCAAGTATCAGACACACATGAGTAAATCAACTAATCATGTATCAGACACACATGAGTAAATCAACTGTCATGTATCAGACACACATGAGTAAATCAACTAATCATGTATCAGACACACATGAGTAAATCAACAATCAAGTATCAGACACACATGAGTAAATCAACAATCAAGTATCAGACACACATGAGTAAATCAACAATCAAGTATCAGACACACATGAGTAAATCAACAATCAAGTATCAGACACACATGAGTAAATCAACAATCAAGTATCAGACACACATGAGTAAATCAACAATCAAGTATCAGACACACATGAGTAAATCAACTATCGTGTATCAGACACACATGAGTAAATCAACAATCAAGTATCAGACACACATGAGTAAATCAACAATCAAGTATCAGACACACATGAGTAAATCAACTATCGTGTATCAGACACACATGAGTAAATCAACAATCAAGTATCAGACACACATGAGTAAATCAACAATCAAGTATCAGACACACATGAGTAAATCAACTATCAAGTATCAGACACACATGAGTAAATCAACTATCGTGTATCAGACACACATGAGTAAATCAACAATCAAGTATCAGACACACATGAGTAAATCAACAATCAAGTATCAGACACACATGAGTAAATCAACAATCAAGTATCAGACACACATGAGTAAATCAACAATCAAGTATCAGACACACATGAGTAAATCAACAATCAAGTATCAGACACACATGAGTAAATCAACAATCAAGTATCAGACACACATGAGTAAATCAACAATCATGTATCAGACACACATGAGTAAATCAACTATCATGTATCAGACACACATGAGTAAATCAACAATCAAGTATCAGACACACATGAGTAAATCAACAATCAAGTATCAGACACACATGAGTAAATCAACAATCGTGTATCAGTGACAACAAACTGTGGGCTACACACAGTCTAGTTCTTTGGGCAGTCCATTTCAGGTGTATTTACTTCTCGGTGCCACGTTTCGCCTGCTGATTCTCACAGGAACGACCAAATACAGCACGGCGTTTTCCACTTTAAAAAAAAGGGACAATGGTGGTCTAATATAACATAGAAAACCTCTTCTACGGTTTAACTAACCATGTCTCGACAAACAAGAAATATGCAAAACCGCTGGGGGGGAAAAATGTTCCAATATCTATGAAACATAACATGAATAAATATACACACGATTTTACAAGTTTTACTCAGAGGCATGTTATTATCATTTTATGGAATATTAATAAATATTACGTCGCATATGTTTTCTCTTACATGTATGTTTGAATGAGTATACATTGCACAAATGTATACCGGCTCAAAAAAAACAAAAACAAAAAACAGTGTAGGACAGTTTGTTCACTTCAGACATATAGTTTCCACTAATTTTTTTTTTTTTTTTAAAACAAATACTGCCAGAACCACTAACAAAAACACGTTACTGATGACACATTTGGGTTTCCGTACTTTCCTGAAAGGTCGTGGTATTCCCGGTAATTTTGAGACGTAAACAAAAACAAACAGCCACTACCTGAGCTCCTTGTTTTTGGAAGTCAGTCTGTGTTTGACAAATAGTTGTTTTTGTTTTCTTATTTATTTACTTGTCGTGTGTCGTTATGTGTTAAACCAATTAAAAAAGTAGTACCATATTATGTAACCTCATCAGCAGTCAAATAAAAACGATGCAAAAAAACACAAATGAAATATTATCGATAGCCAGCAAAATTGGAATTGAGATAAATAAAATAAGCTTAATTAAAAAAAAAAAATATCCCCGTCACGCCAAGGGGCGTATAGGGAATATGGAGTTGGAGACCATAAATTGTACAGCCCTACGGCATATGATTTTTGGGGTTATGTGGTCGGTATTACGCCCGTGCCGGTTTACTTTCCCAGAAAAAAAATCCGGTACCCATTAACGGCTGGGTGAACGGGAAGCCGTCGATTGGGATCGAACCCTACCTCTTGTCCTTTGTAGTCCAGTTCACTAACCACTGAGCTATGTCCCTTATTAATTCAAAGAGATAACAAAATATACATGGAAAACAAACCAGCGGAAGAAATCGGCCACTTTATCTATCTTGGAAGTCACATTGATCGGGAAGGGGATACAAGTAAAGAAATTAGTCAGAATTGCTAAAGCAGCAATGTCTTTCAGAAGCCTTGGAAAGTTGTGGAAATAAAAAATCATCAGCACAAACACAAAACTTAGACTATATTCAAATTAAACGTACTATCAAACCTTACGTATGCATGTGATAGCTGGAAAACAACAAGAAACATAGAAACAAAGTCGAACGAATTCGAAAATAAATGTCTAAGGAAAATACTTGGTATAGCGTGGAACGAAGCCAAAGCAAACGAGGAAATTAGAGAAATCGCAAATCAACCACTAATATCTTCAGTAATCAAGAAAAGACGATGGTCATATGTTGGACATGTGATGAGAAGAGATAATAACCGAATAGCAAAGCAAGCCCTCATGTGGGAAACAACATGTAAGAAGAAAAGAGGCCGACCCTGAGAGACACTAAAAGAACATTGATCAGAGAGGCAAGAGCAGCAGGAATCGGCTCCCAAGTTGCCTGCACAGAGCAGATAAATAGCGAGATTTGATAAAAGATCTTTACAAGGATTGAAAAGAGTAGCAGTTGAGGACACATCTTCTGACATTAATTAACAGTGATTTGTTATATACAAGTAAAAGGAAAGAACCCCGTCATGCCAAGTGGTGTATAGGGAATATGGTGTTAGTGACTATTGTAACAGTAAGCTAGTGAAAGCATGGGAGCAGGTAACCTAGCTGTTACCCGCTTCTCAATAGACAATAGCAGTAACATATGGTAGCGACCAGCAGTGTTAAGACATCAAATTTAAAAATGGAAAATTTCCAGCTAGAATAATAAGTCAGAGGATAATATAAGTTTACATAGGGGGTAGTGGATACACATAACGTGGGATGGAGGTAATGTCCAGAATTACTGGACGACACGATGATGAGTTTAGGTCCATGGAAATTCCCACTTCAACTTTTAGGCAATGCATGACAACAGCATGCATTGACCCCCATGACTTTGGCCCGTCTGATAAATAAGTTGTCATCCAACTACCAGGGTAGGTCATTGTCATGAGGTAACCATTATTTAAATAGGGCATAGAAAGTCACGAAAACAAAGTGTTATTTATCAAGTCGAGGATAGTTGAGACACAGGTCAGATTTTGAGTCACAGAATGACTAGAAGTGACCAACTCAGGTGATCAGAAGAGTGAAAATTGTCACTTTGCGACAGTTTGATTGGCTGCTGATTTTAGGCGAAACGTGTGAGGTTGGAGTATTTAAACTTCAACAAAATAGGTTTAAGTTACAGTTTCAGTTAGAGAGAGAGAGAAGTCAAGATGTAGACTAAGTAAGCTTAGTCTGGCTTCGGCCGAACTGCCGAAGGCAGTTAGATAGGAGTTATAGAATTAGACAGTTAGGAAATTAGACACACAGTTAGAAAAGTTAAGATTAGAAAGTTGACCCAGTTAGTTAGGAAGTTAAGAATCATCAAGTTGTAGTTTCAAGTCAGTTGAGAAGTTATTAAGTAAGGTGATAGAGAGTAGTGAGTATAGCAATGGAAATATGAACTTTAGTGTTGTGAAATTGCTGAAGAGTCTAGAGTCTGTGTCGCTTTCATTTCCCAGAAAAATCCGGTACCCATTTAAGGCTGGGTGAACCCATTAGGGTTAGTACCGGTTGGTAAAGCCGTTGATCATGATCGAACCCGACGTCTTGTCCTTTGTAGTCCAGTTCACTAATCACTGAACTATGGTGGCTCCGTGATTTGTTACATAAAACCACCTATCTCTACGACACATATTACCATTGCTGATGTATGTCGGGGAGCTTATGACAGGACCAGAGGGATAAAGGCCGCTTGGTCAATACAGTCGCCACAATGTGTGAGACTCAAGATTTTTATTTTACCCTCGATAAAAAAGAATAATTTCTGTCTACCACTGGTTTCGAACACCGTTCGCCAGCTTTTGAACCATGGAAGCAGTGAACTTCTCCACACAGCCACGCGCTCCTCTCAAATAGCATGTTGTAAATTCGCGAATCACTTCAGACGAAGAGATATGATTACAGCACTCGGAAAAAATGGCAAATAATCAACAGAAAACAAACAAAGAACAATATATGGTCCGAAGCAGGATCTAACTCGTACACAGTAGCATAGCGCCTTGCCACGAAAAGCCAAACGCTAGGGAACACTGCCACTCAGCTAACTAGTTCGATCCTGCTTCGGTCCTTATATTGTTCTGTTTTTTTTCTGTTGTTGATTATTTGTCATTTTTTCCGAGTGCTGTAAACATACCTATTCCTCTGAATTGATTCGCTGATTATCGCCTCGGAAGTTTCCCTCTATAATAATATTCATTTATTATTATTTGTTTCCATGTTGTAAATTCCTTGGAATTCTGTCTTTGCTTGAACTATTCAGCGTCTAATTTCAGCACTTCCCTGTCATTGTTCGACTTTAAAATACGCCCGGTGAGAATAGATGCCTTGTGTCGATAGTTGACAGTTTCTACGGCCTTCAGTTTGACACATCCACCTTCGGCATAGCACTTTAGTTACGGGGTTGCCTTCTTTCTAGATTCCTTCTTCCGTAATCAGAGTGGTTGGTCTGATAGTACAGAGATCGCTGTGTGTTGGAGTAGGGCCTAGATCAATTATGTTCTCCGCCAATCTTGACACATGTAATCAAGTATAAGTTGATGACTCACTAGTTTGTTGATTCATTGGTTATACTTGCATTGAGATAAAATTCATTGTAAAAATTGCATTCAATTTATGAATCAAACAACTTTCTAAAATGTGTATAAGGATGTTATAATCAGCAAGACAATTTTAAAATACGATCTCAGTTTAGTGTACAGCGAAATAACACAAACATTTCCTATAGTGAAATAACACAAACATTTCCTATAGTGAAATAACACAAACATTTCCTATAGTGAAATAATGCAAACATTTCATACAGTGAAATAACGCAAACATTTTCTATAGTGAAATAACGCAAACATTTCATACAGTGAAATAACGCAAACATTTCATACAGTGAAATAACGAAAACATTTCCTACAGTGAAATAACGCAAACATTTCCTATATTGAAATAACACAAACATTTCCTATAGTGAAATAACGCAAACATTTCCTATAGTGAAATAACGCAAACATTTCCTATAGCGAAATAACGCAAACATTTTCTATAGTGAAATAACGCAAATATTTCCTATAGTGAAATAACGCAAACATTTCCTATAGTGAAATAACGCAAACATTTCCTATAGCGAAATAACGCAAACATTTTCTATAGTGAAATAACGCAAATATTTCCTATAGTGAAAAAACGCAAACATTTCCTATAGTGAAATAATGCAAACATTTCCTATAGTGAAGTAACACAAACATTTCCTACAGTGAAATAACGCAAATATTTCGTATTGTGAATGTGCTAAAATATCAACATGTATTTATATATATCGGTGATCTTTGATTATCAAATAAAATAATATCTAATAGTTAAAATAAATGTTCGCAATATAATTGAGTGAATTATGTTGTTTGATTTATCGATAAAGTAATGCAAATGCTATGTAAGTTTGCGTTAAAAATATGACACACGTGTAAACGATTCCGCAAAAGGGTTTTACTTGGGTCGTCTTTCATCATCAAATAGGTGCGACTTGAGATTGACATAATAAATCAACGGATATTTTTTTTTACAAATGGAAACTCTCAAGACGAGAGACAGACAAATTACAAGAGACAATAGTATGTTCACAGAATTGGGAAAGATCCACAAACAATAAGTGTTAATAGAAAACACAGAGGGCAATAGGCAGCCCGAATTAAAATCGCACATGTAATCGGACAAAACATCTTGCCCTCCCCCTTCCCCCATGACCTGCATTTCAGCACACTGTAGGCTAAGCAACTTGATGATAAAACTTTGTTATTATTGGGCATATCTTCCATACACACATCATCCAGTGGCTGGCGCTACGGTTCCTCTTCACCCCATAACTAAGACGGTTGTTGGATCGCCATGACAGATCGTCGACCTTCTTCTTTCCCTCTATCTTCAGTCATATTTTGGGACTCCGCAAAAAATCGAGGCCTCTTCATTCATTGACGTTATCTTTCCATCTCTTTCTCTGTCTACATCGTCTTCTCTTTTCTTTCTTGAAGAAAGATCTTAACTAAGCCAAACGTCCGAAATACCATGTCAAACCATTTCTCTTTGCGCTTCTTCACAATAGCGAAAGACCTTCGTGTACTCCGATTGTTTTTTGTATCTTTTTCCTGTACTCCGATTGTTTGTTGTATCTTTTTCCTGGTGTACTCCGATTGTTTGTTGTATCTTTTTCAGAACATTTTCATGTGAGATGCGATCTAATTATGAGCATTCGACTACGACAACAATAGATAGACATTCACAAACAGAAGAAATAGACTCAAGATGTAACAAAGCTTGTCAAATCATTGGACAGCTATCACCATTATTGTCCAACAAGGAAGTAACTCTAGAGGCAAAACGGGCACTGTACAGTACATGCTTCATTCCAACGTTGTACTATCAATGCCAGTCCTGGACCTTTGATGCAAGAACAATAAGCAAAATAACCTCTACTGAGATTAAATGTGATAGATGAATGGCAGGAAACAGCCTCAGAGACAAGATCAGAAATTAAAAACTGAAAAAAGCTAGGAATAACCCCCGCCATAGAATATATAAAGAAACAACAGATAAAATGGTTTGACCAAGTCACAAGGCAGAAAGATCAAAACACAACGAGCCTTCAATAAACACTGCGAGAACACCAGACCTAAAGGCCGACCACAAAAAAATGGATCGACGGAATATTGGAAACACTAGGAAGCATAACAGCAGCAGAGGCGAACAGACAAACAAAAGACCGCAAATTATACATCCCCTCGACGCTGAAAGGTGCATGAGGAAGGAAAGAAGAAAAGAATAGACATAGCTGTATTTATATTTCCTATTATTTCACCTTGATCCCAAGATCTGTCGACTCTTTGTTCTTTCTGTTTTCTGTTGTTTGTGGATTTGTCCAAGTATAAAAATGCCACGTTCTATGTAACTGTGTGGAGCCGCGATAGCTCAGTGGTTAGTGAACTAAACTACAAAGGACAAAAGGTAGGGTTCGATCCCAACTGACGGCTTCCGGATTCACCCAGCCTTTAATGGGTACCAGATTTTTTTCTGGGAAAGTAAAGCGGCACGGGCGTAATACCGACCACATTAAACCCAAAAATCATGTGCCGAAGGTCTGTAACATTTATGGTCACTAACACCATATTCCCTATACGCCACTTGGCGTGACGGGGGTACTTTACTTTTTTCTGTGTAACTGTGTGGTGCATGAAGGGTAGCTTACAGAAGCATTTGAAATAAGAACAGGAGTAAGGCAGGGATGCCTTCTGTCTCCATTTCTCTTTCTACTGGCATTATGGATTGGTTTATGAAAATAACTCAAAACAAATGAAATGGAATCAAGTGGTCACTGACCAAACAACTTGATGATTTAGACTTTTCTGATGACATAGCTCTCCTATCACACAGCCATAAACAGATGCAGGATAAAATGAAAATACTTGATGAAAGATCACAACAGCTAGGACTGAAAATTAATAAAGATAAGACCAACATTATGAGAATGAATGCAGTTGGCGATAGGACACACCGCGGAAGCCAACTGAGAGTTACACAACAGGCCCTTTTTTTTAATCCCCCGTGGAAAAGACAAATAGGAAGACCATGGGATTCTTGGAGAAGACAGATAGAAGCAGAGATGAAGATGATGGGGAAGACATGGAATGATTTCAAAAGAATGGCTAGAAAGAGAACGACTTGGAAAGTGTTTGTTGAAGACCTTTGCTCCACAGGGAGCTGAAATGTAGAAGAAGAAGAATGTAACTGTACTGCTTATTCTACAGTTGTCTCCCTGCTCCATATGTCAGTCCACAGTAGAATTATGCAAATAACGTTTGTCCTACACACATGAATCATGCCCTAATGTTGCGTCATTATGTGAACACATTTATGTCATAATATTCTTGTGCAACAGACAGCAATGTTTTAGCAACTTGATTGGCTAAATTTCTAAACCAATCATCGACATGCTTTCTCAAACAGGAAACGTCTTGTGGTTGTCATGTTTTTTTGCAACTCCCGCTAGACAAGATCTCGAATTTCAGGTTTGTTGTGGGTGGGCGGTGACGGCCACATGTCTGCTAGATAAGGCTGGTAGATTACAACTAACTCGATGCTCACACCTTCTCAGATTTATTTTGTGAGAGTTGAAGAGGTTTATGTTTGGGTGAGTGTGTGCGATTTTTTAGCAGGTTGGTATTTTAATGAGAAGGAAGTAAAGGATCTTTGGAGAACTAATTACCTGTAATTTGTGGTTGCGAAAGAACTAATGAGTCTATGGAAGACAAAAGTAATAATTTTTGTGAGAGGAAGAATAAATAAACAAAGGAAGAGAAAACTAATTTCCTTTCATGTGAAATGAAAACTGACGAATTTATAGAAAAGAGAAATAATGAAAGTTTTTGAGAGAGAGAAATAAGAAATACTTGCGAGTTTTCTTCGGAGAAAAGTAATATATCTCTGCGACAGAGAATGAGTGGATATGAATGAGAATGAGAGTGGATATGAATCTCTGTGGGAGAAAACTGATGATTCATTGTGCGTGTGAAAGAATGCGAGAGAGGGTGTGAAGGAGGGGACTAATACAACTCACTTAGTGAAAGCTAACGAATACTTACGAATGACAGATAAGAAAACTGAGGAAAAAGAATAAGGAGTCTTTATAAGTAAGATTAATATATAATTTGGGTATTTTAACAGATCACAGAAATTGCGTGTTTTCCAGAGAGTATAGTTTAAAAAAAAGATATTATTTTATTATAATGAGAGAATATATAACATTATCTATAGTGTGAGAAGTTATACATGTTTAAACGTGAAGAAACGTATAAATTAAGTTTCTTTTTTCTTCAAAAGAAAGGTTTGCTGCTACTTTATTATCTCATTTGTTAAAGACTTATCCTTGACCTTTCCTTTATGATCACGCATAATTTGGTGATGCTGCACATTTCTTCCTATCGCCTTTGGCCCGCCGATCAAGAAACAGCCGACACGACTTGTGATGTCATTTAAGGGCAATTTAAAAGCTTCCTCGTTTACTCGATCAAAGGGTACCTCTAATCTCATCATCATCACCATCATCATCGAGTGCCGTCTCCGCAACGAAGGTTGGCTACCATGGAACGCCATTCTGCTGTCTCTTGCTTTGATGGTGCAGGTTGTCATAGGCAGACCTGTCCATCTTTTGATGTTATTCGTCCATGTTATCTTGGTCTGCCTCTGCATCTTTTACCTTGTATTTTTCCCTCCAGAATTACTTTTAGTAGGCTGTTGTGTCTTTTAACATGGCCCAAAAAATCGCATTTGTCTTGTTTGAATTGTGCTTAGTAGTTCTCTTTTCATTTTTAGTTGTTTTAAGACTTCATCGTTTGTTTTCTTTTCCTTCCACCCAATTCTACATATTCTTCTATATATCCCCATGTCAAAGGCTTCAATTCTCTGTTATGTTTCTGCACCATATAGGAATATTGAGACCACCTCTAATCTAGGTCATAGGTCATATTTTAACTTTAAGCATTCCCTGTTCTGTGTGGTCATGTCATTGGGTTGGCTTGTCCCTCTTTCACGTTTTCTTCAAAGTTCACTGTTTGCAAATGTTTTCAATGAACATTTAACTCTGATAAAGTTGATTACTTTACTCACAGAAAAACATGTTAAATCTGTGATGGTCTTCATCGTTACCTCTACAACATGTATGCCAGTAATTGTGGTCGACCGTTTATGTTAAATCTATGATGGCCTTCATCGTTACCTCTACAACATGTGTGCCAGTAATTGTGGTCGACCGTTTATGTTAAATCTATGATGGCCTTCATCGTTACCTCTACAACATGTATGCCAGTAATTGTGGTCGACTGTTTATGTTAAATCTATGATGTCCTTCATCGTTACCTCTACAACATGTGTGCCAGTAATTGTGGTCGACCGTTTATGTTAAATCTATGATGGCCTTCATCGTTACCTCTACAACATGTATGCCAGTAATTGTGGTCGATCGTTTATGTTAAATCTATGATGTCCTTCATCGTTACCTCTACAACATGTGTGCCAGTAATTGTGGTCGACCGTTTATGTTAAATCTATGATGGCCTTCATCGTTACCTCTACAACATGTATGCCAGTAATTGTGGTCGACCGTTTATGTTAAATCTATGATGTCCTTCATCGTTACCTCTTCAACATGTATGCCAGTTATTGTGGTCGACCGTTTATGTTAAATCTGTGATGTCCTTCATCGTTACCTCTACAACATGTATGCCAGTAATTGTGGTCGATCGTTTATGTTAAATCTATGATGGCCTTCATCGTTACCTCTACAACATGTGTGCCAGTAATTGCAGCGACTCGTTTACTTTATTTCACTGATGACGTCATATCATTCTAGACGGATAAACAGGTGATCAGTCACTCTCAACATGTGACGGACATGTTTATATCTGCAGTAGCTCACAAGGAGGGCAGATCCATCAGAAATATCGGATTCACCGGACAGTGATGGTAGTTTTTTTCCTTTACGTACGCGAGTGACAAACAGTATAGTGATGAGAAAAGTGAAATAGGATTGTGAGGGTGTCTCACTCGCTACCGAACCAGATATTTCCTCAATAATTCTAGCACCAATGAAGACATTGCAACGGAATTTGAACAAAAATACGTTTGCTCAGTGGGAAATGTGTGTTTGTTTATGTTTAGTGGGAAATGTGTGTTTGTTTAGTGGGAAATGTGTGTTTGTTTAGTGGGAAATATGTGTCTGCTGAGTGGGAAATGTGTGTTTGTTTAGTGGGAAATATATGTTTGTTTAGTGGGAAATATGTGTTTGCTGAGTGGGAAATGTGTGTTTGTTTAGTGGGAAATGTGTGTTTGTTTAGTGGGAAATATGTGTTGTTTAGTGGGAAATATGTGTTTGTTTAGTGGGAAAATATGTTTTTTAGTGGGAAATATGTGTTTGTTTAGTGGGAAATGTGTTTGTTTAGTGGGGAATATGTGTTTGTTTAGTGGGAAATATGTGTTTTTAGTAGGAAATGTGTTTGTTTAGTGGGGAATATGTGTGTTTAGTGGGAAATATGTGTTTGTTTAGTGGGAAATATGTGTTTGCTGAGTGGGAAATGTGTGTTTGTTGTGTACGTTTCACGCCTAATTATTGTGACACTGCTGACCATTTTAGCAGGTCAGACAAAGGACTCCGGACTGCGTTATTCAGGGGGAGAATACTCTTTGATTGTATATAAAGGGAGGTAATTAGAAAACATCACTCAAAGTATAGTTTATAATGCCAAGGTCGTACTGGGGCTCCACAGCTTCCGGTTAACGTCTGACATGTTGTTCTATGAAATTAATTCTGGTTTCTATCCTGATCACTCCCCCCCCCCCCCCAACCCCCCTGATATTGTCTTGTAGAATATTACCTTGAACTAAGTATGCAGGTAATGAATACTGTGGCAGCCCACAATTTTTATTTTATGAATCAGCAAAATTGTTGACGGAAACGTTTCTAATAGTTTACAATCATATATTGCACAAAGAATATGTAACATTTCCTCTACATATCAACTTCTTCTTGTAACTAAAAAAAAAACAACGTGCCAATATTTATAAAAAAGTATACTTATATATATGTACACACACAAACAGAGGTATATTTGCTACTAACAACATATGTAATTTTTGTCAAGGTTCGTGGTTAGATATGTTTCTTTCTTTTCTTATCCTGTATAGATTCTTTCTTTTCTTTTTTATCCGTTATATATATTATATAATAAATATTATCTACATATATAATTATATATATATATATATATATATATATATATATATATATATATATATATTATATACTAATAAAAGCAAGAAAATCAGTGCTTCATTGTTGTATAGAGTCAATCGCAATCAATTTATTGCATTTTGGACAAACGAATCACAAATAAAAATAAATCTGGAGGCCACTGGCATGTGGTTTTATAAAAGATCATTAACTGAAATGCTCTGACTTGCTAACTGAATAGCCAGAATCTTCTAATGGTAGCCAAAACAAAATTGAAGCTAATTGTCAAAACAGAGATGAAATAATTGTCATTTTTTAATGGAAGAGGTTTGGTGGTTGAAACAAATTGTGATAATTTGGAAAAAATAAGAGAAGAAGAGATAGAGAGAAACAAAGAGATGCGATGCCATGCAGTTTAAGAGAGCTTGGCAGGAACCCAGTGGAGAACTGATAACATTGTAAAGTCAGAAAGTTAGGGAGAAAAATGATCACCTACTCTTGATAAATGCACATGCACTGCAATGAACGTTTTTTGTAGATATTGCATTGTGTGGAGCGCCTCACAGCGCCAGAGCTGGAAGTTGTCAGCGAAACACACAGCTGATCGCTTGCGCCATGATCGGTGAACCAGAGCCATCCAGACCCATCTCCACCTCTCCGTGGTGCCTCTAGTAACAGTCTATCCTGTCTAGTCTGGCCAAGCGAGTAGGGACCGAAGAGGGAAGACAACCCGTTACTCAAAAATGTCATGCTGAAGTCGGATGTGTTGGGCCGTAAGGCGCAAATATCACAGTTATACTGCAAACCACAACACAACACAGACACGCCCACTTAACTTCCTTTTAAGGGCGGATGATGAAGAGGAAACACACCTTAGTCATCGGGCGAACACAAGCAAGCAAGCAGATATTGGGTGTTAACATTACATTATTTTTGTTACAAAATGTCTACCTCTTTTGTCACATTATCTATTTATTGACCTTTCGAGCCGTAGCCGGCCCATAGGGCGTAGACCAAGATACACCTTCTCCTATATGAATTTTTGTTCTAGCAGTTTTCTTTTTAAAGATATTTTATCAAATCTCGCCATCTGTCTCTGTTCTGTGCAAGCAGTTCTATCTCATTGAGGGAGCCGACTCCTGCTGCTCTTGCCTCTCTCATCAATGTTCTTCTCAGTGTCTCCCTGGGTCTTCCTCTTTTTCTTTTACCTGTTGTTTCCCATATGAGGGCTTGCTTTGCTATTCGATTATTATCTCTTCTCATCACATGTCCAACGTATGACCATCGTCTTTTCTTTATTACTGAAGATATTAGTGGTTGTCACATTAACTGACTTAAAAAAAAAAGTAAAGTACCCCGTCACGCCAAGTGGCGTATAGGTAATATGGTGTTAGTGACCACAAATGTTACAGACCTTCAGAGCATGATTTTTGGGGTAATGTGGTCGGTATTACGCCCGTGGCGCTTTATTTTCCAGAAAAAAAATCCGGTACCCATTAAAGGCTGGATGAACCGGAAGCCGCCGTTTGGGATCGAACCCTATCTCTTGTCCATTGTAAAACCAGTTCACTAACCACTGAGCTAAACATTAACTGACTTATCTAGAACAATTATCATTTCTTATTTTCCTTGGCTTCAAACTGGGCTCATGGCGCGGCTAAAATTGATGTTGAAAAATTCTAATTTTTTTTTATTCTGCACACCCTTTGCAGAGTGTTACAAATCAAGACCAAACTTCCACTGATTTCCCATCAGGTCTTTCGCTGCCTACTTTTTCTGCCTGTCTGCCTACTCTTGCCGTCTGTCTGCCTGCTTTTGCTGCCTATCTGCCTATTATAGCTATTTCTTCAGAGTGCACTACTTGGCAATTCTAACGATTTCAGGGTCACATTGTCAGTACGTAGCTTATCCAACTCCAATCTCTTCCTCGGTGAATTCTCTATTAGTTCAACTTGTTGTTCAACCCATGATTGTTTTAAAACTTCCATCACTAACGTGAGCTTAGCTTTTTTGCTGCATTAAGACCGCCATCATTCACTAATGTTCGTCACTGATACCTTAGATAATTTGTTCATTTCTTTCTGAGATAATTTGTTCATTTCTTTCTTTACATAATTTGTTCATTTCTTTCTTTAGATAATTTGTTCATTTCTTTCTTTACATAATTTGTTCATTTCTTTCTTTAGATAATTTGTTCATTTCTTTTCTTTACATAATTTGTTCATTTCTTTCTTTAGATAATTTGTTCATTTCTTTCTTTAGATAATTTGTTCATTCTTTCTTTAGATAATTTGTTCATTTCTTCTTTAGATAATTTGTTCATTTCTTTCTTTAGATAATTATTCATTTCTTTCTTTAGATAATTTATTCATTTCTTTCTTTAGATAATTAGTTCTTTTCTTTCTTTAGATAATTTGTTCATTTCTTTCTTTACATAATTTGTTCATTTCTTTCTTTAGATAATTTGTTCATTTCTTTCTTTACATAATTTGTTCATTTCTTTCTTTAGATAATTTGTTCATTTCTTTCTTTAGATAATTTGTTCATTTCTTTCTTTAGATAATTTGTTCATTTCTTTCTTTAGATAATTTGTTCATTTCTTTCTTTAGATAATTTATTCATTTCTTTCTTTAGATAATTTATTCATTTCTTTCTTTAGATAATTAGTTCATTTCTTTTTTCCCAGAAATATCAAACGGGCGTGAATTGTTATAATCAACATTCAAATTAATTACAAAATGATGTATCTTAAAATTAAATTTAAGAAAAAAGAAAACTTGTGGGTAAAAGTTATATATTGCTTATAACTAACGATACTCTAAAATTTGCTAAGCCTCGGTATTAAAAAAAAATAAGTAGTTTTGAAAATATCATTCATACATAAATACAGGCATTAATTTTGCTAATATAATTTACGTTATTTGTGCATTGTCATAAATTAAAGCCACTTCCACAACATATAACTTTTACGAATGAGTGCAATGTACAACCTTTGTAATATACATCCAGAAGTGCTACAATACTTATAGGACTGTAGTTGAATCGTTACTTTTATGTTTGGAATAAAAAGAAACAAATCAGATGTGGCTCTATTTGGACAATGACTATTAGCATTTTAATCTCTTGTTAATAATACAGAAGGACCTTAACATAACATAGAAAGACCTCAACACAACACAGAAGGACCTCAACACAATCCAGAAGGGCTTCAATACACCATAGAAGGGCATCAACACAACATAGAAGGGCATCGATCCAACATAGAAGGGCTTCAACACAACACAGAAGAGCCTCAACACACAACAGAAGGGCTTAAAAACAACATATAAGGGCATTAACACAACACAGAAGGGCATCAACACAACATAGAAGGGCTTCAACACAACATAGAAGGGCTTCAACACAACATAGAAAGTCTTCAACGCAACACAGAAGGGCATCAACACAACATAGAAGTCTTCAACACAACATAGAAAGTCTTCAACGCAACACAGAAGTGCATCAACACAACATAGAAGGGCTTCAACACAACATAGAAGGGCATCAACGCAACATAGAAGGCATCAACACAACATAGAAGGGCTTCAACACAACATAGAAGGGCTTCAACACAACATAGAAAGTCTTCAACGCAACACAGAAGGGCATCAACACAACATAGAAGGGCTTCAACACAACATAGAAAGTCTTCAACGCAACACATAAGGGCATCAACACAACATAGAAGGGCTTCAACACAACATAGAAGGGCATCAACGCAACATAGAAGGGCATCAACACAACATAGAAGGGCTTCAACACAACATAGAAGGGCTTCAACACAACATAGAAGGGCATCAACACAACATAGAAGGGCATTAACACAACATAGAAAGTCTTCAACGCAACACAGAAGGGCATCAACGCAACATAGAAGGGCATCAACACAACACAGAAGGGCATCAACACAACACAGAAGGGCATCAACACAACACAGAAGGGCTTCAACACAACACAGAGGGGCATCAACACAACACAGAAGGGCATTAACACAACACAAAAGGGCATCAACACAACATAGAAGGGCTTCAACACAACATAGAAGGGCATCAACACAACACAGAAGGGCTTCAACACAACATAGAAGGGCTTCAACACAACATAGAAGGGCATCAACACAACATAGAAGGGCTTCAACACAACATAGAAGGGCTTCAACACAACACAGAAGGGCTTCAACACAACATAGAAGGGCATTAACACAACATAGAAGGGCATCAACACAACACAGAAGGGCATCAACACAACACAGAAGGGCATCAACACAACAGAGAAGGGCATCAACACAACACAGAAGGGCATCAACACAACATAGAAGGGCTTCAACACAACATAGAAGGGCATCAACGCAACATAGAAGGGCATTAACACAACATAGAAAGTCTTCAACGCAACACAGAAGAGCCTCAACACACAACAGAAGGGCTTAAAAACAACATACTAGGGCATTAACACAACACAGAAGGGCATCAACACAACATAGAAGGGCTTCAACATAACATAGAAGGGCATCAACGCAACATAGAAGGGCATTAATACAACATAGAAAGTCTTCAACACAACACAGAAGAGCTTCAACACACCACAGAAGGGCTTAAAAACAACATATTAGGGCATTAACACAACACAGAAGGGCATCAACACAACACAGAAGTTCATCAACACAACACAGAAGGTCTTCTCATTGCATGGCCAAAAATGATGATTGTTTTTTTCCCTAATTTTGAAAATAAGCTCTCCTCTCTTTTTGCTTTGGCCTCTTTCAGAATGTTTTTATTGCTCTTCTTAGCTGCTCATGGTATTCTGAACATTCTTCTGTAAAACCACATTCCTGTAACCTCCACTGATTTTCTTACTGCTTGTCCTATTGTCCATGATTCGCATCCATATGTTAAGACTGGCTCGACGTAACATTTAAGAACTCTTTTCTTGTTTCTATTGTCAAAAATGGATTGCACGGTATCTTCCTCATTTTTTTTGGAAAGGTGCTTTTGTCTGATCCATTCTGTATTTCACCTCTCTTGTACATCTACTATATGAGGTTAACATCGTTCCCAAATAGTTAAATTCAATTACCTGTTTTAATATTGCTCCGCTTATCTTTATTGTGCATTGCTGTGATGTCTTTTTCTTTGTTGGTACCATTAGGGTAATTATACATATCAATATTTTGAAGACTCCGACAGAATACGAAAAAAGCAACCACAATTTTTGTGAGAGTGCAAAAGGAAACACAATACTCGTACTAGAAACCATCTAGGGAGGGAAAGAAAGCAGTAGGTAGACGAGGTAGAGGCAGACCAAGACTAAAGTGAAATGATAACATCAAAAGATTGACAGGTGAACCTGTGATGGTATCAAGGTATGAGACAGAACGAAATGGTAGCCAGTCTTCGGCGTTGAGACGGCCCTCGGTGATCGAATGAAACATTAAGACAAGTTTAACTGTTGATTAATTTGTATGTAGTTATTTGTTGTTACTGGGTGAACCTGGGATGAGGTATTAATAGTGTGTATTTGTGTTCTAACACTGGAAGCTGCTCATGCACTGAAAATGGGTACCCTATTTTTTTCTTTGAGAAAGTGTGTGTTTCTGATGACATCACCACTCGTAACAGTAACGATTATCAAGGTGAACGTGGACATTAACAATGTATTCTCACTCGTGAGTGCTCTTTACTTCTTATTTGTAAATATCGAAGAATATAATTGAAGAACATTATTCATTTGGTTTCGTTTCATTGTCTATTTCTTCTATGGTAGCTATTGTGTTTGCACGCATGCTATGGTTGTATCATAACAAAAGTACTACACAACGTAATAAGTATGACCGATTACACTCGTACCATGAAGCAGTATATTTACCTCAACGACTTGCCTTTCCCTTACCATCCATGACAGCGATTGTTGCGGCACAGACGATAGGTTTTTCGCAAATTTGGTCAATTTGTCAAGGCTGTGTTTCAATATCTACCATTTAGCATTGGCTTTCGAATTCGAGTAAGATACTTATAGTCCGTTCAGATTCGTTTGCCGAGATGTTATGATTTATAATTCAAAAAGTTCTTGATGATTTCACATGATTTTTGGCATACGGTGTTAAAATGTCCATGTCACGAGAACATATGTGTTACTCGATGTCTAGCTATAACGGTTTTCTTAAAGCGGCGAATTCCTTTGATCTTTGCCCATGTAACTATTATTTTTACCCTAATCAAAATGTTTTACAGTAATCTAGTGCAACGATGACCCATAGGCGTGTCCATAAAATTGTACTTGGTGGCAAGTATACAAATTTTAAATTATATATAGAACTTTTGTTCGTAGAGTCAATTTGATATAGTTCCATGCTCTTGGTGTGAGTTTCCCAAATGTTGTCGCTGCCTTTCAAATACGTACATTTAGTTCCTCATCTAAGGAAAGTGTGGCTGTAATAGTGGATCCAAGATAGCTGAACTTCTGTACTGACTCAAGCAGGCTTCCATTCAAAGTAATGGTTGTTGGTTTGCTTATAACATATTTTTGATTGCTTGGGTGGTCTTGAACAATAAACTGTTTAACAAATCAACTAGGAAATTTTGCAAATCAAACTATTTATCTGTAGACTTAATCAGAGTAATGATCATTCAGAATCAGACGAGTCAAATAGGTCGATTACTGCTTTCGGCTGAACAAACAACAAACCATCCTTTTTCCAATATTCCTCTTCTTGTCGTAACACATGATCCTCACATTTTACCCAGTAGTCTTTATTTATATTTGATAGAGCCTGATTTGTAAATGTCTCAACATCGCATAATTTGAAAGTTTTATTTGTATATGCTACGTGTCCTTTAACTTTTGCCCAAACTAGTTCTATAGGATTTAAGTGTGCATGATATGGAGGTAGTCTCAAACATCTATGGCCGTGTTCTTGAATTAACTTGTCTATTTTAAATATCTTTGTACGTTGTGTCTGTTTTACAAGGCTAAGCAATTCGGGTTTCAAGTAGCTGTCGTTAACTTGTATGTGTTCTTTTATGAGCCACGTTTTGATTGCATCTTTTGTACTTGATGATGTTGGGATTCTATCTTCTACGTTAACTACGTTATGGTATGAAGCATTGTCCATTATCAGACAAGAAGGTCGATCTAATATTGGAAGGATACTTTTCTCGATCCAGTCTTTAAATATGTGCCCATTCATTTCGTAGTGGTAGTCTCTATTGTCTATGGATTTTGAAATGAAAACGAGATGAGCATTCTGCAACAACCCATTATGTCTGCTACCTGCATGTGCAACTATCAAACGTTGCCCTTTACTGCTTGGTACTGATCTTTTAATACTTCCATCTGCTAACTGCCATTCCTTTTCATTTGTATGATGAGCGTTGATCCAAGTTTCATCTAAATAAACAATATCATAATCATTTTCGCGCATTTCCTTCACTTCACGTAAATACTTGCTTCTAAGAGCTACTAGATGTGGCTTCTCACAAATAATGTTTTTTCCACCAGCATACTTTCTAAAGGTGAAGCCTGCACTTCTTAATATTTTCCATAATGAAGTTTTTGATATTTCAATGTCGTTGTTAGTTTTCAGCCAAAGCTTCAACTTTCTAAGTGTCACTTCTTCGTTTATATCAAACATTCGACAGATTTCTCTTTTTACTAGGTCCTTATCAAAACTGTCTAACGTTTCTTTCCTTCCTTGCTTTCTTGCATTTGTTGGCAATAAATATCCGCTTCCTTTAACTATTCGATCAAATGAACGTTTACACAAACCTAAAATATGCATTGTTCTCTTCTCAGGGTTTGATAAAGAACAATAAAGATGTCCCTTTTTACGCTCTCTGCAGAAGTATTGATAAATCTTTATAGCAATGTTATGCTCAGTAAAATATTTTGCCTTTATATTCATTCTCACATAGACTTGCAGAAGATAATATGGATAGTGCCGCCTCCTTTCTGTAAATATTGAGATTTGCCTCTGAATTATGACTCGAACTCGAGTCTACGGCCGTGATTTTGACGTCACATAATTTCCGGTTTCGGCTAAAATGTCATTTTGTGCTAAACGGGAAATTTCATATGTAACATTTCTTTATAAAAATTTATAGTGGAAACATAACTATTTTAGGACGGTGCGCATTCAGCCGTGAAGGTCATGCCTATATGTTAAAGAATCAGCTGTGAGATGTAAGCATCTACATAATCCCGCTGGTGTTTATAATATCGATTAACTTTTTTTAAATATAGGTTAAATAAGGCATCTTTGAAACTGGATCACATTTCTTTGATAAAAAAATATTTTTATAGCGACACTAGTATTCTAAACCTAACTTCAAAAGATCAATGCAAATGAACAATAAGTTTTTGAAAAAAATAAATTAATGTCTAGGCAAACGAATCTGAACGGACTATAGATAGTTCTTTGTTGAGTTTCAGGTCGACTTAAGGATTCGTGTTTAAAACATTGTGTTTTGAAATTAAAAGTCGAGCACCTTTCAACTACAATAATATGAATAAAATACGAAAAAAAAATTATTTCTTCTACCTTTCAGCTCCCTGTGGAGCATAGGTCTTCAACAAACATTTTCCAAGTCTTTCTGTTTCTTGTCATTCTTTTAAGATCATTCCATGTCCTCCCCATCATCTTCATCTCTGCTTCTGTCTTCTCCAAGAATTCCATGGTCTTCCTCTTTGTCTTTTCCCCTCGGGATTCCTAAATAGAGCCTGTTGTGTAATACTCTCAGTTGGCTTCCGCAGTGTGTGTCCTATCCAGCACCATCGTCTTCGCTGTATCTCTTTATCCACTGAAAATTGACTGATACATTTCCATAATTCTATGCTTTCTTGTCTTAATTTCTTTACGTTGTTGGTAAAATGGTATGCTTGATGGTGGTTCGAGCTGCTCGTTAATAACATACACCTTTATTTTATTACACCCGTAGCTGCGAGTTTATATTCGTACACGCCTCCTAGTAGTCTAAATTCATGTAGTGTATCAAGTGTAATTTCATCAAACTTGAAGCTTGAACACAAAAAAGTCTATTCAGCTCTTTAGGTGGTCTGCACTTAGATGCCACGTGCCATGCAGCCAGAGAATGTCTGATCCTTTTAACTTCCATTTTCTTTTATCTTGATCTCCCCCACCCACAACTCATTTTGAAAGTAGTTTATGGATTTTACCTTCAGCACCATTCTCACCTTTTCAGGTGTTACTCGTTTTATTAATGGGAGCCACCATATCGTTCCTCACCCCACAGTAGGCGACCCACAATGTCTTTCACTCTTGGGGTCCAAGTTTCGAATTTTACGTGGTTATAAAAATTAATTAACAACGAAAGATCTAAATAAACAGTTTTGGGGCGTACCCATTACTTTCACACCTACGTTTGATATCCGACAACATTGTGTGTCAAATGTAATGCTGGAAGAGCCGTTAAAAGTAATAGATAAGCCCTCGATCGTGTCTCGGTTGACTATATAAACAGCACGAAAGTAGTAGTTTAAATTATGAGATAAACATTATAGTAAAAGTTGTCTCTGAAGCTGGAGAAAAGCAGGCATCTGGGGGAATAAGTGCATACAAACAAACAAATGGGTACAGTTAGAGCATAACAGTTTAACATCGGTTATTGGGTTGACATTTGGTGAATCTTGTTTTTTTTTCCCCGACTAAGGCATATCTTTTAGTAATGTGATCGGTTTCACGTTAGGCTGTCATTACCACCAAGATGTCTCTTTGGTACCCATTTTAAGTGGCTGGCTGAACATCGGAACTATGTCGATTAGGAAAAAAATACGTCACATCTGAGAACTGAACACAAGACCCTTCTAATCAGAAAGCGAACACACTAACTACTCAGCTACAGACGCTACTTTAAGATAATTTATAGTAATGAGATTAGTAGTAGCCTCCGTCAGTCATAGTTGAGTATGGATTTTTCAGCGCCCCTAGAAATATTATTTTTTCTTTTCTTTCCTTTCGCCATGTATTCTCTTTTTTCTATAAATCTGTCTGCTCCTTGTTTGAGGTGGACCTTTACAGTGTGTTTCCAGAGATGGCGGTCTGCAGCTATTTCTAACCAGGCTGCAGGGTTTATGTTCAGTCTTCATGTCGCGTTTACACACATCTACAAATCGAAGTTTTGGGCGCCCGCTAGTTATTTTATCACCTGCCAGTTGTCCGTAGAGTATATAGTAATGAGATATAGTAATGAGATATAAACATCTGTAACATAATGAGCTGCCATGAGCTAAATTCAGTGTCAATTCCTGACTTAAGTTGTTCATGACAAACTAGGATTAGAACGGTTGTAGAACATTTTAATTGGTTGCTTTGCGCTTCAGAAAACAAACTCAAGATAATTTTTCAACGTACAGACAAGATTAATTGAAAATTCGTGAAGTTGAAAATTTAACACCATGACGTTTGTTTATATTTCTGAGCGGTCAAAAATAAATCAATTCCTATGTAGTTGATGATGGCTTAACTACATGGTAGTAGTTCTGACTGTATAAATCTTGTATATAAAACAAGCAATAATCAATGTATCCTGGTAATATACATAAGTATTCTGCTTTCCCGAACACACAGGATGGTTTCTGTTCTGTTCATAAACTCCGCATAAAGAAATAATAAATCCCACTAGGATACTTTATGAAGATAAATATTTATTGTAGAAATGGTATAAATAATACTGTTTTTTATGTTCTACCCAGACAGCGAAATATCAATATCATCCCCCTCCCCCCACACACACACACAAAATAGGAGTTATTTTGACGATGTCAATGTGAACACTCAAACTGGGTTTTATTGTCCGCCTCAGGTAAGACTGGGCACAAATTTCACTAGATCAGTCAACCGCTTGTAGTTTCGAAGAATAGAAATGACAAAAATCAATTTTAATGCCATGAAAAATATATCAACATCAAAACAAATAACACCAGTGCTAAAACTAAGAATAGCAAAATGTTATATCTTCTCAACATTCCTGTATGGTGCAGAAACATGGACATTAGACAAGAAAACAGAGAGAAAATTGAAGCCTTTGAAATGTGGATTTATAGAAGAATATGAAGAATTGGATGGAAAGAAAAAAAAACAAATGAGGAAATCTTTAAAAGAAAAACTAAAATGAAAAGAGAAATACTAAACACAATTAGAACAAGACAAATGAGATTTTTGAGGCATGTTAAAAGACACAACAACCTACTAAAAGTAATCTTGGAAGGAAAATATGAGGTAAATGAGGCAGAGGCAGACCAAGACTAAATGGACGAGTAACATCAAAAGATGGATAAGACTACCTATGACAACTGCACCATCAAATCAAGAGACAGAGCGGAATGCCGCTCCTAATTAGCCAACTTTCGATTCGGAGACGGCACTGAATGATGATGAGTTTCAATGTACATTTGAACCGAGCGTTTGTTAATGGCGAAGCAAGAGTCATAACAGTTATCGTCACCGATGGTTATATAGAAAATAGCTGTGGTGATACGATATACATTTATTCAAATATTTTCTCTGTTTAGGAATTTAAATGATCGTATACTCAGATTTCTTTCATCTCGCTCTCCGTAATGATTCATTAATGTTTTGTATTGATACACATCAAGATATTGATGAACAAACTGTCGATTATGATTTTCTCAAACCTCTGAGATGTGCCGGAGTCTTCTACAAGACTAGAAGGTAATATGACCAGTTTGGATATGTAACCCGGTTACAGAGATTTCACAACAAGATGATGTAACAAATGAAGGAATTGAGGAAGGTCTTTACAGAGCCTGACTAGCAAAATGTCTGACACTACACAAAGCACCATGTTTGAGGCAAAAACAAAGATCTGAAACAAAACACAAAGCTCTATGTTTGAGACAAAACAAAGATCTGACACCACCAAAACACCATGTTTAAGACAAAACAAAACACCACGTTTTAGAGAAAGCAAAGTTCTGACACCACCAAAATACCATGTTTAAGACGAAACAAAACACAATGTTTGAGACAAAACAGAGATCTGAAACAAAACCCAAAGCACCATGTTTTAGACAAACCAAAGATCTGATCCTACGCAAAGCGCCATGTTTGAGACAAGCCAAAGATCTGACACCACACAAAGCGTCATGTTTGAGACAAACAAAAGATCTGACACTACACAAAGCGCCATGTTTGAGACAAACACAAGATCTGACACTACATAAAGAGTCATGTTTGAGGCAAAAAAAAAGATCTGACACTACGTAAAGCATCATGTTTGAAGCGAACGATGGATCATCGACTTTTCTTCAACATCACATAGACAATAAAGGGGCAAAATTAGACAAGCAGTTGCCACGAGGTGATGGGTAATAGTTTTTTTTGCTTTTAACCTTGAAGGAAAAACACGAGGTGTTCGGATACGAATGTGTTCTATTTCTACCTGGATAGAAATTACACGAGGTGTTCGGGTAAGAATTTATTACAGTTCTACCTGGATAGAAATAACACGAGGTGTTCGGGTAAGAATTTATTACATTTCTACCTGGATAGAAATAACACGAGGTGTTCGAGTAAGAATTTATTACATTTCTACCTGGATAGAAATAACACGAGGTGTTCGGGTAAGAATTTATTACATTTCTACCTGGATAGAAATAACACGAGGTGTTCGGGTAAGAATTTATTACAATTCTACCTGGATATAAATAATACGAGGTGTTCGGGTAACGATTTATTACATTTCTACCTGGATAGAAATAACACGAGGTGTTCGGGTAAGAATTTATTACATTTCTACCTGGATATAAATAATACGAGGTGTTCGGGTAAGAATTTATTACAGTTCTACCTGGATAGAAATAATACGAGGTGTTCGGGTAAGAATTTATTACAGTTCTATCTGGATAGAAATAATACGAGGTGTTCGGGTAACAATTTATTACAGTTCTATCTGGATAGAAATAATACGAGGTGTTCGGGTAACAATTTATTACATTTCTACCTGGATAGAAAAAACACGAAGTGTTCGGGTAAGAATGTGTTATACTTCTACCTAGATAAAAAAACACGAGGTGTTTAAGTAAGAGTTTCTTTTTTGTTTTAATTTCAACATGAGGAAAAAAATGGACATCCTTTTTTGTTTTAATTTCAACATGAGGAAAAAAATGGACATCTTTTTTTGTTTTAATTTCAACATGAGGAAAAAAATGGACATCCTTTTTTGTTTTAATTTCAACATGAGGAAAAAAAATGGACATCCTTTTTTGTTTTAATTTCAACATGAGGAAAAAAAATGGACATCCTTTTTTGTTTTAATTTCAACATGAGGAAAAAAACATGGACATCCTTTTTTGTTTTAATTTCAACATGAGGAAAAAAACATGGACATCCTTTTTTGTTTTAATTTCAACATGAGGAAAAAAAATGGACATCCTTTTTTGTTTTAATTTCAACATGAGGAAAAAAACATGGACATCCTTTTTTGTTTTAAAAATAAATCTTACTGGAATTCTACACCAAGGTAATTTTTTAAAATTATGTCTGCATTTATTTTTTTATGTTGTAGTTTTATTATTGATGCATTTTTTTTTTATGTTATAGTTTTATTATTGATGCATTTACTTTTTATGTTATTGTTTTATTATTGATGCATTTATTTTTTATGTTATAGTTTTATTATTGATGCATTTACTTTTTTATGTTATAGTTTTATTATTGAAAAATTTATTTTTTATGTTATAGTTTTATTATTGATGCATTTATTTTTTTTATCTTATAGTTTTATTATTGATGCATTTATTTTTTTATGTTGTAGATTTATTATTTATTATTTATGCATTTATTTATTTGTTATAATTTTATTATTGATGCATTTATTTATTTATAGTACATTTTATTATTAAAGTATTTATTTATGTATGTTATAGTTTTATTATTGGTTCATTTATTTATTTATGTTATAGTTGTATTATTGATACATTCATTCATTTATTATAATTTTATTATTGGTACATTTATTTATTTTTCTTATAGTTTTATTATTTATGCATTTATTTATTTATGTTCTAATTTTTATTATTGATACATTTATTTCTTTATATTATAATTTTATTGTTTTTTGACACGACAATGAATGGACCACTCAATCTCCTTATGTTAAAAATCTATAGTTTAAAAATTTCGAGAAATGGTCCGAAAAATAAGAAGTCGGGGCAAAAAAAACCGGCAAGCAAATAAGCTAAAATAGCGAGATTTATTTGCATTGTTCACTAGCATTCGTTTGGCTTACGTTTATCAGACGAAGATCTTGACACTTAAACATGAGCTTATCTGACTGGCTATGCCCACCTAAGACTCACACGATTCCGCCTAATTCTCTGGAATCAGAGCACATTCTTCTGGCAGCTAGTAGGTAAATACTGCGGTTGTTTTCGGTAACATACTGCGGTTGTTTTCGGTAACATACTGCGGCTGATTCTGGTAATGAAGTCACGTCTGGCAGAGACGTCAGGATCCTGTGGATTAAAAAAATGAGGGAGTTCGATCCTGTCATTTTGTGATGTTATTTTATACATATCATGGGGAGAAGTCGTTGTAAACAATGTGTCAACTTCAATTTTGTCTGATGATCTTATTAGACCCCAAAACAAGAAGTGCCTGTTAATTAGTTTTGAGTCTGCCATAATTTTTTTTTTAAACAATAAACAATATTTTAAAACATGTTTTTTTTTTCAGCCGGAACGGTTCGGAAACGTTTTGATAAATTGTATGACTTTAACATGCTATAAATACAGAAGTCAAGAGCAGTATCACAGCTTTCTCGTTTTGTGACATGTAATTAGAGCCAAGTAAACCACATTTTAAAACAATGAAAATAAAGCACAGATAAAAAGTACGGGCCTAGCTTTCTGGTATATGGGGAATATGGTCCAAGAACCAGTATTTTTATTCATGACTGCAGCCATATTTATGTATGATGTGTAATATATGCTGAACGCTCAATTGTCTTCATTACAAAACCTTATAAAAACATCGACGCTGATGATGTTAGATACCATATTGACTTTGAAGTTTGGCTGCAATAGATGTCTACTGAAAACTGAGATGCGCTTAAACTGCTAACATTTAGCAACTCATAGTTGACTGTTGGCATGATCACAGAACCAGAGCGGACGAAAATACTTTTGGAATTATCATGTGCCAATCCAGGAAACAAGCACAACAGCCTGGCCAAAGGTATAGGGAGCAAAGAGGGAAAGTAATGCCAGTCGCAAAAGTATAGCACAAAAAGCTTGGGCACAATAGCGACTGTAGAAAACATGTATGCTTCATGTGGTCGTTTATTACAAGCAAAGATAAGGAATGATCACAACTTATTAAACTGCATAATGGAGCACAAATACTCATTTAAAGATAAGCTACATAGAAAGGGCGCAGAAATTTACAGTTGATTATTCTTAGCTTTATTGGTCTGCTTTTGCTTCTTCTCTTCTTTTCCCTTTTCACTGATACCTAAAAGGTGTCGTGGTTTATATCATGTGTCGTTTTTGAGCTACTCGAAGTGTCTGAATTACTGATTTTCCTTTGTTGTTGCATGTCTCTGTCACTGCATCTATCCATCTTCTTCTTGGTCTTCCTCTTGGACTTTTTCCATGCATTCTCGAGAAGAACGCCCTTGATGGTGATTGGTGAGGATTCATTCTGACCAGGTGGCCGGCCAAACCATTTAAATTGTTGTTGTTCTATATATTCTTGGCAGGGTTTTGTTTCCACCATTTTTCTTATGGTTTCATTTAGCATTCTATCTCTTCTTGTGTTGTTTGTTACTTTTCTCAAGCATCGCATCTCACTTGTATTGATCTTTCTTGAATGTGATTTTGAAAGGGTCCATGTTTGACTTTCATAGCACAAAGTTGGTATGAAAATACTATTTAACATATGTTGTGTAGCTGGCGTAGAAATGTTTGGATGTCATAGAAATGGTGAAATCTGGTATGTGACAGCATTTGCTTTATTGGTACATTTGGAAATTTTGCTTTTTATCTCTTGGTGAATTTTTCATGAACATTACTGGTTGTTTTTCATGTATATTACTGGTTGCTTTTCATATATATTACTGCTTGCTTTTCATGTATATTACTGGTTGCTTTTCATATATATTACTGGTTGCTTTGCATGTATATTACTGGTTGCTTTTCATATATATTACTGCTTGCTTTTCATGTATATTACTGATTGTTTTTCATGAATATTACTGGTTGCTTTTCATGTATATTACTGGTTGCTTTTCATATATATTACTGGTTGCTTTTCATGTATATTACTGCTTGCTTTTCATGTATATTACTAGTTGCTTTTCATATATATTACAGGTTGCTTTTCATGTATATTACTGGTTGCTTTTCATATATATTACTGGTTGCTTTTCATATATATTACTGCTTGCTTTTCATGTATATTACTGATTGCTTTTCATGAATATTACTGGTTGCTTTTCATGTATATTACTGGTTGCTTTTCATGAACATTACTGGTTGCTTTTCATGTATATTACTGCTTGCTTTTCATGTATATTACTGGTTGTTTTTCATGTATATTACTGGTTGCTTTTCATGAACATTACTGGTTGCTTTTCATGTATATTACTGGTTGCTTTTCATGTATATTACTGGTTGTGCTTTTCATGTATTTTACTGGTTGTGCTTTTCATGTATATTACTGCTTGCTTTTCATGTATATTACTGGTTGCTTTTCATATATATTACTGGTTGCTTTTCATATATATTACTGGTTGCTTTGCATGTGTATTACTGGTTGCTTTTCATGTATATTACTGAATATTACTGGTTGCTTTTCATGTACATTACTGGTTGCTTTTCATGTATATTACTGATTGCTTTTCATGAATATTACTGGTTGCTTTTCATGTATATTACTGGTTGCTTTTCATGAACATTACTGGTTGCTTTTCATGTATATTACTGCTTGCTTTTCATGTATATTACTGGTTGGTTTTCATGTATATTACTGGTAGCTTTTCATGAACATTACTGGTTGCTTTTCATGTATATTACTGTTGCTTTTCATGTATATTACTGGTTGCTTTTCATGTGTATTACTGGTTGCTTTTCATGTATATTACTGGTTGCTTTTCATGAACATTACTGGTTGCTTTTCATGTATATTACTGGTTGCTTTTCATGTATATTACAGGTTGTGCTTTTCATGTATATTACTGGTTGTGCTTTTCATGTATTTTACTGGTTGTGCTTTTCATGTATATTACTGCTTGCTTTTCATGTATATTACTGGTTGCTTTTCATATATATTACTGGTTGCTTTGCATGTATATTACTGGTTGCTTTTCATGAATATTACTGGTTGCTTTTCATGTACATTACTGGTTGCTTTTCGCGCATATTACTGGTTGTACTCTTCATGTATATTACTGATTGCTTTTCATGTATATTGCTGGTTGTGCTTTTCATATATATTACTGGTTGCTTTTCATATATATTACTGCCTGCTTTTCATGTATATTACTGATTGTGCTTTTCATGTATATTACTGGTTGCCTTTCATGTATATTACCTGGTTGCTTTTCATGAATATTACTGATTGCCTTGACTTTGGGTTTTTTGCTTCCTTCTGGGAAGGCACAGCTCCTTTAACCACAAACTATTATTTCTGTCCTATATTACTTCACACTTGCTATTAAACATGGAAACTACATTTTTGTTCCCAATAAAGTGAGATAAAGTATTTTACTTGAGTAATTAAATAAATTACACATTAATGACGTTGTTAACTTTCAATTAAGGCTTTCAAATTTCTATTTTGTCCGTTTTTATACGCAAAATATATATTGTATTAAAAATTTAAAACATTTAAAGTATCACGACAAGCGGCATAAAAGGGAATATGGTGTTAGTGACCATAAATTTTACAGACCTTCAGCACATGATTTTTGGGGTAATGTGGTCGGTATTACGCCCGTGCCGTTTTACTTTCCCAGAAAAAAATCAGGTACCCATTAAAGGCTGGGTGAACCGAAAGCCGTCGGTTGGGATCAAACCCTATCTCTTGTCCTTTGTAGTCCAGTTCACTAACCACTGAGCGAGCTGTCGCGGGTCACATATATTGTATTAGTTTATCTAATTTTCCAACCAACAACATTTTCTTTATTACTTTCTGTTCTAAATTCACATATTTATTTGTGTTTTTCTCTATTTGACCGCGTACTCAGATTTCAAGACACGTGGATTGTGCCCTCCCTTTATTGTTTCAATGTTCCTCTGTAAACTATAATAATAGGAATCAAAATGTGCAGAAATAAAGAAGTAAATGAACGAAGAGAAAGGCTTAAATCGATGGTAAACGTAGCAGGTATTTGTTGACAAGAGAGATAGATTGAAATATGTTTATGATCATTGGTTTATGATCAAGTTTGGGTTGTCAGCCACAGGCATAAGACATGTATGTGGGAATGTCTGCACTTACGAGAAGACAAATAAATAGGTTGTTTGTCCTCAACCAGAAAAGACAAATAAATAGGTTGTTTGTCCTCAACCAGAAAAGACAAATATGTAGGTTGTTTGTCCTCCCGACAAAACAAATATGTGTGTTGTTTGTCCTCCCGACAAGACAAATATGTAGGTTGTTTGTCCTCCCGACAAGACAAATATGTGGGTTGTTTGTCATCCCGACAAGACAAATATGTAGGTTGTTTGTCCTCCCGACAAGACAAATATGTGGGTTGTTTGTCATCCCGACAAGACAAATATGTAGGTTGTTTGTCCTCCCGACAAGACAAATATGTGGGTTGTTTGTCATCCCGACAAGACAAATATGTAGGTTGTTTGTCCTCCCGACAAGACAAATATGTAGGTTGTTTGTCCTCCCGACAAGACAAATATGTAGGTTGTTTGTTCTCCCGACAAGACAAATATGTAGGTTGTTTGTCATCCCGACAAGACAAATATGTGGGTTGTTTGTCATCCCGACAAGACAAATATGTAGGTTGTTTGTCATCCCGACAAGACAAATATGTGGGTTGTTTGTCCTCTCGATAAGACAAATATGTGGGTTGTCAACCACCCGAACAAGAAAAGTATGTTGGTTTTCTGTCCCCCCGCCCCCAACAAGACAAGTATGTTGATTGTCGGCACCAATGACAAGAAAAATATGTGGGTTGTCAGCCCCCGGAACAAGACATGCATGTGGGTTGTCAGCCCAAGAGACAAGACAAGCATGTGGGCTGTCAGTCCCAGTGACAAGACAAGTATGTGGGTTGTCAGTCCCAGTGACAAGACAAATATGTGAGTTGTCAGCCCCCGGAACAAGACATGTATGTGGGTTGTCAGCCCAAGAGGCAAGACAAATATCTGGGTTGTCAGCCCCCCGAACAAGACAAGTATGTGGGTTGTCAGTCCCAGTGACAAGACAAGTATGTGGGTTGTCAGCTCCAAGAACAAGGCAAACATGTGGGTTGTCAGTCCTCCAGACAAGTATGTGGGTTGTCAGACCCAGGGAACAGACAGGTATGTGGCTTGTCAGTCCTCCAGACAAGTATGTGGGTTATGAAATCCAGGGACATGACAGGTATGTGGGTTGTCAGTCTTCCCTGCAGCCTGGGAAGAAATAACCCCAGACCGCAATCTTTGGAAACACACTTTAAAGCACCAACTCAAGCAAGAAGCAGACAGATGTATAGAAAAAGAGAATACACGGTGAACGGAAAGAAGCAATAGTATTTCTAGGGGCGCTGGAAAATCCATAATCAACTATGACTGATGGAAACAACAACAAAAACAACAGCAACAACAACTACTACTACTACTATTACAACAACTACTACTACTACTAATACTACAACTACTATTACTACTACTACTACTGCTATTACAACTACTGCTACTACTACTATTACAACAACAACAACTACTACTACTACCACTACCACTACTACTATTACTACTACTACTACTATTACAACAACTACTACTACTATTGCAACTACTACTACCACCACTACTACTACAACTACTACTACTATTACTACGACCACCACTACTACTACAACAACTACTACTACTACCACCACCACTACTAATACAACTACTACTACTACTACTACTACTACCACTACTACTACTACTACCACTACTACTACTACTACCACCACTACTACTACAACTACTACTACTACTACTACTACCACCACTACTACTACAACTACTACTACTACTACTACTACCACCACCACTACTACTACTTCTACTACTACTACTACCACTACTACCACCACCACCACTACTACTACTACTACTACTACTACCACCACTACTACAACTACTACTACTACTACCACCACTACTACTACAACTACTACTACTACTACTACTACCACCACTACTACTACAACTACTACTACTACTACTACTACTACTACTACCACCACCACTACTACTACAACTACTATTACTTTGTATAAAATGACAACACGCTATAATTTAATGTTGACTCTAAAAACACATTTCCTATGAGGCATTGAACACGTTAGAAAGAGCCATAAATGCAGTTAAAGGCGACGCAATAAGCAATTTGTCAACATTTTGCTCTCAAACTTAAGTCTACAAGAATTGCTTCAACATCGGAAGTTCTAACAACAACGAATCAAGCCATAAACAAGCTAAGTTCGGATATAATTCATCGTTCACGGAATTGTAATTTATTTATTTTTTAAATTAAAGAAATAAATTGAACTGCATGATAGTTGTATGACAATCAATAATTATACATCTACAAACGTTTTCTTTCTTGCATTACAATAAAAAAAAAAAGATTGACTAAGAGTTCATTTGTAAATATATACAATCTTTAAAAATAGATCTACCAATTGTTTCACAGTTACAAAGGCTATGTAATCTTGAATTTCTTCTTGGTTTCATTTAGACATTACAAAATCATCATCATCAAGTACCGGGCCTAGTCGCGTAGGTGATCATGTCTCTCCACAACTTTCCATTTCGGCAGCTATTTATCATTTATGTTGTTGACCTTCTGCCAAGCCATTCTCTTAAGTTGTCGGTTATTTTTTCTCTTTGCTTCCCTCTATCTCTCCGTCCCTCAATTTTTCCAGTTGTTACAATATATTCAAGTTGTTCTCTTCTCATTACATGGCCAAAAATGCTGATTGTTTCTTCCTAATATTGGAAATTAGCTATAGTTCAGTGGTTAATGAACTGGACTACAAAGGACAACAGGTAGGGTTCGATCCCAACCGACGGCTTCCGGTTGACCAAGCCTTTAATAGGTACTGGATTTTTTCTTGGAAAGTAAAGCGGCACGGGCGTAATACCGACCACATTACCCCAAAAATCATGTGCCGAAGGTCTGTAAAATGTATGGTCACTAACACCATATTCCATATACGCCACTTGGCGTGACGGGGGTACTTTACTTTTTTCTTTTTTTTTAACCAAAACAACAAATTGTTAGACCATGTGCAGCCGGGCTGAAGTGTTTGGTTCTCATGGCAAGGCGTTATGTCGAGGAGTACGCGTTTCATCCTGCTTCTGCTTGTCTCTTTTTTTCTTGTCTTTTTCTGTTGTTGATTATTTGTGATTTTTTTCCGAGTGTTATTAATATTCCCATGAAATGATTTTAACTGATTTATCGCTTCGGAAGTTTCCCTCCGGAATTATATTCATTTATTATTAGTTGTCTTCTGAAATTGGTTTCTTAAATATTATGTAAAGCCAGTCTTAACATATGGATGTGAATCATGGACAATAGGACAACAGACAAGAAAATTACTGAAGGCTGTAGAAAATGTGGTTTTACAGAGGAGTTTTGAGAATACCATGGACAGCTACGAAGAGTAATGAAAACGTTCTGAAAGAGACCAAAGCAAAAAGACAGCTATTTTCAAATATTAGGAAGAACAATCATTTTTGACATGCAATGAGACGGGAACAGTTGGGATATATTTTAAAAATGGAAAAATCGAGAGACGAAGAAATAGAGGGAAGCAAAGAGAAAAGATACCAGACAGCTTAAGACAATGGCTTGGCAGAAGGTCAACAACAGAAATTATAAATAAATGTCGAGATCGAAAGTTGAGGAGAGACATAATCACCTACGCCAGCAGGCACGGTACTTGATGATGATGATGTCTCCTGAAAGTGGTCACCGACTCATAGCTGGCTGATTGTGTCAGGTCAGGGAACCAGAACTGTTCACCGCCCCTCTATATCTCCCTAGGTGGACCAGCAAACAATAAAGTAGAATAGTCATGGGCTTGGAGGTCCAGCAGAAAACAATCCGGTATAAAAAAAATGTTCTGATTAAGTCGGATGTATTCGGTCAAAAAGTGCAATATATCAGAACTTGCAAAAATCATCTATTTAGACATCAGAAAGCATCAATACGTCAATTTAACTTTCAGCGGAAGATATGGAAAAGTACTTGAATAAAAGTAGCATAAGAAGAAGCGCTGCTTATTAATTCATTGAAATAAAAAACATGATGTTCCTTATTTTTTAACCAGAGCTAAAAATAAAAACAGAATACGTCGTTTCCTGAGAGATTAATACATTGAAGGAGCAATTAAGTCTGCCATTAGTTTAGGTGAGATAGCTCCATATAGAGAAGTGACTGGTGTCAGGGCCTGTAATATGTTTTAATGCTAATTGTTTTAATTGGGCCACCTCTTGAGTGTAGGTCATGTCATGCCGTGAGAATTAATGCCAGGATGTCATTGCTTATGCCAGCGTAGACATCCCACACAGTCCCGTTTGTTTCCGTATTTTTAGACAAAATATCGCGCTAAATTCTACCATTTCATTCATTCTTTCTCGACTTTAACTCGAGACGTGTGCATCATACATGGTGTTCCGTGGACGTGTTGTGGCGCCGACGTCACTTCAAGTGAAGAAATTCTGCTTTAGCGCGTGTCTGCGCATTCCTGGAAGAGTCACTTCTGCTTTCTAGAATGCCGGAATGTGTTCGTGAACGTGTTACACGTGAACTAAAACAATAGTCTGTATTTGTTTTATTTATTTACACTACGCCCCATTTTATTTTCAATAAATTACGAACACAATTAAAAATATTTTCATTGTTGGAAAGTTGTATATAGTAATGTATGTCTGCCGTTGATGTCAGGGGTAATGTAAACAATAGCGGAGCCTCAACTATTCAAATAACACCAAGCCATTTGGGGTTAAATAAAGAAACCAGCTAAATTTGTAACACACGGAAGAGAGATCGCTGGAAAGCTCTCGATTTTTTTTTATTTGAATCATCATGCCTTCCGGGTTCAAATCACATGACCCCCAACTGACCCAGCGAGCAAAATGGACACCTGGTATTTTGTTGGGGAGAGAAAGGTATCTGCTGACGTGTGCTCTAGCGTTTGTTTCTCGTATCAAGCCGCTGTATATTGGTTAGCGGTTGTTTCTTGTGGCTCGGCGCTGTATATTGGTAGTTTGCTCTAGCGTTTGTTTCTTGTGGCTCGGCGCTGTATATTGGTGGTTTGCTCTAGCGTTTGTTTCTTGTGGCTCGGCGCTGTAAATTGGTGGTTTGCTCTAGCGTTTGTTTCTTGTGGCTCGGCGCTGTATATTGGTGGTTTGCTCTAGCGTTTGTTTCTTGTGGCTCGGCGCTGTATATTGATGGTATGCTCTAGCGGTTGTTTCTTGTGGCTCGGCGCTGTATATTGGTGGTATGCTCTAGCGGTTGTTTCTTGTGGCTCGGCGCTGTATATTGGTGGTTTGCTCTAGCGTTTGTTTCTTGTGGCTCGGCGCTGTATATTGGTGGTATGCTCTAGCGTTTGTTTCTTGTGGCTCGGCGCTGTATATTGGTGGTATGCTCTAGCGTTTATTTCTTGTGGCTCGGCGCTGTATATTGGTGGTATGCTCTAGCGTTTATTTCTTGTGGCTCAGCTCTGTATATTGGCCGTGTTCTCTAGCGTTTGTTTCTTGTGGCTCGGCTCTGTATATTGGCCGTGTTCTCTAGCGTTTATTTCTTGTGGCTCGGCGCTGTATATTGGCCGTGTTCTCCAGCGTTTGTTTCTCGTGGCTCGGCGCTGTATATTGGCCGTGTTCTCTAGCGTTTGTTTCTTGTGGCTCGGCTCTGTATATTGGCCGTGTTCTCTAGCGTTTGTTTCTTGTGGCTCTGCGCTGTATATTGGTGGTATGCTCTAGCGTTTATTTCTTGTTGCTCGGCGCTGTATATTGGTGGTATGCTCTAGCGTTTATTTCTTGTGGCTCGGCGCTGTATATTGGTGTTCTCTAGCGTTTGTTTCTCGTGGCTCGGCGCTGTATATTGGTGGTATGCTCTAGCGTTTATTTCTTGTGGCTCGGCGCTGTATATTGGCCGTGTTCTCTAGCGTTTGTTTCTCGTGGCTCGGCGCTGTATATTGGCCGTGTTCTCCAGCGTTTGTTTCTCATGGCAAGGCGCTGTGTCGACGAGTACGGGTTCGATCCTGCTTCGGCCACTCTATTGTTCTTTGTTTTTTTTTCTGTTGTTGATCGTTTGTGATTTTTTTGTGACTGCTGTAAACATACCTCTCCCTGAAATAATTCGCAGTGGTATCTGTAGCTGGAGGAAAGCTAACTGGGTTGGGTTTCCAAATTAGTATTCACGAAATGGAAATGGAGACCGCATATTAAAAAAATAATAAAGTTCCCCCGTCACGCCAAGTGGCGTATAGGGAATATGGTGTTAGTGAACATAAATTTTACAGACCCTCGGCACATGATTTTTGGAGTAATGTGGTCGGTATTTCTCCCGTGCCACTTTACATTCCCAGAAATATATGGTACCCATTAAAGGCTGGGTGAACCGGAAGCCGTCGGTTGGAATCAAACCCTACCTTTTGTCTTTAGTAGTCCAGTTCACTAACCACTGAGCTATCGCGGCTCCCAGACCGCATATTACACCCCCTAAAAGAAGTAATTAAATGCAATATAAGAATTTTCATATATAATACTATTTCTTTTCTCCTACTACTTCCTTATATTGCTTTCTACATCGAGTGGCGGATGTCATGTTTCCTAGCATTTTTTTTTCTTCAATTTTTCATCAACTCATCTTTTATCCGTGGACGACCGACCCTTTGAATGACATCTCTCTCTCTCTCTCTCTCTCTCTCTCTCTCTCTCTCTCTCTCTCTTTCTATCTTTTTTGTCATTCTCTCTTTCATTAACATACATACGTACAAATAAAACAAATGGCCATATATATAACATTGTCCATAACATACAGGGAAAATGTCAGTTTGTAAGAATATAAGAATGTAAGAATGAGACAAAGAAAAATTGGTTTGGTTTAGTCTTTGTCCAGCAGTCTACAGGTCACAGCAATTTAGCTCAGTGTGTCTGCATACACAGCAGTAAGTCTATTTACTTATATATCAAGGATTTTCTATCAACCAAAGTCTGGATCCAAAACAAGAATCTTCTCATCAATGTAAAAAAAAAGTAAAGTACCCCCGTCACGCCAAGTGGCATATAGGGAATATGGTGTTAGTGACCATAAATTTTACATACCATCGGCACATGATTTTTGGGGTAATGTGAACAAAATGTCGGTATTATGTCCGTGCCGCTTTACTTTCCCTGAAAAAAACATTCCGGTACCCATTAAAGGCTCTCATCAATGTAAACGACATAAATTATCTACAATTCTCAGCTCCGGGATGCTGTAGCCAAGACATTGTCCACTGTGTTAATTCCCTGTTTGACAGAACGTCTCTAAAGCTCCAGACATGTAAAAGTTAAGGACAAGGAGCATGCTCCATAAACTTGCTGTCGTTGGATAATCGAGTTAAGAGTTTTTAGACCGGCCCCTACGATTTCTTCCCTAATACATTGCCCTCCCGTCTTGCAATGCGCTGTTTCTATTTCCGATGTCCCGGCATTTAACAATATGTTTAAGACAAAATGATCTCTATGTCCTCAATAGACATTTAACTGTAAATGCAAGACAAAATGATCTTTATGTCCTCAATAGACATTTAACTGTAAATTCAAGACAAAATGATCTTTAAAAAAAAGTAAAGTACCCCCGTCACGCCAAGTGGCGTATAGGGAAATATGGTGTTAGTGTCCCTATATTTTACAGACCTTCAGCACATGATTTTTAGGGTAATGTGGTCGGTACTACGCCCGTGCCGCTTTACTTTCCCAGAAAAAAAATCCGGTACCCATTTAAGGCTGGGTAAACCCGGAAGCCGTCGGTTGGGATCGAACCCTTCCTGTTGTCCTTTGTAGTCCAGTTCACTAACCACTGAGCTATCGCGGCTCCAAAATGATCTTTATGTCCTCAATAAACATTTAACTGTAAATTCAAGACAAAATGATCTTCATGTCTTCAATAAACATTTAACTGTAAATTCAAGACAAAATGATCTCAATGTCCTCAATAGACATTTAACTGTAAGTTCAAGACAAAATGATCTTCATGTCTTCAATAAACATTTAACTGTAAATTCAAGACAAAATGATCTTTATGTCTTCAATAAACATTTAACTGTAAATTCAAGACAAAATGATCTCTATGTCTTCAATAAACATTTAACTGTAAATTCAAGACAAAATGATCTCTATGTCTTCAATAAACATTTAACTGTAAATTCAAGACAAAATGATCTCTATGTCTTCAATAAACATTTAACTGTAAATTCAAGACAAAATGATCTCTATGTCCTCAACAGACATTTTTAACTGTATATTCAAGACAAAATATTCTCTATGTCCTCAATAGACATTTAACAGTAAATTCAAGACAAAATGATCATTATGTCCTCAACAGACACTTACTTAACTGTAAATTCAAGACAAAATGATCTCTATGTCCTCAATAGACATTTAACTGTAAATTTAAGACAAAATTATCTGTATGTCCTCAATAGACATTTAACTGTAAATTCAAGACAAAATGATCTCTATGTCCTCAATAGACATTTAGCATAAGTTCACGACAAGATCCTCATCCATAATGCTTCTGCGATGTGCTTTAGGTACAAGAAAACAAACCGTGCTACCCTCATACCTCCATTTATATAAGGAACATTTATTGTTCTTTATCACTCGCAAAGACTACCTGCATAATATTTAGCACTCTTTTATTCTTCTCTTCTCCGTTAACATTTCATTTCTGTTTACTTTAGTACAACGCCCAATCCACATGGTTCTCACGAACAAAGACTGCGACATGTTATTTAGTGCGTTCTTTTTCTACTTCTTCTCCTCATCCTCCCTTCTTCTTCCTCACCGTAAACATTCAATTCCATTTACTTTTGTCTAACGCCCAGACCAGATGTATCAATGAATGCAACAGTATACATTTTCGTGTTAATTTAGAGACATGATGAGCATGTTGTTACGGTCTACATTATAACTGAACGTTTTCAACTTAACCCCAGACTGCACAATAATTGGTATGTAATATTGCACAATAAATGAGAACTTGAATGCCAGAAGCCGTTTACTTGCAGTCATCATCTGCTAGCAGGAGAATTCACAAAAGAAACTGAATAAGATGTTACTTTATAAACATGCATGCTCGCTTCAATTTATTAATGAGAACTCTTGTGAACTTTGCCTAAAGTAAGATAAATAACACTCATTAATCTTCTCTTATCTTATCTTATCTTATCTTATCTTATCTTATCTTATCTTATCTTATCTTATCCATGTTAAAAGACACAACAGCCTACTAAAAGTAATCCTGAAGGGGAAAATACAAGGTAAAAGAGGCAGAGGCAGACCAAGACTAACATGGACGAATAGCATCAAAAGATGGACAAATCAGCCTATGACAACCTGCACCATCAAAGCAAGAGACAGAGCAGAATGGCGCTCCATGGTAACCTTCGTTGAGGAGAAGGCACTCGATGATGATGATGATGATGATGATGATGAATCTTATCTATAAAACAACATCTGGGAAAAGAGAATAATACATAATAGAGTTTTTAAAAAAAAAACCACACTCCTTTAACAGTTTTATCCTAGCGATTACAAACGAATATTTAAAAAATATATTTCAATGACTGACAATGCGCAACTGCTCACGTTTGAATGGTATCTGGCAGTGATTAAAGCAAAAGATCAGACGTAAGTGAAGGGCCGTGAACTATAAAACAGGAAGCATAATTTAAATCAGAGGTTTTCAGCTTGTGGGCAAAAATGTAACACGGTTGTTGTTCTGTTAAATGTGCAACTGATATTCAACAGTTTATTGAGCGGTTGTCGTTGATTTGTTACTTATTCACGAACCTTAGAACACAGGCCAGGTGAAAGTGGACGACAAGTCAGGGTTGGCGACTTATAACAGATAAAGACCCCACTTCACCACTAAATTGGACTCTAAAAAAAAGTCCAAAACACAAATAAATGTCACACATAATACACTAAAACACGAAAACAAGAATTTAAATAGCTATTTAACATGTAATAAATAATATGAAAATGCATTTATTGTAACTTCGTGACGGGTGGGGTGACCTCCTGTATGGCTGGTGGATAGAAAAAAATCCAGTTCACTTAACCACTGAGCTATCACGGCTTTAACATAACCTATAAGATACAGTTTGGGTTGAATGAATCGTGACACATCAAGTAAAGAACAAGTTTAAAAGCAAGGTGAGATTCCAGCCATTTTTCTGCTGTCATCATTTTTCACACTGACTTTTCTAGTGACCTTCATTATTTTCTTCTTAAGCATTTAAACTTGTTAAACTCACATATTGTGATCTCTATTACTAGTCTTGTGGATAAAATGCACAACTTACAGGCCAATGAATTAAAAATAAAAATGTGTATTTGTAATTTACTCTATGTCGCCTTTTATGTTCAATAATTTGCGAATACGGTTGGTGGAGCAGAAGCGCATGCGACCTGCGGTCGCAATAGCAGGGTCGGCGCACCATCAGCTGACTAAGACCTAGCAATTCTACCTCCTCGTGGTCTCCCCTGGTAACAGTCTACGACAAAACAGGCTGACTATCAGAAGCTAGGATCGCCGTGCTCCCTGTAGTGGTGACTGTTACTGATATAGAAGACCCAGTATTGCAGTATCTCTGGGCTGGACTAGTAGTTTCCCAGCATAGCCTGGGACAGACGAAATCCATCTTCTCCAGTAAGAGCCGGGAATGTCAAGAAAGCCATTACGACCCGCCACATCAATGAGTCAAAGGGTACCCTGCCCGCATCAACTCGTGGCATTCCGTCAAAAACAACAACGAACACGATTACAAATGTTTACATTATTTGAAATGATTCCTAGTAAAGGACAACCGCTGATGATTCCAGGAAACTGTGTGCAGAAATGGAAATACATCAAATATTACAGCAACACCTTGCAATATGCAGTTTAATTAAAAAAAAAAAAAAAAAAAAAAAAAAAAAACCAACGTTCGACATTGGTAGCAATGGTATGGTGGAAGGATAGAATTCATGTTGATGTTTAGTGATTATCTTGCTATTTGAGCGTTTGAGTCACTGTGTTTAGTGGTCATCTTGATATCTGGGCGTTTGAGTCATTGTGTTTAGTGGTCATCTTGATATCTGGGCGCTTGAGTCGGTGTATTTAGTGGTCTTCTTGATATCTGGGCGCTTGAGTCGGTGTATTTAGTGGTCATCTTGATATCTGGGCGCTTGAGTCACTGTGTTTAGTGGTCATCTTGATATCTGGGTGCTTGAGTCACTGTGTTTAGTGGTCATCTTGATATCTGGGCGCTTGAGTCATTGTAGTTAGTGGTCATCTTGATATCTGGGCGCTTGAGTCATTGTATTTAGTGGTCATCTTGATATCTGGGCGCTTGAGTCATTGTATTTAGTTTAGTGGTCATCTTGATATCTGGGCGCTTGAGTCATTGTGTTTAGTGGTCATCTTGATATCTGGGCGCTTGAGTCATTGTGTTTAGTGGTCATCTTGATATCTGGGCGCTTGAGTCATTGTATTTAGTGGTCATCTTGATATCTGGGCGCTTGAGTCGGTGTATTTAGTGGTCATCTGATATCTGGGCGCTTGAGTCATTGTATTTAGTGGTCATCTTGATATCTGGGCGCTTGGGTCATTGCAACAGATGCTATGTTTTTTTGTTTTATCATTCTTGCATCGTATTTCACTGCATCTATGGACTTCTCTGTCTTCAATGAACGTTTCTCTAATAAACTTAAATGAAAAATTCCTGATTTTGTCTGACGTGGACATATATTGAAATGATATCAGTGATCTGGTTCTTCTTTAAGTTATGTTCCCGATATGCTCATTACCAATTCTGTACAAATTTGTTTACTGTTGTTAGGATCATCATCACTGCACACCTGTCCAATTCATAGGTGCTCCGATTTCTCTCTCGAGAATCTCGAGAAAACCTCAGGAGAATCCTGGGCCACGCGCACGAACTCCGTCGCCCGGCCTGGGATCTACAGGATGGATAGGTTTTTGCTGACAATGTTACTTGGGCAGTGTCCGTAATTATGGTCTCTTCTTTTAGATTGTAACTGCCAAGGGATCTTTAACGTAGGCGTCTGTAGACGCGACCTCCTCTTTATTGCCGTTATCCGAGAAGGCTAGACACAGGATTTCACTACCCACGAAATCAGGGAAGGTAGCGTCATAAAGAAACCACGGACTCATGTTTCTGATATTTGTGAAATCACCATCGTCTCTGATAGGCTTTAAGCTAAGTCACTCCCGTCCTGGAGCAAACGTTCTACCACTAGATTACTGCCCCTCTCATGCCTTTCCCCTCTCATTTTTTTACACGAGTAAGTAAAAAGTAAAGTACCCACACAGTGGCGTATAGAGAATATGGTGTTAGTGACCATAATTTTATAGACCTTCATCATCATCATCATCATGTGCCATACAGGTTGGCGTAGGTGATCATGTCCCTTCACAATCTTCTATCTACAGTGCATCGTATCAGTTCTGTTATTGACTATTTTCCATGCCATGCCACAAAGCTATCCAGTATTTTCTCTCTTTGTCGTCCGCGATCTCTCTTTCCTTTTATTTTGCTAGTTGTAACCAAGTATTCCAACTTTCCTCTTCTCATGATGTGCCCGAAAAATGTTGATTGCTTCTTTCTGATGTTTTTTAAGAGCTCCCTTTTTGTGTTGGCCTCTTTGAGAACTTCCTCATTGGTCTTTTTAGCTGTCCAGGGAACTTTCAACATTCTTCTGAGAAATCCCATCTATGTGGCCTCTAATCATCTTTTCATTTGTTTGTCTGCTGTCCATGATTCGCTTCCATAGGTCAGAATTGGTTCTATATAGCACCGATTAACTCTCTTTCTCATTTTTATTGACATAGATTTGTTGCATAAGATATTTTTAGACCTTCGGCATATGATTTTTTGGGTAATGTGGTCGATATTACGCCCGTGCCGATTTAGTTTCCCAGAAAAAATCCGGTACCCATTAAAGGCTGGGTGAACCGGGAAGGCGTCGGTTGAGATCGAACCCTACCTCTTGTTCTTTGTAGTCCTGTTCACTAACCACTGAGCTATCGAGGCTCCCTATTTTTACACAAGTGTGACTATAATAATGAGATGAGCCTACTTTGTTTCTAACATAATTTCATCCTTAGAGATCAACTTCTGATACTTTACATTCATTCGAAGATTACTGCACTTTTGTTTGTCCGCCCTTGTATGGCCATACATTTGGCGTACACGCGATGTTGTGGTTTGCAGAGAACATCCTTGTTTGCGCATTTCGACCTACACATCCGACTACAATATAATATTTTGTGGTCTTCCCTCTTGATTGTTGCTTGACCAGATTGGTTAGTCAGTTTCCAGAGCCGTTAAGTGGAGTTTAAGTAAGGTCATCTATTGATCGTCGATCCTGACACCAACAGTCAGCTTTGATTCGCTTAGTGCTTTCAGCCTCTGTCTGAGGTTTTTACCTCCAACCTCTCTTCCCACGTCTCCTGCCATTGTCCATGCACACATTAAATACAGAGATGACGGCCATAACGGTCTCATCTCAGTTATTAACAATCAGTGTAGCTAAGTTTATTGTTTTGTCTTTCTTTATTAATTCATGTTTCCTACAATGCTGTATTTTTTCATCAGTTATAATTCTGATATCAATTATTATCATTATTATTATTATTTTTATTATTACTATTACTATTATTATTATTATTAATTTTCATTATGTTATGGCATCTCAATCATATATATATATGACGATGGAGGTGATGACAGTGACCAAGGCATTCATCTGGTTAGAGTCACAAGACTACACACACGCCTGTATACTGAGTGATTCGATGAGCATGATAGGAAAAGCGGAGGCGGGCTCTGTACGTATGCAATGGGTAGAGTCATTGCAGAAGTCATAAAACGTAATGTCAGCTTTGTCAACAACGCAGTACATGCGGGAGCACGGGGAAAGATCGGACAGGTTGGCTAGCAGCGATATTATTGCGGACATCATCAATGCCCTCCGGGAAGTGGGAAGGGCACATGACTTCGACAACCATGAGTCCACGTCACTACTTTGGATGAAAGAGATGGGAGTTAAGATGGGCACAGCCAGAAACGAAAAACTTAGTGGGTGTATAAGAAGACTAATCAACCAACACAGAATTGGAGTCGTCAGTCGCTGGATACTGCGAGAATTTCTGAGGAGGGGATCTGAGCACCATCATCATCAAGTACCGGGCCTAGTGGCGTAGGTGATCATGTATCTCCACAACTTTCGATCTCGGATGTATTTATCATTTCTGTTGTTGACCTTCTGCCAAGCCATTCTCTTAAGCTGTCTGTTATTTTTTCTCTTTGCTTCCCTCTATCTCTTCGTCCCTCAATTTTGCAGTTGTTACTATATATTCAAATTGTTCTCTTCTCATTACATGGCCAAAAAATGATGATTGCCTCTTCCTAACATTGGAAATTAGCTCTCTTTTTGTTTTGACCTCTCTCAGAACCTCTTCATTACTCTTCTTAGCTGTCCATGGTATTCTCAATATTCTTCTGTAAACCAAATTTCTACAGACTCCAGTGATTTTCTTGTCTGGTGTCCTATTGTCCATAACTCGCATCCGTATGTTAAGACTGGCTCAATCTGGTGATGTCTTTTACTTTGTTGTTACCATTACCTCTGTCTTTTACTTTGTTGTTACCATTACCTCTGTCTTTTTACTATTAATGCTGAGTCCTTTATTTTTGCTTTCTTTCACTATAATGTCCAACATTTCTTGTAACTCATTTTCACTCTTAGCGATTAGTACTGTATCATCAGCATACCTTAGATTATTTATATTATGACCTCCAATTGTTATTCCAGGCATGCCCCTTATGGATCTTAAAATAATCTCACTATAAATATTAAACAAATCTGGTGACAGCACACAACCTTGTGTGGCGATTCATGATTATGCAAAGAAATTGCGACGGTGGTTTTCTGTTGCCTTCCGTCGGTTTGTTTACGGTGGCTCCGCTAGCCTTTGACTAAAGTCTCACCCACAAGGCAGTGGGGTTGTTTTACTTCGGGTACCATCCCTTAGCCTTTTACTCTCCCGAGCTTACCTGCAAGGCAGCAGGGCAGCCACAGGTTGTACTGTTTACTGCATACAGTAGCAGGTAAAATTACCCGACCTGACAGACTAATGTCTGAGCACAGATGGACATGTTCGGAGCGCAATGATGATGACCCGCAAATAGAAGTTCCTAAAATCTAGGAAATGAATTTTGCGTGTTTGTCCGTTTTTTTCCTGGCAGCCGTGTGCATAAGGGTCTCTCACCGCACAGACAGATAACTCTGTCTTCGGAATTAGATATATTTTTTTACCGCCGATGAGTAATTGACGTTTCAAGCCAGGCCTCGCTGCTGAGATCAGGGGTAATTGATGCAGAGTAAAATCTCAAACAAAAATCCCAGCTGGTATTTAAACTCACAACCTCCTTGCCTCGAGACCAACCATTCCCCCCCCCCCCAATAATGAAAGTGAAAAGTAAAGAGCCTCGTCACGCCAAGTGGCGTATAGGGAATATGGTGTTAGTGACCATAAATTGTACAAACCTTCCGCACATGATTTTTGGGGTAATGTGGTCGGTATTACGCCCGTGCCGCTTTATTTTCCCAGAAAAAAAACAACAACCTGGTAGCCATTAAAGGCTTGGTGAACATGGAGCCGTTGGTTGGGATCGAACCTGCCTCTTGTTCTTTGTAGTCCAATTCACTAACCACTGAGCTATCGCGGCTTCCTCCCAATAATGTATATGATGCTATTTTTACAGATTTTTTTCCTTTCTGTACACAAGAACAAGGTTTCGTCTCGTCTGGTGCATGGGTAATCTTATGTTACTGACCATATTTTTCCACCGCTGCTTGTACATTTATTAGTGATCTGGTTACATTGCCAAAAATCATGTGCCGAAGGTCTGTAAAATTTATGGTCACTAACACCATATTCCCTATACGCCGCCACTTGGCGTGACGGGGGTACTTTACTTTTTTTTTTTACTGGTTAGCATAGCGTCACGCCGCCACCACTTCTCACAGAAAATCTCAGTACCCTTCAATGGGGACCAAGAAGAATATTCCTAAATATTTTTCTGTGAGAACCACTCATTTAAACACTGCCTGAAAGAAACTCGCGAGATGAAAAAAAATCTATTTACATTTTTTAAAATTCTAAATGTAAAGAATACTAGGAAATATGGAAACGGAAATACTTATATACTCATCAAAATATCGTTCACAACGATCTTAGCGACCATTGACTGTATAGGATTGTTAACGATATCAAGTAGCCATACCGGAAGACGTCTGGCTGGCGTGAGTGATGGCCCGTGTTAGAACTGACAACATTATTCATAGTTTTGACTTTTGAAGTTCTCATTGAGCGCTGGAGAGAGTGTCAATGCTAATATCTATTTGAAATATGATGTCAGGTGCCGTCACCGTAAAGAAGGAATAGATGTTTAGCGTTGTTTATCTATTTGATTATTGGTACACTCAAACAGGCGACTATAAGTACATTTCTTCATGTTACTCTCCCATCTATAGCGATGTTAGTTATCTTCCTTGTTTGCTCGGGTTTTCACATTTTCAGCGGTTCTCAAAACAGTGTCAAATCAATTTAAATGTAAGTAAAGTAAAGGTTCCCTTCACGCCTTGCTAGGCGTATGTAGGTGTTAGTGACCATACTTTTCTATAACCACGATACATTTTTGTGTGATGTGGTCAGTATCACGCCAAGCCGCCTCTACTTCCAGAAAAATCTCAGGTAACCATTTTTAGAGACTGGGTGAACCCCGGAGCCTTGTCAGTCCGAAATAAAAATCCACCACCGCTGGAGATCGAAGCCGGACTCTTCTGGTCATGAAGTGAGCACACTAACCACTCAGCCACCGAGGTGAGCACACTAACCACTCAGCCACCGAGGCGAGCACACTAACCACTCAGCCACCGAGGCATTTAAATGAATGCACAAATATTGTATTTGATCTTCAACGTTTTTCATTAATTATTTTATTCCGTGTGTGTGTGTGTGTGTGTGTGTGTGTGTGTGTTTATATCAGAGCTGCAATCTTCTTTAAAAATCACACAAGACCGGAGTTACAAAGGGAGACTGTCCGAGTACAACAATGATTGCCATATCGTCTTCTTCTTCATCCGATGTAGGAATATGAGTTGCGTTATTATAGATAAGAAAATAATATGTGTTATGATAAGAAGAACTGTATGTAATGTACTGATTTACTAAAATTCTCTCTAAACTACCAGTATTACTATTATGCTGCGCTCGTTAAAACATATAAGCTAGCGTATTATCAATAGTATTACCATATTATGTATAAACATATATATGCATAAATACGATTGTTATAACGTAAACATCTTAATGCAACATTGCTTTTTTTTAATTCTTAAAACACTAGCCACCGCCTAGTGAGAATGACGTGCCAACAAAAATTACGTGCTTTGATATTGTATTATTAATTCAATGGAAGTCTGAGGATAATAAAACAATGTGGGATAATGAATGAGTTTATATACTGTATAAAGTTTAAAACCGCTGAAATAAAGAAAGAATTGCCATCCTGAATTCGAGTGCGGGAATATCCGTTACAAATGAGAAATTCCCGATTAATGATCTGGAAAGAACGAAAATCGTGAAGACATTTTGAGGCAAGACTGGAAAGTTTTGGACATGGAGAATTGGGTGGGAATAGGAATCTAGTTAATGGATAATCAACAAGTACGGCACTATGTTTAATGACTTTAAGAAAAGGCATTGGGCAGCGGCGGTGAAAACTACAAACTGATAATAACGGGGAACAAAATCTACAATTCTTCCTCTTCTTCTTCTTTCGTTCCTCACCTGCCTTTCAGCGTCGAGGGGAAATATAATTTGCGGTCTTTTGCTCTTCTGTTCGCCTCAACTGTTGTTATGTTTCCTAGTGCTTCTAATATTCCATCGATCCATCTTTTTTGTGGTCGACTCTTGGGTCCGGTGTTCTCACAACGTTTGTTGAAGGCTCGTTGTATTTTGATCTTTCTGCCTGGTCACGTGACCAAACCATTTTATCTGTTGTTTCCTTATATATTCTATGGCGGGGGCTATTCCTAGCTTTTTTCTCAGTTATTCATTTCTGATCTTATCTCTCAGACTGTTTCCTGTCATTCGTCTAACACATTTCATCTCTGTAGAGGTTATTTCTCTTATTGTTCTTGCATCTAGAGTCCAGGTCTGGCATTGGTAGCACAAAGTTGGGATGAAGATTGTATTGATAATGCTCGTTTTGCCTCCAGAGTTATTTCCGTGTTAGACAAGAGTGGTGATAACTGTCCAATGATTTGACAAGCTTTGTTGCATCTTGATTCTATCTCTGCTGTTTGAGAATTATCGTTTGTCACTAAACTTCCTAGGTATTTAAATTCCTCTACTTGTTTTAGTTGCCTGCCTTCTATAATTATGTTGATGTTCTGTTTATTTTTGGCGACATTCAAGATTTCTGTTTTGTTGATGTTTATTTTCATGTTGTATTTTGTGCCTGAGCTGTTGAGTTTGTTTAAGTGTTCTTGTAGGTCTTCTATTGTTTCATGTATTAGTGCCTGATCGTCTGCAAATAAAAGCTCGTTGATCTCCTCTGTCTCTGATGGGTTGGCTAGCTTGCATATATGGTCCATGTATGTAATAAACAGGAGGGGGGATAGTACGCACTCTTGTCTTACACCTGATCTAACTTCGAAATGGTCTGTATAGTCTGCTGCTGTTCTGACTGTGTAGCCTGCTGCTGTTCTGACCCTGGAGCTGCTGTTGATGGACAGACTTTTATTTAGGTTGGTTAGATGTTGGCTTACACCGTATGTTGCTAGTATCTCCCATAGTTGTTCTCGGCTTACTCTGTCGAATGCTTTTTTCTGGTCAATGAAGGCTATGTATAAGTTTTGGTTGTGTTCTGTTGTTTTTTTCTGCAAGCTGTTTTAATGTGAATAGTGCATCGGTACATCCTCTGTTTTTTTCGGTACCCCGTTTGAGAATCGCTTAACTGTAGCTCTATTTTTGGTCTCAGTCTTTTTCCAAGATTTTGGCGTATAGCTTTCCTACAATTATTTTGTGTGGAAATATAGTGGGGAACAAGACACTGGACAGTACATGGGACTGAAACCTCTCAGACACTCCTAGCTGACAACTGGCGTTAGGATCAGTGAACAAGAACTGATCGAAATCCTATTCCACCTTCTCACATTAGCCAAATTAGTGCTGTTGTTCTCATTGTTAAATAATGCACATCAAATGGCAGGACAAAATAACCAACTTAACTGTCCTGCAACGTGCTAAGACCCTAACAATCATGTCGATGCTCAGAAGTCGAAGGCTAAGATGGCTGGGGCATGTCCAACGGATGGAAGAAAACGCATTCCTAGGCAAATACTATATGGCGAGCTAAAACACGGAAAACGACAAATCGGCAGACCTAAACTACGATATAGAGATATCTGCAAATCATCTCTGAAAGACTTCTCCATCTGTGAAAACGACTGGCAACATCTGGCAAGTGATCGCACATCATGGAGAGCACGTATAAGGAACGGTATAACAACATTTGAGACTGTTCTAAGACAGGACTTAGAAGAGAAGAGACTCATGAAAAAGGATGGTAAACCCTGTGGACCAGCGAGCCTGACCTGTTCATTATGTGACCGCGTGTGTTTGTCAAACATTGGTAGAATTAGCCACGAGAGAAGCTGTTCGGCAAAAACAATACCTCAAAAAAATACGCAATAGCCTCCACTAGACCGTCTGACAAGACGAAAAGGGCCATATATATATATATATGTTCTCTGGCAAACGAGTAGAGATTGGAGAGGGACAGCAAACCAGGTATACTATGTAGAAGTCGGATGGGTTGGATCGAAAGACGCAGATCTTGTAACCAGTGGTAACCACGACGCATTACGACTACCGTATTTAACGCATTTTAATCGTGCACGGTAAAAAGGATTAACCTAAGGACGAAAGAGGAGAGTGAAAATGTATACGAGGTGAGACACAAATGTTAAACTGAATCATGAAAATCTAAAACTGATGAAAAAAAAAAAACTAATGAGAGTAAACTAAAACTGATGAGAGTACAGTTTTTTTACTACTAAAATTGAATCTAAAACTGATGAGAGTACAGCTTTTTACTACTAAAATTGAATCTAAAACTGATGAGAGTACAATTTTTTTACTACTAAATTGAATCTAAAACTGATGAGAGTACAGTTTTTTTACTACTAAAATTGAATCTAAAACTGATGAGAGTACAGCTTTTTACTACTAAAATTGAATCTAAAACTGATGAGAGTACAGTTTTTTACTACTAAAATTGAATCTAAAAACTGATGAGAGTACAATTTTTTTACTACTAAAATTGAATCTAAAACTGATGAGAGTACAGTTTTTTTACTACTAAAATTGAATCTAAAACTGATGAGAGTACAGTTTTTTACTACAAAATTGAATCTAAAACTGATGAGAGTACAGTTTTTTACTACTAAAATTGAATCTAAAACTGATGAGAGTACAGTTTTTTACTAATAAAATTGAATCTAAAACTGATGAGAGTTCAGTTTTTTACTAATAAAATTGAATCTAAAACTGATGAGAGTACAGTTTTTTACTACTAAAATTGAATCTAAAACTGATGAGAGTACAGGTTTTACTACTAAAATTGAATCTAAAACTGATGAAAGTACAGTTTTTTACTAATAAAATTGAATCTAAAACTGATGAGAGTTCAGTTTTTTACTAATAAAATTGAATCTAACACTGATGAGAGTAGAGTTTTTTACTACTAAAATTGAATCTAAAACTGGTGAGAGTACAGTTTTTTACTACAAAATTGAATCTAAAACTGATGAGAGTACAGTTTTTTACTACTAAAATTGAATCTAAAACTGATGAGAGTACAGTTTTTTTACTACTAAAATTGAATCTAAAACTGATGAGAGTACAGTTTTTTTACTACTAAAATTGAATCTAAAACTGATGAGAGTACAGCTTTTTACTACTAAAATTGAATCTAAAACTGATGAGAGTACAATTTTTTTACTACTAAAATTGAATCTAAAACTGATGAGAGTACAGTTTTTTTACTACTAAAATTGAATCTAAAACTGATGAGAGTACAGCTTTTTACTACTAAAATTGAATCTAAAACTGATGAGAGTACAGTTTTTTACTACTAAAATTGAATCTAAAACTGATGAGAGTACAATTTTTTTACTACTAAAATTGAGTCTAAAACTGATGAGAGTACAGTTTTTTTACTACTAAAATTGAATCTAAAACTGATGAGAGTACAGTTTTTTACTACAAAATTGAATCTAAAACTGATGAGAGTACAGTTTTTTACTACTAAAATTGAATCTAAAACTGATGAGAGTACAGTTTTTTACTAATAAAATTGAATCTAAAACTGATGAGAGTTCAGTTTTTTACTACTAAAATTGAATCTAAAACTGGTGAGAGTACAGTTTTTTACTACAAAATTGAATCTAAAACTGATGAGAGTACAGTTTTTTACTACTAAAATTGAATCTAAAACTGATGAGAGTACAGTTTTTTTACTACTAAAATTGAATCTAAAACTGATGAGAGTACAGTTTTTTTACTACTAAAATTGAATCTAAAACTGATGAGAGTACAGTTTTTTTACTACTAAAATCGAATCTAAAACTGATGAGAGACAGGAAGCAACAAAATAAATAATTTTCCATATGTAGACTGATTAAACATAGACACACACTTGTAAACTTGAGAAAACAAAGAAGAATTGTAAAACAATACTATACAATTGTGTTACTGTATACAGATGTGTACAAAATTGTTCTTATAAACTTGTATTACTGTATACAGATGTGTACAAAATTGTTCTATAATCTTGTATTACTGTATACACAGATGTGTACAAAATCGTTCTTATAAACTTGTATTACTGTATACAGATGTGTACAAAATTGTTCTATAAAACTTGTATTACTGTATACAGATGTGTACAAAATTGTTCTATAAACTTGTATTACTGTATACAGATGTGTACCTAATCGTTCTTATAAACTTGTATTACTGTATACAGATTTGTACAAAATCATGTCACAGAAGATAACTTCCAATCTTTAAACGTTGTTTCGTTATAAGTTGTAAAGTCGTTGAAACAAAAAAACAAAAAATTAAACAATAATATTAGATCTCGGTAGGAAAAGCCACCAAGGCGCCGTGTGTATCAGTTATTGTTTGGTGGCTTGTTGGTTCTGGTGGAAACATATTCTAATTGTATTTCAGGAAAGAATAATGAGCGCGTCACGTGATGTATGCTTCCAGTCTATCTGTCGGTGGTCACAAGGAAGATAGCAAGTGATTTACTGAACAGATTTATAGAAAGATAGAGCGAAATCTACAGCTGTAAGAACAATCCGCAAAAATACAGAAACAATAAAAGTATGTTCTCAAAGCTGCTCATAAATTGTCTTGCTACTGATAGCATGGGCGGAGAAATAAACAAACAGTTCAGATTTGCAAGAACTTAAAATTCATGAAAACTGAATGATAAATATCATGAAAACAAGGAAAATAAAATATTTGATATGAAATGATATAATGGACTGGATAAGACGATTGTTGAGGACACAGCTTTAGGTAAATGAGTGAGAACAGATTTAGAAGAAAGTGGGTGCAAAGAATATCACAGGCGAGATGGGACTGACTGCTGCAGACGTAGGACAGAGACCAACTTTAGAGAAGTTGTCACGATTACTAAGTTCCAACAGGGACATATATACATATGTACGCACAACATATATACTTATGTACGCACAACATATATACATATGTACGCACAACATATATACATATGTACGCACAATATATATACATATGTACGCACAACATATATACCTATGTACGCACAACATATATACATATGTACGCACAACATATATACATATGTACGCACAGGAACAAATAATAATGCACACACAAGAGGTAATACAATTTACTTCTTATTTGCTAAAACTAAATTTTTAAAAAAGTAAGTTCCCCCGTCACGCCAAGTAAGGGAATATGGTGTTAGTGAACATAAATTTTACAGACCTTCGGCACATGATTTTTGGGGTAATGTGGTCGGTATTACGTCCGTGCCGATTTACTTTCCAGAAAAAAATCCGGTACCCATTAAAGGCTGGGTGAACCGGAAGCCGTCGATTTGGATCGAACCCTACCTCTTGTCCTTTGTAGTCCAGTTCACTAACCACTGAGCTATCGCGGCTCCCTAAAAAAACTAAATTACGTAACATTAAAAAAACCAGATACAGAATTACGTCAAATGGGAGACTTTTGCGAAGGAGCTATATATTTGTTTTCTTCAAATACACTTTCCGACAGTCTGATACACAAACTGATACCACTAAACATAAATACATCAGGCTTATTAAAAAAAAAAGTTAAGGTTTACCGAAACTCAAACCTTAAAGGAGAAAATCGTGATGTACCAATTCTTTGAAGTTCTGGTGTAGTCACATTTGTTTAGTGAAGGATTAAAAGAACGGTTCAAATTTACTTATCCACTTTTATACAATTTTAATGCCATGAAAAATATACTAACAACAAAACAAATAACAGCAGGGCTGAAACTAAGAATAGCAAAATGTTATATCTTCTCAATATTCCTGTATAGTGCAAAAAACATGAATACTAGTCAAGAAAACAAGAACAGAAAATTGAAGCCTTTGAAATGTGGATTTATAGAAGAATAGATAGAATTGGATGGAAAGAAAAGAAAACAAACGATGAAGTTTTAAAACAACTAAAAATAAAAAGAGAACTACTAAACACAATTAGAACAAGACAAATGACATTTTTGGGGCATGTTAAAAGACATAACAGCCTACTAAAAGTAATATTGGAAGGGAAAATACAAGGTAAAAGAGGCAAAGGCAGACCAAGACTAACATGGACGAGTAACATCAAAAAATGGACAGGCCAATCTATGACAACCTGCACCATCAAAGCAAGAAACAGAGTAGAATGGCGATTCATGGTAGCCAACCTTCGCTGCGGAGACGGCACCCTATGATGATGATGATGACTTTTATACCATTATCTTCAATCACCCATTTAAAGTTAACATTTGTTACTCGTTCAATAGGTTCCGTTTTCATTAAGCTTGGCTGTCAATATTCCTATCTTCAAATAGCCCAACAAGCCAGGACAAGCGTGTTTGTCAAGAGAAACCGAGCCGACACCATTTTTTGTGATTACTGTTGAACAGGCGCAGTCTGCATCGTGGATGCGGTCTTTCACTGTGGATATTTATTTGTCTTTATGATAATTTTAGCGCCAAAAACAACTGGTAATTACAATTATAGAAGTAGCATTGTCTTAAAATACTATTTCCCCTCCATTCTTAGTTTTGAATTACTTATCGCGTGACCGTTAAAATCATCAACCTTTACATGAACGCGTTCTGCCTGAAGTAAGAAAAGCATTGCTACTAAAAGTAGTACTGAAAGTAAGTACTGAAATTATTTAGTTAATTTAATAATATTTAGTTCATTTAATAATTTTTACTTATTTTAATAATATTAGTTAATTTAATAATATTTATTTCAGTTAATAATATTTAGTTCATTTAATAATATTTAGTTCAATAATAATATTTAGTTCATTTAATAATATTTAGTTCAATAATAATATTTAGTTCATTTAATAATATTTATTTCAGTTAATAATAATTAGTTCATTTAATAATATTTAGTTCATTTAATAATATTTAGTTCAGTTAATAATATTTAGTTCGTTTAATAATATTTAGTTCAGTTAATAATATTTAGTTCATTTAATATTATTTAGTGAATAATTTAGTTATTTTAAAGGAAATTTCCTCTGTGCTGGCACAGTTGTATGTCAAAAATATTTTAGTTTTCTTCATAATTTAATCATTTGAAATGCTTAAGTCTGATATAACTTCTCTAACGTATATTTTGTGTTGATTATGATTAGATAATATCAGTAGAGTAACATTTCGTATTTCACACCAAACGATTCAACTGTTGAACATTTGAAATATTTCCATAATAACAAATAACACTCTAATATAATTAATACAATTAATTAAATTAAAAAATTAAAACTTATTAATGTGGGGTCAGAGTAAACAAAAACACTTCCACAAAATATCAATTTTATGAATAAGTGGGAAGTACTAGACTCAATGTAGCTACACTCACAAGTGATGCACAATTATTATAATTGTAGCTTAAATGTCGCTGTAGTAATGCTCTAGTTCTCAGGCCGTGGTGTTTGTTCAAACGATTTCATTTTTTTTTTTATTCATTTAAGAATAATAGCAACTCTACATCTTAAATCATCATTTCTGACTCTGACTCCGACTCTGACTCTGACTCCGACTCTGACATGATTTACTGTGATGTTATTAATTTCCTTGAGAGACTAGGTGGTCGTGTGGTGCGATGTCGGCCTCTGAACAAGAGGGTCCCGGGAACAAACTCCGCAATAGGTGGTGGAAATTTTAATTTCAAAACTGTACCTTCCCTTCGTCTCTCGGCAGTGAGATTCGATGTTTAGCCTTCTCGGATAACAGCGGAATACAGGAGTTTGCACCCACGTTAACGAACCCTTGGAAGTTTAAAAGTCGATAAGAGTTGACTAAAAATATATATATTGTCAAACAATTAGAAATCAAGATGGCGCTGGATAGGACACACACTACGGAAGCCAACTAAGAGTATTACACAACAGGCACCTTTTGGAATCCCCAGGTGAAAAGACAAAGAGGAAGACCAAGGAATTCTTGGAGAAGACAGATAAAAGCAGAGATGAAGTGGATGGGGAAGACATGGAATGATCTTAAATAATGGCAAAAAAACAGAATGACTTGGAAAATGTTTGTTGAAGACCTATGCTCCACTGGGAGCTAAAAATGTAGAAGAATTAGAAATCAACATGAGCTTGAAGACGCATGTGACGGGTCGACGGGAGCAAATCTCGGTAAATCACATCCACGCCCACTTAACGCTAAAGGCTAAAAAGGAAAAGGAAGAAGTAGATTATTTCCTCATATTCATCACAAATGTAAACGCAAATGTCATCTTTTAGCTGTCAGTGTTTTTCCTATGTGAGGCCAAATTGAATGCTTTATCTCGATCATCGTTTACTATATCCACATACAATTACTGTGACGTATTAAACGTGCATTAGCGAGTCTATTATTTGTCCTGATTTGTTTATGCACTGTGAAGCAATGTTGACATCTGGCGGAGTAACACACATTCTTATCCCGTGTCAGCATCTTAAATAAACAGTTCACATTCTTGTCAAAAAGGTCGCGATAGGTATGCGGCCTCTGCACGCGTCTCATCAGATAAAGCAGATATTTTGACATTTTGTTTAGCAGAGCAACATTAACATCTCATCTTACGCCCAGCCCGAGCCGCAATAGCTCAGTGGTTAGTGAACTGGACTACAAAGGACAAGAGGTAGGGTTCGATCCCAACCGACGGCTTCCGGGTTCATCCAGCCTTAAATGGGTGCCGGATTTTTTTCTGGGAAAGTAAATCGGCACGGGCGTAAACTGTGCGTTGATTTAAAAGTCTTCTTTGACTTCCTTAGTTGGTTTAAAAGTCTTCTTTGACTTCCTTAGTTGGTTTAAAAGTCTTCTTTGACTTCCTTAGTTGGTTTAAAAGTCTTCTTTGGCTTCCTTAGTTGGTTTAAAAGTCTTCTTTGACTTCCTTAGTTGGTTTAAAAGTCTTCTTTGACTTCCTTAGTTGGTTTAAAAGTCTTCTTTGACTTCCTTAGTTGGTTTAAAAGTCTTCTTTGACTTCCTTAGTTGGTTTAAAAGTCTTCTTTGGCTTCCTTAGTTGGTTTAAAAGTCTTCTTTGGCTTCCTTAGCTGGTTTAAAAGTCTTCTTTGGTTTCCTTAGTTGATTTAAAAGTCTTCTTTGACTTCCTTAGTTGGTTTAAAAGTCTTCTTTGACTTCCTTAGTTGGTTTAAAAGTCTTCTTTGACTTCCTGCCTAGTGCCTCTGTCTGCAACTCCAACCTTGACAGTAATTCCAGCTGTCTGTTCATTCAGTCATTTTATGTGTCGATTTTTATGTCCCTCGACCCTCAGGGTATTCAGAATGGCGTCGCAGTTCATTACTCTTCCGCGCGCGCTCCACATCAGCCAAACTGGCAAACATGTCAGCACGCTTATTAGCACTTATATCCTCCTGAAAAATAGAGTTTAATATCATTTAATGGGTAATCAATGAACTAAAGTATGACTTTAAATAAAGGAAAATGCGAAGGACGGAAGAGAGAGAACTGTCCAACGACTGACGACTCCAGCTCTGTGTTAGTTGTTAAGCTCTCTTTTGCGCCCACTAAGTCTCTCGTTTTTGACTGTGCACATCTTAACTCCAATTTCTTGTATCCGATAGAGTGGACTCATGGTTGTCAAAGTTCTGTGCCCTTCTCGCATCTCGAAGGGTGAAGATGACGTCCGCATGATCCGCCAGGTTGACCGTCTTCGACGACAGCACAACCAGCCATCCTGTCCTTTCTTTCACTTCTATGTTCTCCCGCGTTTTCAGGGAGATAGGGAAAAGGTGACTCTTCGTACAACTGATATCTGCAATGAATCAACCCACTGCTAATAGTGACCGCCTTCACTTTTCTTATCATGTTCATCGAATCACTTAGTATACAGCCTTGTGACTGTAACCAGATAAATGCCCTGGTCCATCACTTCCAACGTCATGTTACTCGTGGCTGTGACGTAGGCAGGGCTGAAAGGGTAGTTGGAAGTGACGAATTTTGAGCAAAAGGACTATTTACATCTCGCTCAGGCTGAGCCAATTAAGAATGAATAAAAAATTCGGCAACATGTGATTGAGAAAGGAAACGTAGCGGTATTTTACACTACTGTCAACAGGAAGCTACACAAGATAAAGGGTAATAACGTCACAATTAAGACAGAGCGCTTGAGCTGGCGCCAGTAGTATTAAAACTTGTCATGGAACTATGTGACTTTTTTAGTTCAATACTCAGGTTGGTCTTATCCTGCAGAAACTAATATTTGGGTTAACGACTTTGTACGATCTGTATACCAGAAAATCATGATTGCTTGCTACCAACCATCTGTCAAGACGCCAAAAGCCATATCATATCATATATGTATAAATATATTCCAATTGTTCTCTTCTCATTACATGGCCAAAAAATGGTGATTGTTTCTTCATAATATGGAAATTAGCTCTCTTTTTGCTTTGACCTCTCTCAAAACATCTTCATTACTCTTCTTAGCTGTCCATGGTACTCTCAACATTCTTCTGTAAAACCACATTTGTACAGACTCCAGTGATTTTCTTGTCTTTTGTCCTATTGTCCATGATTCGCATCCATATATATATATATATATATATATATATATGTAAAACAAAGAAATACTATATTATTTATAAATAATAGGGCTTATTTTATGTAATTAAAAGTTTGGTCCGCAGGAAATGTAACACGTTTAACGCACAAAAGATCTTCATCTTTCCATCCCCATTTGACTTTCAGCGTTGAAATTAGATATAATTTGCGGTCATTTGCTCACCTGTTTGCTTCTCCTGTTGTTATGTTTCCTAGTGTTTCTAATATTCCATTAATCCAACATTTCGTGGTCGGTCTTTGGGTCTGGTGTTCTTGCAACGTTTATTGAAGGCTCGTTGTGTAATGTTTTGATCTGCCTTATCACATGGCCAAACAATTTTATCTCTTGTTTCTTTATGTATTCTATGGGAGGAATTATTCCTATCTCTTCTATCAGTTCTTCATTTCTGATCTTATCTCTCAGGCTTTTTCCTGTCATTTGTCTAACACATTTCATCTCGTTATTGGTTATTTTTCTTATTGTTCTCACATCTAGTGTCTAGGTCCAGCATTGGTAGCGCAATGTTGGAATGCAGAAAAGATGGAAATCCTAAAATTTGCAGAAAAAAAACTTGTCAAACTTAGTAGATTAGCATTGAGAACATAGAGAACATTGAGAACATAGAGAACATTGAGCACATAGAGAACATTGAGAACATTGAGAATATAGAGAACATTGAGAACATTGAGAATATAGAGAACATTGAGCACATAGAGAACACTGAGAACATTGAGACTATAGAGAACATAGAGAACATTGAGTTGAAACGAGTAAAGAGTCCAAGTAATTAGGAAGTACAGACTAGAGCATGGAGAACATGAAATCAGTATTGAAAACAAATGAACGCAAGCAAATTAAATAATCGAGCATGTAACACCTATTACCAGAACAAACGATTGATAGAAAACTAACAATATACATAGCACAGTGTTTCTACAAGTGGTTTGCTTCCAGTATCCAACATGAAAGTGAACAACATTGAGAAAAGAAAGATCACATTTACTGAAACAAGATTACAACTACTTAAACAAGGTTACAACTACTTAAATAAGATTGCAACTACTTAAATAAGATTGCAACTGCTTAAACAAGATTGCAACTACTTAAATAAGATTACAACTGCTTAAACGAGATTGCAACTTACAACTACTTAAACAAGATTACAACTACTTAAACAAGATTACAACTACTTAAACAAGATTGCAACTACTTAAATAAGATTACAACTACATAAACAAGATTACAACTACTTAAACAAGATTACAACTACTTAAACAATATTCATCATCATCATCATCATCGTGTGCCTTCTCCGCAACGAAGGTTGGATACCATGGATCGCCATTCTACTTTGTTTCTTGCTTTGATGGTGCAGGCTGACATAGATTGACTTGTCCATCTTTTGATGTTACTCGTCCATGTTAGTCTTGGTCTGCCTCTTTTACCTTGTCTTTTTCCTTCCAATATTACTTTTAGTAGGCTGTTGTGTCTTTTAACATACCCAAAAAATTTCATTTGTCTTGTCTTGATTGTATTTAGTAGTTCTCTTTTTTATTTTTAGCTGTTTTAAAACTTCATCGTTTGTTATCTTTTGTTTCCATCCAATTCTACCTATTCTTCTATAAATCCACATTTCAAAGGCTTCAATTTTCTGTTCTGTTTTCTTGTCTAATGTCCATGTTTCTGCACCATACAGGAATATTGAGAAGACGTAACATTTTGCCATTCTTAGTTTCAGCCCTGCTGATATTTGTAAGCAATATTGCAACTACTTAAATAAGATTACAACTACTTAAACAAGATTACAACTACTTAAATAAGATAACAACTACTTAAATAAGATTACAACTACTTAAATAAGATAACAACTACTTAAAAAAGATTACAACTACTTAAATAAGATTACAACTACTTAAATAAGATTACAACTACTTAAATAAGATTGCAACAACTTAAATAAGATTACAACAGCTTAAATAAGATTACAACAACTTAAATAAGATTACAACAACTTAAATAAGATTACAACAGCTTAAATAAGATTACAACAGCTTAAATAAGATTACAACAGCTTAAATAAGATTACAACAGCTTAAATAAGATTACAACTACTTAAATAAGATTACAACAACTTAAATAAGATTACAACAGCTTAAATAAGATTACAACAGCTTAAATAAGATTACAACAGCTTAAATAATATTGCAACTACTTAAACAAGATTACAACAGTTTAAATAAGATTACAACAACTTAAATAATATTACAACAGCTTAAATAAGATTACAACAGCTTAAATAAGATTCATCATCATCATTGAGTGCCGTCTCCGCAACGAAGGTTGGCTACCGTGGAGCGCCATTTTGCTCTATCTCTTGCTTTGATGGTGCAGGTTGTCATCGGTTGATTTGTCCATCTTTTGATGTTACTCGTCCATGTTAATCTTGGTCTGCCTCTGCCTCTTTACCTTGTATTTTCCCCTCCAGGATCACTTTCAGTAGGCTAAATAAGATTACAACTACTTAAATAAGATTACAACAGCTTAAATAAGATTACAACAGCTTAAATAATTTGTCATTTCATTTGTCTTGTCTTGATTGTATTTAGTAGTTCTCTTTTTTATTTTTAGCTGTTTTAAAACTTCATCGTTTGTTATCTTTTGTTTCCATCCAATTCTACCTATTCTTCTATAAATCCACATTTCAAAGGCTTCAATTTTCTGTTCTGTTTTCTTGTCTAATGTCCATGTTTCTGCACCATACAGGAATATTGAGAAGACGTAACATTTTGCCATTCTTAGTTTCAGCCCTGCTGATATTTGTAAGCAATATTGCAACTACTTAAATAAGATTACAACTACTTAAACAAGATTACAACTACTTAAATAAGATAACAACTACTTAAATAAGATTACAACTACTTAAATAAGATAACAACTACTTAAAAAAGATTACAACTACTTAAATAAGATTACAACTACTTAAATAAGATTACAACTACTTAAATAAGATTGCAACAACTTAAATAAGATTACAACAGCTTAAATAAGATTACAACAACTTAAATAAGATTACAACAACTTAAATAAGATTACAACAGCTTAAATAAGATTACAACAGCTTAAATAAGATTACAACAGCTTAAATAAGATTACAACAGCTTAAATAAGATTACAACTACTTAAATAAGATTACAACAACTTAAATAAGATTACAACAGCTTAAATAAGATTACAACAGCTTAAATAAGATTACAACAGCTTAAATAATATTGCAACTACTTAAACAAGATTACAACAGTTTAAATAAGATTACAACAACTTAAATAATATTACAACAGCTTAAATAAGATTACAACAGCTTAAATAAGATTCATCATCATCATTGAGTGCCGTCTCCGCAACGAAGGTTGGCTACCGTGGAGCGCCATTTTGCTCTATCTCTTGCTTTGATGGTGCAGGTTGTCATCGGTTGATTTGTCCATCTTTTGATGTTACTCGTCCATGTTAATCTTGGTCTGCCTCTGCCTCTTTTACCTTGTATTTTCCCCTCCAGGATCACTTTCAGTAGGCTAAATAAGATTACAACTACTTAAATAAGATTACAACAGCTTAAATAAGATTACAACAGCTTAAATAATATTACAACTACTTAAATAAGATTACAACAACTTAAATAAGATTACAACAGCTTAAATAAGATTACAACAGCTTAAATAAGATTACAACAGCTTAAATAAGATTACAACTACTTAAACAAGATTACAACTTTTAAAATAAGATCACAACTGATTAGATAATATTATAACTTGAAATAATATTTCTTTGAGAAATACTTAATGTGACAATGAGAGACAAAAGAAGAAATGAAGAAATTAGGAAAAGAGTTCAAGTGCATTAGCTCTGAGCCTCATCAAAGTACAACGAATTAAACTGTTTGCACATGTAACGCGGTCACCGGCAAATAGCATTCCACATCAAACATTAACGTCCAGATGCAACAACAGACGAAATAGGGAAAGTACCCTTGAGGGATGGGTAAGCGAAATATTTGACATCACACAAAGAGCAATGTGTGAACCGACCCAAAGGGCACTATCAAAAGCATTTCACTATTCCCTCCACACTGAATCAAAAGAAGATATAGACAATAGAATAGCATGTTTGATAATGGCGCATATTTCCATTGTACGTTTGAGAAGTGTTAGTTGTTAATCTCCTTGGGAACTTAGCTCTGAAATGCCATGCTGGCAATTTTGCTAAACCTATTTTAATATTCATGGCACACTTTGACCTACATATATGTCTCTCATTTCCGATTTATTTATTTCTTATTCTAAGTTCTGTTCAAGGTTTCCAGAAAATTATTTACATTAATTTACACAAGAAGTCACTTTTGTCTTTTGTTCTGTGCCCTTTGGCGCAAATAACCGCTGTTCCCCGAATAACCTTTCTGGCTTGACGATCATTTCTGGATTGTTTGGCTTCCAAAATCTGGCTACACTTGTATTGACAGCTTTGACCTTTAACCCCTGCACGTGTGTGTCTTACATGTGAGCGTTAGAAAGTGAAGGCTGCGAGGAAATGTCCTATTTGTAGTACAGATGATAGGATAAATTCAGCAATAGAGTGACAAAATAGTATTATTGTTAAAAGGTGCGGCCCGTTTAGAAGTATTAAATAGATCTTGAGAAATAGAGACGTATAAACAGACAAATTTCGTGGTACATGAAAATACATTTGTATAGAATATAATGCATCAGTCGTATATCTTATGGTACTATGATTTCATTACAAGAACTTGTGTATAGAACTATTGTTATGATACTCAGATTATGTTCATTGATAATCTAGCAGCGTATCTTACTAACTTATACGATGTCAGACTCTCAGCCCAATATATAAAATCGCTAACGTAGTTTTGATGACGGTAGGTATTTGACTTTTGTGAATTTTTTTTCCAGTAAAGCAACCCTGCCTCACTTCATTTCCAGTGTTCGATTTTTTTTAACACTTTCAATTTAAATACAACTATACTTTTTCATCCGTCTCCTTAAGATTAACTATTCTATACCGTTCACCCTGAGATCAAGGATTTAAAATACACCTGATTTTTCAAAATGAAAAAGTAACCAATGCTTTTGAATATTAGGCGAGCACATTAACTTTATTCTACATGCGACATCCCAGCCCTCCCCAATACACTACTCCAAAAATAGATTAATGTTGGAATCACATACCTCGTGTATGTACGGTATCACATATAATTAGTATTCATTTCTTGGATGTTGTCTCAACATTCTTCTAGTCTGCCTTTGGATAATGGCTAACAGAATCGAACTCCCTGCACTCTGAACACACTTATTCGTACTCTTTCCGCTTCAACAGATGGCAAAGGCTTCCTGACTTATGTCTGTTTTAACTTTTCCGGCTGCAGACTATTAGGTACACCACTACATCTGTTTTACGTTGACAACGCGTTTAAAATGTCGAGTACCCAGTGCCCTAACATTTGACAGCAACCATTTTAACTACCTAGGCTCTAGACTTTCACGAAAAGTTCACAGGTAAGCTTTCTTCTTGTCAAATTTGATTGAAACAAAACCATGCCAGGGCCTGAGTGGCACGTTCCTCTGCGACAGGTCATGTAGTACGTGCCCATTGGAACTACAAACACAACTCTTTTTGCCGTGTGGCTCATTTGAGAGAAAGCTTCACTTGCGCATCTAGGAATCTTATAAACGCTAATATATGTCAGGTCTGTCTTAACATGTTTATTGATCAAACAGGTAGACGTTTATGAGTTGTATCCGTGAACACCTGTACAGCATCGGACGCTATTCCGGCACTCCTGTCTCCTCCCCTCTCAAATCTCCAGGCCACGACACATCTGAAGACTTCCAGGTCATCAAAATCGTCTATTACTTCGCAGATACCCACAGTCTGTTCTTCTTGGAGAACTTTGGCAATCTCAACCCATGTGCCTAAACTCATTTCACTATTCCTTTAATTATTGGAGAACTTTGGCAATCTCAACCCATGTGCCTAAACTCATTTCACTATTCCTTTAATTATTGGAGAACTTTGGCAATCTCAACCCATGTGCCTAAACTCATTTCACTATTCCTTTAATTATTGGAGAACTTTGGCAATCTCAACCCATGGGCCTAAACTCATTTCACTATTCCTTTAATTATTGGAGAACTTTGGCAATCTCAACCCATGTGCCTAAACTCATTTCACTATTCCTTTAATTATTGGAGAACTTTGGCAATCTCAACCCATGTGCCTAAACTCATTTCACTATTCCTTTAATTATTGGAGAACTTTGACAATCTCAACCCATGGGCCTAAACTCATTTCACTATTCCTTTAATTATTGGAGAACTTTGGCAATCTCAACCCATGGGCCTAAACTCATTTCACTATTCCTTTAATTATTGGAGAACTTTGGCAATCTCAACCCATGGGCCTAAACTCATTTCACTATTCCTTTAATTATTGGAGAACTTTGGCAATCTCAACCCATGTGCCTAAACTCATTTCACTATTCCTTTAATTATTGGAGAACTTTGGCAATCTCAACCCATGGGCCTAAACTCATTTCACTATTCCTTTAATTATTGGAGAACTTGGCAATCTCAACCCATGTGCCTAAACTCATTTCACTATTCCTTTAATTATTGGAGAACTTTGGCAATCTCAACCCATGGGCCTAAACTCATTTCACTATTCCTTTAATTATTGGAGAACTTTGGCAATCTCAATCCATGTGCCTAAACTCATTTCACTATTCCTTTAATTATTGGAGAACTTTGGCAATCTCAACCCATATGCCTAAACTCATTTCACTATTCCTTTAATTATTGGAGAACTTTGGCAATCTCAACCCATGTGCCTAAACTCATTTCACTATTCCTTTAATTATTGGAGAACTTTGGCAATCTCAACCCATATGCCTAAACTCATTTCACTATTCCTTTAATTATTGGAGAACTTTGGCAATCTCAACCCATATGCCTAAACTCATTTCACTATTCCTTTAATTATTGGAGAACTTTGGCAATCTCAACCCATGTGCCTAAACTCATTTCACTATTCCTTTAATTATTGGAGAACTTTGGCAATCTCAACCCATGTGCCTAAACTCATTTCACTATTCCTTTAATTATTGGAGAACTTTGGCAATCTCAACCCATGTGCCTAAACTCATTTCACTATTCCTTTAATTACTGACCTCCTTTTATTTACCGTAATTTCTGCTTTTCTTCCCCCTTGCCATCCTTGCTTTCTCTTTTCAGGGGAACCTAGATTGTTTGGCCTTCTTTTAGCCTATCTAGCCCCTTTACCACTTATCATGTGACCAACAGGTACTTTGTTCCTGGTCACTTCCTATTCCTGTCATTCCTTTACACCCTTTTGAGATAGATAAGTGCTTGCTTTGTGTGTGTTTTTGTATTCATATTTGTTATATTGTACCAGCGAAAGGCTTTTGCCTAATCGTCGTAGTTTTTCTTCGTCTCTCCTTAGGTTTAGCTGCTTATAACAATTATATGTATTTTTGTACTTACTATATAGTTTCGTTAAAAATCTTATTTGTCATTTTACAATCTGTGCTTCATACCAGAACGTTCTTATTTTATACTGACCGCTATCTTGGTGTTTATGAACAGACAGCAAAATAATTGTGTGACGTGTAAAAAAATCTATTTTGAAATGATTAATGCGCAATGTTGATCGATATTTTACGTTCGTCGGTTCCTCATTCATTTCTCGTGGTCACCAGGCATCGGTGACAATAATCACAAACGTGGCGGGATATACAAACAATTCAGTGATAATTATCATGGGCAGCTTGACTCGCAATGACAAAATGAGCGTATAAAGAAATTACTTACTTTAATACATTGTTTTGTGTCTGGGGTCTGCCGAGGGGACTTATATAACCGGAGAATAGAGGCCACATGTTCAGTGCAGTCACCACGAGGTGTTTGGGTCTGAGTTTTAGCTTCATTCCCAAAAGAAGGAAAAACTATTAACCCTACCTTGATTCGAACTCGCGTTCTCCAGGTTCGGGGCCGGACAAGTTATTAATTTGGACACTTGCTCCCCTGAGCATGTGATCTGAGTCAATTTTACTTTGTAAAAAGAGACATTGGATATATTATAAACAATGTAAGGTTTGGAGATGACGAAGGCGTAATCGACAAGAGTAAAAATGATTTATTGACAGCAAGTAAAAAGCGTAGTCTAAACAGGAAAGGCGTTTTGGGGACTGTGTGGTTAGCGCGCTTGTTAATGACTGGAACATTACGGGCTCAAGTCCTTTTTTAAAAAAAATAAAAACCAAGACGGCTTGCTGGTTCATCACGTATCTGAAAATAGAAATTTTTTTTTTTACAAAAAGTAGGTCGATTTGGCGTGATGCCGACCACATTACAATTACATTGTTTTTAATTCGGACTGCCGTCATCACAATCGGGGCAATCTCAATTCTCTTCTACCACTCGTTCCTGTTCCCCATTGTTTGGAGGTATTGAGTTCTTTACCACTGAGGATACTTTTCCTGTTCCCCCCCCCCCCCTTTCCTTCCAGTGGCGCCGTGTTCCACCGTTCTTTGACGTGTGGGTCATTCTCAGCTTCCTTGTCACCATCCTTTGAGAGGTGTTCTTTTACAGACCACGCAATGTCATACATGACCAGTTTTAATGTTTCTTGCCCAATAAATAACCCATAAAATGTGATGTTTCCCATCGAACAATAAGGACACTAACATCATATTCTACATAAGTCTTAAGGCGTGGTAGAAAAAAATCCTTGACTTTATCTTTTGAACTAAATAACAAATATAGAAGAAATGGTGACAATCTAGAAATATGCATTCATTATATGCTTATATGGGAGCCGCGATAGCTCAGTGGTTAATGAACTGGACTACGAAGGACAAGGGGTAGGGTTCGATCCCAACCGACGGCTTCCCGGTTCACCCAACCGGATTTTTTTCTGGAAAGTAAAGCGGCATAGGCGTAATACCGACCACATTACCCAAAAAATCATGTGCTGAAAGTCTGTAAAACTTATGGTCACTAACATCATATTCCCTATACGCCACTTGGCGTGACGGGGGCTCTTTACTTTACTTTTTATTGTATATGGTTATTTAAAGTAAACTGGACTGTCATCATCATCATGCACCATACCAGTTGGCGTAGACAATCTTGTCCTTCCATAATTTTATGTTCACACTGATAGTATCAACTCTCCTGTTGCCTGTTTACCATGCCATGACTACTAGCTATTTCGTTTATTCTTTCTTTGTCACCAGCGATCTCTCATTTCTTTGCATTTTGCCTGTTGTAACCGAGTATTCCAATGTTCTCTTCTCATATTTAGAGTTCACTGAACATTTAAAAGGACCAACAATGAAATTCTCAGACGTCAACACAAAAAGAAAGTTTTAAAAAAAAAACATCAGAAAGGAGCAATGGAGATGTGTCGGGCATATCATGTGAAGAGGCAAATGAATAATATGAAAGTAATAAATTTAAATATCTTGTTATGATGTTATCTTTGGATGGTCGATGTACAACTGAGGTGATATACAGAACCAGGGCAAAGGATGGCAAATGTATTATGGAACCCATCTTTTACAATGGAGGAAAAAAACGTCTTCTTTGATGTTATGTAGGGCCAGTCTTCACATTTGGAAGTTAATCATGGACAATTAAGCAATCGATAAGAAAATCGATGAAAACCCACAGAGAAGGTGTTTCAGAGATACATTTTGATATGAACTATTTCGACTGCTAATATAAGAAATGAGGGAATTGCTGTAAAACGTCTCACGTGTATTCTCATAGATGTCTCTCGCCACTTTTTAGATTTTTAGGTAAAATTTAGGAATTTTTATCGTAATTGTTGTTCTCGTCCTGTGTGGGAACGTTGGTTATTTACTTGATCTTGTCTTATTAGCAAAGCTGAAGCATCCCGTTTGTAGTCCTTTATTCGATCTAATCCAGCTATCTCACAAGCTAACATGACGTTCATGTTTATTACCTCGTCAGCGAGAAGCAATAAATCTATTAACTCAAAGACAGCTTGGTAGATAACGGCTGAGAGAAGGTAATAAATAGATCGATTAACTCAAAGACAGCTTGGTAAATAACGGCTGAGAGAAGGTAATACATAGATCGATTAACTCAAAGACAGCTTGGTAGATATCGGCTGAGAGAAGGTAATAAATAGATCGATTAACTCAAAGACAGCTTGGTAGATAACGGCTGAGAGAAGGTAATAAATAGATCGATTAACTCAACGACAGATTGGTAGATAACGACTGAGAGAAGGTAATAAATAGATCGATTAACTCAAAGACAGCTTGGTAGATAACGGCTGAGAGAAGGTAATAAATAGATCGATTAACTCAAAGACAGCTTGGTAGATAACGGCTGAGAGAAGGTAATAAATAGATCGATTAACTCAAAGACAGCTTGGTAGACAACGGTTGAGAGAAGGTAATAAATATAGATCGATTAACTCAAAGACAGCTTTGGTAAATATCGGCTGAGAGAAGGTAATAAATAGATCGATTAACTCAACGACAGATTGGTAGATATCGGCTGAGAGAAGGTAATAAATAGATCGATTAACTCAAAGACAGCTTGGTAGATAACGGCTGAGAGAAGGTAATAAATAGATCGATTAACTCAAAGACAGATTGGTAGATAACGGCTGAGAGAAGGTAATAAATAGATCGATTAACTCAAAGACAGCTTGGTAGACAACGGCTGAGAGAAGGTAATAGAGGTAAATCAAAGATAGCTTGGTAGACAACGACTGAGAGAAGGTAATAGATCGATTAACTCAAAGACAGTTTTGTAGACAACGACTGAGAGAAGGTAATAGATCGATTAACTCAAAGACAGTTTTGTAGACAACGACTTAGAGAAGGCAAGAGTTAACTCAAAGACAGTTGGTAGACAACGGCTGAGAGAAGGTAAGAGTTAATTCAAAGACAGCTTGGTAGACAACGGCTGAGAGAAGGTAATATAGTTAACTCAAAGACAGCTTGATAGACAACGGCTGAGAGAAGGTAATAGAGTTAACTAAACGACAGCTTGGTAGACAACGGCTGAGAGAAAGTAATAGAGTTAACTCAAAGATAGCTTGGTAGACAACGGGTGAGAGAAGGTAAGAGTTACCTCAAAGACAGCTTGGTAGACAACGGCTGAGAGAAGGTAATAGAGTTAACTAAACGACAGCTTGGTATACAACGGCTGAGAGAAGGTAATAGAGTTAACTAAACGACAGCTTGGTAGACAACGGCTGAGAGAAGGTAATAGAGTTAACTAAACGACAGCTTGGTAGACAACGGCTGAGAGAAGGTAATAGAGTTAACTAAACGACAGCTTGGTAGACAACGGCTGAGAGAAGGTAATAGAGTTAACTAAACGACAGCTTGGTAGACAACGGCTGAGAGAAGGTAATAGATCGATTAACTCAAAGACAGTTTTGTAGACAACGACTGAGAGAAGGCAAGAGTTAACTCAAAGACAGTTGGTAGACAACGGCTGAGAGAAGGTAAGAGTTAATTCAAAGACAGCTTGGTAGACAACGGCTGAGAGAAGGTAATATAGTTAACTCAAAGACAGTTTGGTAGACAACGGCTGAGAGAAGGTAATAGAGTTAACTCAAAGATAGCTTGGTAGACAACGGGTGAGAGAATGTAAGAGTTACCTCAAAGACAGCTTGGTAGACAACAGCTGAGAGAAGGTAATAGAGTTACATCAAAGACAGCTTGGTAGACAACGGCTGAGAGAAGGTAATAGATCATTTAAATCAAAGACAGCTTGGTAGATAACGGCTGAGAGAAGGTAATAGAGTTAACTCAAAGACAGCTTGGTAGACAACGGCTGAGAGAAGGTAATATATCATTTAAATCAAAGACAGCTTGGTAGACAACGGCTGAGAGAAGGTAATAGATCATTTAAATCAAAGACAGCTTGGTAGACAACGGCTGGGAGAAGGTAATAGAGTTAACTCAAAGACAGCTTGGTAGATAATAATGAGACATGTGTTTGCTATATTAAAAGTTACGTATATGAATTGACAAATCACGGATATAAATAGTTAGGAGAATGTGTTGTTGCTCTGTAATATGTCACAATGTTTGCCTATCAGTGACCGAAAGAAGGCAATGACAAAAATAAGAAAACAAAAATGACATGACACATAATGTTAACGTAACGCCTAGTGCTGTTACATTTTGAGAAGACAGTGTTTGTGCTAGTAGTTGTAAATGACAATCGATACGTTTAAGGGTGAGTTGGTCAGCACAACGCTAATTCGTACGCGACTTTTTCCGTAGAAAGTCTTTCTTTTAGAGACTGGATGAGCCCAAAAACCGTTTCGGTCTGGGGGAAAAAAAAAGTATCCAAATGTAGGAATTGAACCTCGACCTTCGTAAACAGTAGACAAGGACACTGATAATATCACTACCGCTGCTTCACTACATGTTAAATAGACATGTTCATAAATTGTATTTATCTTTTTTATTTCTCTAAATAGACATTTGTTGATTATCTTGCACGGTTGTCATCACCCTCAATGAGTGCCGTCTCCGTATCGAAGGTTGGATACCATGGAGCGCCATTTCACTTTGTCTCTCGCCTTGATGGTGCAGATTGCCATAGGCTGACTTGTCCATCTTCTGATGTTACTCGTCCATGTTAGTCTTGGTCTGCCTCTGCCTCTTTTACCTTGTATTTTCCCTTCTAATATTACTTTTATTAGACTGTTGTGTCTTTTAACATGACCTAAAAATTTCATTTGTCTTGCTCTAATTGTGTTTAGTAGTTCTTTCTTCATTTTAAGTTGTTTTAAAACTTCCTCGTTTGTTTTCTTTTCTTTCCATCCAATTCTAGTAGTATATTACAAATTTTTAATCTTTTTTAAAATTACTTTAAAAACATTGAAATGTTAGCTCAAAGGACACGTTTTCCTTTATTGCTCTATAGTTTATGGCTGTAGTCTTTGTTTTCGCGTTAAAACCTTTACATAAGCTGGTACCTGACCTACCTGCAGCCAAGCGCAGATAAGCATTTAAATGGAGAAACAAATCAAATCTACAGCAGCGTCAGTTAAGCACAAACAATAAACAACATTGAAGTTTCGATAAAGAAAATATTTGCTAATTAACTGCAGAAGCAATAAAAAAATACGGCAGTAAAGATAAAATAAAAGAATGAAAGATGAATTTAAGAATAATAAAGAAAGGAAAATATCGGACATTAAAATCTGATATAAAGAAACAAAGGCTTACCGTCACGAAATTGCCATATGGAGGTACATTGTATTGATGTGTATGCTTTCTTCATAAGTCTTGGCATATTTCTGAGTGGACTGCAGCACTACAGGCCGCCATATATATTCCCAGGAGAAATCATTGTTGTTACACATTTTTAAAGGCTTGGTAGTTTTATTTAAGCCTTTTTGTGTTAGCCTGAAGGTTACATCCCTTCAATGTTCGCTCTTCAACAGGGAAGTAGAATGTGACCTTCATTAGTATCATCGTCATCATGTGCCATACCGGTTGGGGTAGGTGATCATGTCCCTCCACAATCTTCTATCTACAGTGCATCGTATCAGTTCTTTTGTTGTCTGTTTTCCATGCCCATGACACCAAGCTATCCAGTATTTTCTCTCTTTGTCGCCCGCGATCTCTCTTTCCTTCTATTTTGCCAGTTGTAACCAAGTATTCAAACTTTCCTCTTCTCATGATGTGCCCGAAAAATGTTGATTGCTTCTTTCTGATGTTTTTTAAGAGCTGCCTTTTTGTGTTGGCCTCTTTGAGAATTTCCTCATTGGTCTTTTTAGCTGTCCAGGGAACTTTCAACATTCTTCTGAGAAATCCCATCTCTGTGGCCTCTAATCGTCTTTTCGTGTGTTTGTCTACTCTCCATGATTCGCTTCCACCTGTCAGAATTGGTTCTAGATAGCACCGATGAACTCTCTTTCTCATTTTTATTGACATAGATTTGTTGCATAAGATATTTTTCATTTTCTAAAATGTTATTTTGGCCTGAGCTATTCTGCTTTTTATTTCTGTGGTGCATCTCCCATCTGATGTTATTATTGTGCCCAAGTATTTGAAACGTTGCACTTGTTTCAGATGTGTCCCGTTTATTTTATGTTGCATGATGGTGGTGATTGTTTCTTCGATATAACCATTACTTCTGTTTTCTTACTATTCAGACTGAGACCTTTCTTGTTGCTTTCTTTTACTATTATGTCTATCATTTCTTGTAGTTCATTCTCTGTCTCTGCTATTAAGACTGTGTCATCCGCATATCGAAAAATTATTTATTTTGTGACCGTTGACTTCAATTCCTTTTTTGTCCACTATTGATCTCATAATATATTCGCTGTAAAGTGAAAACAAATCCGGCGACAGAACACAACCTTGTCTGACTCCTTGCTTTATATATTGGAATTGTCCTATTTGATTGTTAATTCGTATAGCTGCTGTCTGTTGCCAGTACATGTTTTTTTATGATTCGCAGATCCTTGCCATCAATGTTTAATTTCTCCAGCATATTTATTATTTCCACATGCTTTACTTTGTCAAATGCTCTCGTGTAGTCTATAAAGCACATATATAGATCTTTCTTTACCTCTATAGATCTTTCTATCAATGTTCTTAAGATGTATATTGCATTATTGGTGCCCTTTCCTTCCACAAATCCACATTGTTCCTCACTTATTTCTGGTTTTATTTTGTTCCTTGCACGTCTCATAATTATTCTTAGTAATATTTTAGTCATATGGCTCATGAGACTAATCGTCCGATGGTCTTCACAATCAGTGGCTCCTGACTTCTTCGGTATGGCTACAAAGATAGATTTTAGTAGATTTTCGGGTATGTGTCCATTGTTATATATGTCATTGAGTAATTTTGTTATGACTTGTACTCCCAGCTCTACTAATGCATTTATCTCTTCGTTTGTTATATTGTCAGGACCTGGAGCTTTGCCTCTTTTCATGTGTTGAATTGCGTCCTCCACTTCACTCTGCATTATTGGTGGTCCTGTGTCTTCATTTGAATTGTTTAATTCTGGTCTTTCACCATCATAGTGTTGACTGATATATTCTGTCCATCTTTCCATTGTCTTCTCCTGTCGCATTATTATATTTCCTTCCTTTGATTTCACACATCCTGAAACTTTGACTTCTTTTCTTCCTGTTAATTCATTTAACTGATTGTACATACATTTTGAGTCTTTCTTTTGTTGTTTTTCCATTTCTTCACATTTCTGTTTTAACCATCCTTCCTTTGCTTCACTGCACTTGTTTTGGATCGCTTTGTGCAATATTTTGTATGTCAGTTCTTCTTTCTTATGTTTTCTTCTTTCGTCCATTAGTTGTAATATTTCTTCTGTCATCCATTTCTTTTTGTTGATTCTTTTAGTCACTGGTATTACTTCTTTTGATGTTTGTTGAATCGATTGTTTGAGCATTTCCCACTGCTCCTGGATGTCCTGTATTTTCTCAATAGCATTCTATCTATTTTGTACTATCGTGCTGTACTTATCACTCATCTGTTTATCTACTCTTAGTATATCTAGTTCTAATTTTATATTTATTGGTGATTTCTGTGCCTTCCGCAGTTTTATTCTTATCTTTCCAACTACTGGTACATGGTCACTATAGCTAAAGCTATATACAAACAAATTGAGGAATTAACAGGAAGAAAAACGCAATCAAACTGCAAACTATATCTCCCCTCGTCACTGAAAGGCAATCGAGGAAGGAAAGAAGAAGAAGTAAACAACTGCTACTTTTAGTGTCTCGGAACGTACTTACACTAAGAAAGTAAAAGTAAAGAGCCCGTCCCGCCAAGTGGCGTATAGGGAATAGGTGTTAGTGACCATACATTTTACAGACCTTCAGCACATTACCTTTGGGGTAATATGGTCGGTATTACGCCCGTGCCGCTTTACTTTTCCAGAAAAAAATTATGTACTCATTTAATGCTTGGTGAACCCGGAAGTTGTCGGTTGGGATCGAACCCTACCCTTGTCCTTTGTAGTCCAGTACACTAACCACTGAGCTATAGCGGTTCACACTTACACTAAGTGAATGAGTGTAACACTAGACTAGTAACTCTCTATGCAGACATGCTTTCTTGCTTTTGTATTCTCTTACAATGTCTGGTGTGTTTGTTCAAAGTTACCTTTGAAATGTACGTGTTTTTATAATTACATTCATAACAATTATTGTGTTTATAATGATTCTTGTTGTTTTCTATAGCAGAAGATAATTTAGTAATGAATATTCAGGTTCGCACTCTCTTCAAAATGGTTATTTGGTTATGGAAGGCCCCGGTATCACTGCAAACGAATTAAAATCCATAATTGCTCTACCGCCCGTGCCAGCGTAATCATCCGAATCAATATCTCTTCTCCCAAACAAAGATAGGTAACTGTAGTCTCCATCGTAGTAGTCTCAGCACACGCCAAAAGACATAAGGCGAAACCGCGCAGAAAGGGAACACAGCCAACTGTTACTTGTCATACGATATCATCATTAACCCAGTAGCTCCTGCAACAAGCCGGACTTGGAATATGAGGAAACTGCAACAAGGAACATTTTTCAAACTGTTTTTCACTTAGTGAAGGAGAATATGTAAAATAAACATAAAACAGTATGGAGCAGCTAAACAAACACAAAGACAAGACAAGACGTGTTGGGGGCCTCGGTAGCCTAGTTGGAAAAATCACCCGACGTTCGGACAACACGTGTTCGATTCCCGCTGGAGCAGTGTGAATTGTACTCGTGGTTGAAAAAAAAAACCCGCGGTTGACCCAGCCGTTGGCAGAAATGGGTACCAGGGTATTACCCTGGGAAGGTGAGGAATGTCGCTTCGCATCTGAGTTTCGATGCTTGAGGCTACACTATACAGAAATATCCGAACATTTCTGGATAGGCTGCCGAGCACATATGGGTGTAAACTTGCGTGCTAAGACGCCGGTTCAAGTCTCGTACTTGACCTTTAAAGACAAGACAAACTACAACGTTTCGGCGACAACCTTCATCAGATATAACAAACATACTTTTAAGTAAAACGGACAATAGTTGTGCTTTCCCTGTAACTACAAGTAGGGGGTTAAGGCAAAGAAATGCAAATGACTGCATAAAAAAGCGAAGCTGCAGTAAAGCTGAATATGAGGAAAAATGTAAAAATAAAAAAAATGGTATGTTAGAAGCTTTACGTGACAAGTGGACGACACAGACTAAACGACGTTTTGGCCCAATAGGCCTTCAGCAGGAACAAACAAGAAAAACACACACACAAAACTAAAAACGAAACATTCAAAATGTTGTGTCTGTATGTAATTAGAGATTGTTTATCTAAATATAAAAATCATTTTTCTTTTGGTTCCCTTCACCATATCAGTCTTTCTTAAACATTTAAAATGGCTAACTTCCGGTTGTGACTTATCAAGAATTACCAATTGAATTGAATGTTTCGTTTTTAGTTTTGTGTGTGTGTGTTTCTTGTTTGTTCCTGCTGAAGGCCTATTGGGTCGAAACGTCGTTTAGTCTGTGTCGTCCACTTATCACGTAAAGCTTCTAACATACCATTTTTTTGTATTTTTTAATTTTTTCTAACTACAAGTAGCTTGACTATGGTGATCATGCTAGTAATTAAAGCCTTGGTCCGTCTAGAAACAACGTTTGACGTCAGTCTGTTGTCTGAGTGACTCGATGAGCATGCTCAGGGCAATCAAAGGTGGCTGGGGTCGAAGGCTGTGTGTGGAGCCAATAAGGAACTCAAAACTGACTGAGATCTGTTTCATTTTTCATGTCTGGGCACTCGGGCGTAAAATAAAATGAACGGACTGACACGCCTGCTGAAACTGATGTCGTGGACGTTGGATCGGGCTGAATGCCTTCGGGAAGACATGGCAAACGAATGATTAAAAGAATTATCTTGAATCTACAGACAGGTCCGGATTATATGAACATGAATCTACAGCCATGTCCAGATTGTATGAACATTAATCTACAGTCATGTCCAGATTATATGAACATGAATCTACAGCCATGTCCGGATTATACGAACATGAATCTACAGCCATGTCCAGATTATAGGAACATGAATCTACGGCCATGTCCAGATTATATGAACATGAATCTACAGCCATGTCCAGATTATAGGAACATGAATCTACGGCCATGTCCAGATTATACGAACATGAATCTACAGCCATGTCCAGATTATATGAACATGAATCTACGGCCATGTCCAGATTATATGAACATGAATCTACAGCCATGTCCAGATTACATGGACAGGTTGATCGTAACTAGAGAAAGGAGCGTAACGAGAAGAATAGCAAATCAACACAGAATTGGAGTGGTTAGTCTCCACACACAGAATTGGAGTGGTTAGTCTCTACACACAGAATTGGAGTGGTTAGTCTCTACACACAGAATTGGAGTGGTTAGTCTCCACACACAGAACTGGAGTGGTTAGTCCCTACACACAGAACTGGAGTGGTTAGTCTCCACACACAGAACTGGAGTGGTTAGTCTCCACACACAGAACTGGAGTGGTTAGTCCCCACACACAGAACTGGAGTGGTTAGTCTCCACACACAGAACTGGAGTGGTTAGTCTCCACACACAGAACTGGAGTGGTTAGTCTCCACACACAGAACTGGAGTGGTTAGTCTCCACACACAGAAGAACATAATGGGGAGGAGATTTGACCACTGATAGATGAATTCGACGTGAGGTGAGGATGATCCGTCGACTACACAAACTTTTCTTCACTTGTTTTTGTATTCTTTCTCTATCGAAGAAGATGCAGTCGACCTCTTGTTCTTTCGACATTCTGAACCATTGACGTGTGCTGCTATTGCTGATGTTTTCGTGATATTGTCATTCCATCATTCTCTGGGTTTGTATCTGGCTCTATTTTCTTCTCATCATTTAGAGTATGCTTTGTTTGAGAGGGAATCTCAAAGTGGGCAAATCATTTTATATGTTGTGTCTGTATGTAATTAGAGATTTATGAAATATAAAGATCATTTCTCTTTTGGTTCCCTTCACCATATCAGCCTTTCTTAAACATTTAAAATGTAAAATGACTAACTTCCGGTTCTGACTTATCAAAAATTACCACTCTTGACACTGGTTAGTTTACATTTAATAACTGATATGCTGTTTACCTTAACGTACATTTTGGTTTCTTTTTGCTTTTTTGCCTTTTTATGTCACGATAAGAGACTTCGTCTGTACAACGCAGCTCTTGCACTAAACTTAGATATCTTTGTCTTATCTGTGAAGAATCCTGAGTGCTAAAAGGCACTTTACGAGAATAACTGTGATGGTTTTGTATACAAGTGAGAAAAATTATTTAAAAAGATATACTTGATACTATACTAAAATTCTTGTGACGGGACTAGAAAATAAGGCAAATTTAGTAATAGTTAAAAATAAATTAAGTCACATGACACATAATGTAAGAATGGAAAGTGTTTTTCATTTATCATAGTAAACTGTAATATTTAACTAATTAAACTAACACTTTAAGTGCGAATAGTGATTCGGTGATGTAAGCTTACCCATCTGTGAGTCATGTATCTTTATATGACGTGTACAAGTGGTGTGTGTCTTTTCCAAGAGATCAATAGTGGTATTGGTAATAGTACTTGTAACAGTTGTTGGTGCTAGAGTAGTAAGATATACGCTACAGCAATAGGTACTGGTGATGTAGTTTGGATAATGCCTAATGAAAGCTTAATCAGGAGATGACGCACAGTTAGTACACAAAGCTATTGGCAGGTTTACAACAAAAATCACTTTAAGGCTTATATAATGTGTATTTTAAACATTTTAATTTTCGTTTCTTAGAAACTTTAGCGCTTAACCGCTCTGTGTGGCGCGGTAGCATCACTATATGCATCCTCAAAGCTGAGAAATGTAAAATCTCAAAGAAACAAGGAATTACTTTGCCAGGGAAAAAAAAAAAACAGATAAACAATAACCAAATATTTTGATTCTAATGTATGTGTCCAAATGTGTTTGTAGGCAATGCTATTTATGAAACGTTTATTTTCTATCTCAGTAATCTCTAATGTGCCTACAAGAATAGCATAGAATCATAAATATAACGGTGGTTGACATCAACTAGTTAGGCGCTGTATAGGGTGATTCTTTGTTTTATTACTATTGTTATCAAGATGCATATATTTGCAGAGAAAAAGTACAATCTAATTGTTAGTGCAGGTCAAAGAGAATAAATATATTTATATTGTGAAAATAGCATCGCTCTGATATATAGCTTTTGGTTTTGGTAATGTGGTAATTTTAAGTTATAGATGTGATTATAGTAGTAATAGTTCAATAATCAACTACTATAGGAATAATATAAATAGTTCTATAGAATTTGATCCTGGATCCTTCCAGCGCCGTTAGACGTCGCATAAAGCTTGTTGTGTATTCCGCCATCCATTTCTATTCTGGACAGATTATATGAACGATCTTATCCAATGAGTCTATACCTGCCAACTTTGCTTCTCTTATAAGTATTCACTTCAGTGTCTCGTTAGATCTTCCTCTTTTTCTGTATCCTGATGTTTCACATAGAAGAGCCTTCTTTGAAAGTCTCTTGTTGTCTCATCTCAACACATGTCCGGCGTATGCCCCTCTTCTCTTCCTAAGTGTAGATGAGATCATTGTTTTCATGACCATTTTTTGTATCTCTATATTTGCCTTGAATTCCTTCCATTATACACAAAATATTCTTCATAGGAATTTGTCTTCAAAAGCGTTCAGTTTTTTTCATCACTCTCTTTAGTTTTTTCCAACTTTCGCATGCGTAGGTAATTGTGTTGATAATATATGTTTGAGTTGATTATTCCAAATTTAGTTTTCTTGTTTAGTATTTTTGATTTCCTTAATTTGTCAAGGTTTTTAACATTTGCAGCTGCTTTTACTATCCTGCATCTGAACTTTTCTTTTGTTTCACCTTCTTGATCTATATTACTATCAAGATATACATTGTGGTCTATTTTTTCTTATGTCAGGCCATTTAGATATATTTTACTCTCTAGTCAGTGTTTACTTTTCTTTGTTTTATCACATTTAATTTCAAGACCTGTTCTTTCCGTCACGGTTGATATGGTATCTGTGATAATTTACATGTTCTTGATAATGTCTCTTCATCATCATCAGGTACCGAGCCTGCTGGCGTAGGAGATCATATCTCTCCACAATTTTCGATCTCGACAGTTATTTATCATTTCTGTTTTTGACCTTCTGCCAAGCCATTCTCTTAAGCTGTCTGGTATCTTTTCTCTTTGTTTCCCTCCGTCTCTTGGTCCCTCAATTTTCCCAGTTATTAAAATATATTCCAGTTATTCTCTTCTCATTACATGGCCAAAAAATGATAATTGTTTCTTCCTAATATTGGAAATTAGCTATCTTTTTGCTTTGTTCTCTTTCAGAACGTTTTCATTACTCTTCTTAGTTGTCCATGGTATTTTCAACATTCTTCTGTAAAACCACACTTCTACAAACTCTAGTGATTTTCTTGTCTGTTGTCCTGTTCTCCATGATTCACATCCATATGTTAAGACTGGCTCTACATAAAATTTAAGAACACTTTTTCTTGTTTCTATTGTCAAAAATGGATTGCATAGTATCTTCCTCATTTTTTGGAGAGCTGCTTTGCCTGAGCCATTGTCTCTTAGTATCACTATATATGTATCTGCAGATCAAGATTGTAGTTTTAGTAGTAGTAGTAGTAATAGTAATAGTAACATTGTAATAATTGTAACAGTAGTCTCCCAAATGATCTCTCTGACAGGCCTCCCGTTACACCGACCCCCCCCCCTCCCCCCAAGAAAAAAAAAACTTTTACACCGCTTTGTATATCTTCAATTTAGCAGGATCACAACGTAATTATATTTGTATATGTATACATATTGCCTCAGTTGCCTCAAAGTTATTCTGCAAAATCATCCTAAATAGAATACAGGATTCAATAGATACAGTAATGCGTGAAGAACAGGCTGGGTTTAGAAAAGGGAGAAGCTGTATTGACCACATTTTCACTCTACGACTTATATTGGAGGAACACATTGAAAAGCAAAAACCTTTTGTACTTAACTTCATCGACTTCAAAAAAGCATTTGATAGTATTCATAGAGATTCTTTGTGGAAAATTCTGAAGCAATATGGTTTACCATCAAAAATCATAAATATTATCAAAGACATGTATGATGGTTACACATGTGCAGTTCGAACAGAGGAAGGACTGAGCGAATGTTTCCCAATAGAAACTGGGGTTAAACAAGGATGTATTTTATCGCCCTTGTTATTTGGAATTGTTATGGACTTCATAATGAAGAAATGCTGCACTGGTAATAAAGGCATCGAATGGATACAAGGAGACCATTTGGAGGACCTCGACTTTGCTGATGACATAGTTCTCATCAGCAGTCAGATAAAAACGATGCAGGAAAACACAAATGAACTATCATCAATAGCCAGCAAATTTGGGCTTGAGATCAATCATGAAAAGACTAAAGTCATGACTAGTTTAATTCCAACAGGTGACAAAATATACATGGAAAACAAACCAGTAGAAGAGATCGATCACTTTATCTATCTTGGAAGTCACATTGATCGAGAAGGGGATACGAGCAAAGAAATTAAAATCAGAATAGCTAAAGCAGCAATGTCTTTCAGAAGCCTTGAAAAGTTGTGGAAATCAAAACTTATCAGCACAAACACAAAACTTAGGCTATTCAAATCAAATGTACTATCAACCCTTACGTATGCGTGTGAAAGCTGGAAAACAACAAGAGATATAGAAACAAAGTTGAACGCATTCGAAAATAAATGTCTAAGGAAAATACTTGGTATAGCATGGAACGAATTCAAAACAAATGAGGAAATTAGAGAAATCGCCAATCAACCACTAATATCTTCAGTAATAAAGAAAAGACGATGGTCATACGTTGGACATGTGATGAGAAGAGATAATAACCGAATAGCAAAGCAAGCCCTCATATGGGAAACAACAGGTAAAAGAAAAAGAGGAAGACCCAGGGAGACACTGAGAAGAACATTGATGAGAGAGGCAAGAGCAGCAGGAGTCGGCTCCCTCAATGAGATAGAACTGCTTGCACAGAACAGAGACAGATGGCGAGATTTGATAAAATATCTTTAAAAGAAAACTGCTAGAACAAAAAAATCCATATAGGAGAAGGTGTATCTTGGTCTACGCCCTATGGGCCGGTTACGGCTCGAAAGGTCAATAGATAGATGTATACATATATGACTGCAACTAATCCCTTAATCCTTGATTCTGTTATAACAGTATAAAATATAATTGTCTTTCACTGTTGGACTTTAAGCAGAATTGATCCTTAAAGGAACCATTGACATAAATAAACTTTCAAAGGATTCCTGGCTGGCATCCACCCTGACTTCATTACTCGGATACGTCATTCCGTTAATTCTCTCCCCTTATTTATAGCTGAAGCATTCTTCGGTTTTGACGTCCAACGAGATTGCCGTCACTAGCCCTGACCACAGCAGTAATACATCCCTCTCTGAGACCTCATAAACGTTTTTTATTCTAACATGCGCATACTTTATGTTCGAGGATCAAACCTCTTTATCTACACTCGTTCCGGCTATCAAAAGGCAAACACGAAGAGCGCTCGCGAAGTAGCAGGGAAATAATCCACAAGTTCGTATATCTGTCCTCACACAGGCGGTGTGATAGAAATAAAATAGAGGCACGTATCTTTTGATTGGGTTATTTATTTCCTGGTATTTAAAGATAAGCCACCCACTGTGAATTCCTTGTAAAAAGGTGGCCGCAATTTCTCTTGCGATTACGTGCATATATACAATTAGCATACATTTCAGTACTGTAATCGCTCATTAAAATCAATGAGCGGAAAATTTGATAGAGAACAAAACAGGATCTAAAGGATTGCGAAGTAGCATCACTAAGATTATGAAACTTATTCTAACTAGCAAGAAATCTTGAACTTAGAATAATAGTGCTATTATGGCTGTTAAATATTGTTATATGGGAGCAGAGACAGGAACTATATAAAGGACAACAAACAAGGAAACTGAAGCCCTAGAATTGGGAATATACAAGAAAATGCGATGAGTTGAGTGTTTGAAGAAGGAAATAAATAATGACGTTCTGCGCAACTGAAAATAAAGAAATAATTACTGAACACAACCGGAGCAAGACAAATTATGCGGAAATATAAAAAGACACTTAAAAAACGTAACGAACAGCATCTCAGAATGAGAAGAACATAGAAAAAAGAAATAGGGAGACAAAAATTCCGTCAGAATGAAAGAAACAACAGGTGTAGAGTATCATCAAGAGAAGACCAATAATTTTCCGTGGAAAACGTCGTTACTGAGACTGCGCTTGAAGGAAGATGTTGAGTGTATGGTCGTGGATATATACTTCTCATATACCCGATTTCAACAAGAGTGCTATGAGTCTACGAGTTTATACTTGTTGTATGGTGTATTCTACTTGTAATCTCGTTGTATATTGTTACAATGAACTTAATTAATTTGTCAAACTAAAATAGCAGAACTAAACTGCTCACTTAATTTTTTTTCAATACGGAAGGTTTTTATCAATTTACCGAGTAGAGATTTCAGAGACAACATTTTTCATGTTTTTAAATATTAATCTACATGTTTATTTGTATCAAACACTTAACATAATATATATTAATGTTTAGATAATTAGACAAGGAATTATGTTTCACCAATGCCAAGATGAAAGAAGACATGTGAAAAGAATATTGTTTGATGTCAGTGTACACTTATCAAATTGAGTGACGCACTGTGCGGCTAAACGTACATGACCGAAATCGGCATGGAGCTTGGTGCGTCGAAACGTACGGAAAGAGTTAGACGTTGTAATACCAACACTAGTACATTGTAGAAAACTGCCTTATGTAATCATTAAGATAAAATTGTTAAGGGTAAGAAAATCTATGAGGCAAAGAAACGAAGAAAAAAAAAAACACCATCTTGAAACAATCACTTCGCAAAGTCAAATACAGCGTCCTCCTCGGCAGGTTATCACTCAACACATAATCATGTCCTTATCGCAGCAGACACTTCAGCTCTCGTCAACCATATACAGTTTAAGTAAAAAACGGTGACTTCTTGGTCCTCAAATACATTGACAGAAGTACTTAGTCTTAGAATATTTGGGCTCAGATGTATTCATCATCATCTTGTGTCGTCCTCATATCGAAGGAAGAATACAAGTGATCTCTGTTTCTCCTTGACTCTTGTCTTGGGGATGTACGCTGTTATGGCATCCCTTGTTCACCTTTTGGCACAGATGCGATCACTTTTAAATTTTGCACTCACTTCATGGACTGTTTCATATCTCCATCTAATTTACATAACAATTGTTTCGGCACATCTCCATCTAATTAACATAACAACTTTTGCGGCACACCTCCATCTAATTAACATAACAACTGTTGCGGCACATCTCCATCTAATTTACATATTCAATGCGTTATCTCTTTTTTTAAGTCTGCTTATTTAATATTTTACAATGCTTCTCATTATGTATGTAACCTTTCCCTTTATTTTATACTTATTTTTTCTTTTTTACACTGTCTCCTTCAGCCGCTCTTTTTTCTCCATGTCGATCACATTGCAACGTATTATTTCTATGGTTGCATTCTTTACACATATCACTTCCGTTATGTTTGTCACACAGTTTGTTTTACACTTTCCTTAACATTTGAACGCTATCTTCCACTTTTGTTATACTTTCAGCAATGTTTCTCGCACAACAATTCTCATTAATCACACCTCACTTTATATTTCCCATAAATCACTTATAGCACAGGTCACAGTTTCATCGGCATCTGTCACAACTTCTTTTACATTTCCCACAACCAGTTTTATGTTTTTTACATCTCGCTCATTTTTGTCACACGTTAATTTATATTAACCATGCCTGTTTTGTATTTGTCATAAATTTCTTTATATTCCCCACATCATGATTTTAACATTTGCCACATTTACCTTTGTCCAAAGGAACTGCAATACTAGGTCTTCTATATCAACAGATCCCACCAACAACTGTGGGAATCACGATCATCCTCACATTGTTATCCAGTTTGTCTTAACGCTGTACGTTATGTACCTGATAGTCCAACTGTTGAGTAAGTAAAGTAAAAGTCAAGAGCCCCCGCCACGCCAAATGGCATATATGGTGTTAGTGACCATACATTTTACAGACCTTCAGCACATGATTTTTGGGGTAATGTGGTCGGTATTACGACCATGTCGCTTTACTTTTCCAGAAAAAATCTTGTACCCATTAAAGACTGGGTGAACCCGAAAGCGTCGGTTGGGATCGAACCCTACCTCTTGTCCTTTGTAGTCCAGTTCACAAACCACTGAGCTATCGCGGCTAACTGTTGAGTAAAGTGATGCTTTAATGAACTGTTGGTTGCTGGTACGCAGCTCGTGTATTCTGGTATTTCCACACGGAATTTAAAACGTAAAAATATTTAAACAAAATATTTCAGTTGGATAAACTAATGTACGAGTTGGTGTACTATTGGTTGCTTTACTCATACAATCAAAAGACCACACTAGCAACACATCAACCGATGAAGACATGAAGAACAAACGATACACAGTAAAAACGAAGAGCTAACAATAGGTTTACAAATGGGAAGAAACGCTTCAAAGATACTCTTATTGTGTTTTTAAAAGATTTCAATTTTAGTGTCACTTTACTGGAAATTTAGCTCTTGACCGCTCTGTATGTCGCAGTAACATCACTATAAGCTGTTACACCTTTCATCACTAATTTCTGGACTGATTTTGTTTAGCACTCTTCGCATGATGATTCTTAGTAATATCTTGGTCATGTGACTCGTAAGGCTTACTGTGCGATGATCAACGCATTCAATCGCACGAGACCTCTCTGGGATTTGAGCTGGTCGTCTGTTATATACCCGCTGTTGTAGATTTCGTACAACATTTTTTTTACTATTGTGGCGACCCATGATTGTGCAAAGAAGTTACAACGGTGGTTTTCTGTTGCCTTTCGTCGGTTTGTTTACAGTTGACTCCTTCTAGACTTTGACTAAAAAGTCTCACCCACAAGGCAGTGGGGTTGTTTTAATGTAGGTTACACTCCTTAAGCTTTTCACTCTCCCGAGCATACCTGCAAGGTAGCAGGGCATCACATCCGCACAGAAAAGCGTGAGTACTAGTGTTTGTGCTGACTCATGAGGAATGAGTCAAACCAAATAGCACTCATTTCTACAACAGTCGCCGAAATGAAATAGCTGTAGGCCCGAAGAAGAGCAAAGTTCAGACGGATAGACAACACCATAGAAGTCCTGCTGGGACACAGCGCTAGCACGGCCAGTGCATCACAATTAATCCAGGATTATATGTACGATGAGGATAATCCAACGAATAACTGTGTTTCATATGTTCGGATTTGGAGACAACAACGATGTCCTAACATGATCAAGCGCTATGATATATATATATATATGACGATCAACATTTTCAGGGGGACGTGAACTGATGGCAATATGGCCTACAGGCAGCAGGAACCGTTAATGGCTGTGTCTGAAAAGTGTTCCTTGTTGCAGTTTCCTCATATTCCAAGTCCGGCGTTTTGCTGGAGCTACTGAGTTAAGTGCTCTGTGCACACTGTGAGGTGTGCGCTTCATCCAGATCGTGTTTAGATATTCCGATTGCTTACGATGAATGATGATATTGTATGATAGGGAACAGATGGCTGTGTTCATTTTCTGTGCAGTTTAGCCTTATGTCTTTTGGCGTGTGCTGAGACTGCTATGACGGGAACTGCAGCTGCCCATCTTTGTTTGGGAGATGAGATATTAATTCGGATGATACCACTGGCACCGGCGGTTGAGCAATTATGCATTTTAATTCATTTGCAGTGATACCGGGGCCTTCCATAACCATAAGAATAATTAATCCAGGAGAAAGAACATAACATGTGGTTTCTCGCGACGGCTTATAAGAGATTCGCTAAGAGAAGTCTAGAGACGAGAAAGACATACAACAAACAGTAGCTAATAGCTGTAATGTGTATCATGACAAACGTTCGAACAGATTGGTGTCACTGCTGGCTGGACAATCCCATAATTGCTACACCCCTGTCCCAGCAACATCCGGATTGTTCATTCTGTTCTTTTGAAAGTGTTGCGTTTGAAAAAAAAGAAGCGCAGTTCATGATCCACGTTTCAGGGTCGCTGCGATGGTCGTCGCCAGCGTCAAAATCTATATGCGCAGGCGCCGAACTGGAATAGACTTCATGGTCAATGAGTGCGCCCCAAGAAACGCTGTTCCAGTGGATGAAGTTTAGGCCTCCGCTTTGGTGAAACACTTAATCCAACCGTAGTCCAGCTGGTGGTGAATTAAAGTCGAACACAGATAACTTACAAGCAAGCAAGCAAGATAACTGACATATCGCAGGGTAAAACAACGGCCAGGTACTGTTCTACTAAAATCATTGGTAGGAGTCGGCAGTGTGAATCTAATGCCCTGACGCCAACGCGTTAACTCAGTGGCCAGGTGAATACAGTGCTGTCTCTGTAAACAAAAAAAAGAACCACACCAGAAGGAATCATTTGAAAATACATTGAAGCAAAAGTTCCAGGAGACCGGAACATCTTTTTACCAGGCGGCCAATTTGGCACACCGCACCAACCTCTTTGAAAGGGCTTGTTAATTGTCAAGTACTGCGATTATTTCAGTTGGTTTATTCCGCATGCTTTCCAAGTGCAGTTTTTATATTTCCTAAGTGTAAATTCAAACCATATGTGTTTTATTATTTTATTGGGCTCTGGGTTGCTATTATTTTGTACTCTTCTTCAATACGCTGGAAACTCTGGCCAGAACATTTTGCGGCAACTACATTGGCCATGCGGTCTTTATTCTCCAATCCCGCAGAGAACCCCAAGCACATCCAACCATGGGATTAAAGTGGTAAAAGAAAAACTACCCACCTCCTATTTAGTTTAGCTTTATTTAGACTACAATTTCAAACTAAAAGTAAAAAAAAAGTAAAGAACCCCCGTCACACCAAGTGACGTATAGGGAATATGGTGTTAGTGACCATATATTTTACAGACCCTCGGCACATGATTTTTGGGGTAATGTGGTCGGTATTACGCCCGTGCCGGTTTACTTTCCCAGAAAAAATATTAAATCCGGTACCCATTAAAGGCTGGGTGAACCGGTGCCGTCGATTGGGATCGAACCCTACATCTTGTCCTTTGTAGTCCAGTTCACTAACCACTGAGCTATCGCGGCTCCCAAATATCAAAATAAATACCGGCAAATTATGAAACAGGAGGAACTAATTTCGTATTCTCAGTGAGCTCGCTGATTATCGTCAAGTATGAAGAAAACCACAGTTAGACCCAGTGTTTACTCGACCTTGGATGTTTTACTAACCCTGTCTTCTCTGTGTTGTGATAATACCCAATGAAACTTCGCTCTCAAGAATTATAGCACGGGTGGTATTTACAAACTGCTCAGTGAAATTAGCTGTTTATACACATACGTTTTTTTCATTTTATGGGACTTGTTTAACGTAAAGTTAACCTCACATCATTTCAGTGTTGATCACTCTGAAAGGAGTGGTTAAACAATGATATGCAATGTTTTTTATTGTAAATATTGCAGGAAACAGATTTCCTGCACCTCAGCAAAAATTATCTAGTTATCTTAAACAAGGTCTTAGAGCTCTATCTTACCTCTGGAGACGGAAGACACCTGTGTCTTGTATTGTTTTTTGTCGTTTATGCTGTGAATAGCTTGTGGGCATACTTCCTTTTATGAGACATTCTTCCAGGACGTTTAACTTGCAGACGAAGCGTATTAGCGACTCTGTGAGGTTGTTAATCAAGAGTGTTTTCTCTAGCTGTGAAGTCATATCTTTAATTTATGTTCAACACTGGCATTCTTTATCATTAGATAACAGATCCGTTTACTTTCTTTCTTTGCGGCCTGTACAAGACGAAATTCCCACAATATTTTATTTCGCGTTATTTTATTTATGTCCTGGTAAATTAATGAAGGAAAAAAATTCTTGAAATGTTTTAATTTTTAACACAGACATCTTCTTGCTAGTTGGACAGAGTTATCGAACTTAACATTTCTTAACTACACAATGTCACTAAATTAAATTTTTTGAATAATTTTTGTTTAAAAAAAAATAAATATCAGTTCATATATCACGTTAAAAGAAATATTGCACAGCATGGAGATATTATTATTTGTATGTTGCCATAAATCGTTAGAGTATGTATTTTAAAAAGTGAGGAAAGAAAAATAACAGTTGAAAAAGTGAAAATGTAAAACATCCAAGAGCCATTCGAGATAAATTTGTAATGAGATCAGACAGTAAACCAGTTAATCCCAATTGTTGTATTTTATAAAGGAAATTCATTTACATATTTGCTTGTTGAATATCCCATTCAAGGTGTTCAATATGTTAAAGGAATTTTCATTTGATGTAGACACAAAACAAGGTAAAACAAAGTACAAAAATGTCTATATCCATTCAGTCTATAACTGGTAACTCCCTAGGCCTTTGTTATATCTTATCACTCAACAGACTGAAGAATCACAACATATTATAACAATAATAATTTAAATGATATAACGACTGGAGGCGAAGGCGCGCCTACCAGCACCAGAGCTGGAAGTTGTCAGCGACCCACAGCTGATGGCTTGCGCCAGGATCGGTAAAACCAAAACCATCCAGACCCTGCTCCACCTCTCCGCGGTGCCTCCAGTAAATGACTAACCGGTCTAGTCTGGCCAAGCGTGCAGGGATCGAAGAGGGAAGACAACCCGGTGTTAAAAATCGTTGTGCTGAAGTCGAATGTGTTGGGCCGAAAGGCGCAAATATAACAGTTATACTGCAAACCACAACACAACGCAGACACGTCCACTACGTCTTTGTAAGGGCGGATGATGAAGAGGAATATTCTAGTCTACTACGATACTCTAGAATACTTTAGTCATCGGGCGAACGCAACCAACCACCAAATGGTATAACAAAATAATGTAGGTTATATTTCTGCTTTAAAATAGTTCATGTGAATGCGAAATTTTCATTCGGAAGTTATGCTAGATAAAGACATATTAAATATAACGAGGAAAACTACCCAAATATTCAAACCTTTGTTGCGTAACTCCGGTTGTGTTCATCAAACCGAACAGAAAGGTATTTTGAAAAGGAACATCACTCAGAAATACAGTGAAGTTAGTTACATTTGTCACTGGACTTAATGGAACCATTCGTTTCGACATTTCTATCTGAACGGCACTAGCGCTCGTTAAGCACCCGTCGACATGAAATTGGCACCTTTATCATGTGCGTTCTATGGATTTTAAGGAGCTGAAAACGATATACTTCTCCCATTTTTAAGTCAATATATTTTTCATATTTTACGATACTTTCTCCGGTATATCTATTCATATTAAACTTCATGTTATGATCATCAAGCTGATTATATCAGAACATCTTAAAGATCTACAACAATTATTTAATAAAATAAACATGACATGTAAAATATATGGATTAGATATGAATATCGGAAAGATTAAAACTATGATCATAAACAAAGAAAATACTCAAAACCTACAAGTGGATTTCAAAATTGAACGCATAGACCTGGAGACAGTTCAGAACTACAACTACCTGGGACATACTATAACCAATGATGGAAAATGTAAAACTAAAATACCAAAAGAATAGGAATGGAAAAAAAGTAATTTTAATTCCATTAATAACATACTAACATCAAAATAAATAACACCAGGGCTAAAACTAAGGATAGCAAAATGTTATATCTTCTCAACATTCCTATATGGTGCAGAAACATGGACGTTGGACAAGAATGAAAAGTGGATTTATAGAAGAATAAGAAGATTTGGATGGAAAGAAAAGAAAACAAATGATCAAGTCTAAAAACAATTAAAAATGAAAGGAGAACTAGTAAACACACTTCAAACAAGACTTCTATGTGTTTATTACTCTACGTATTAATGCATTTCATCATCATCGAGTGCCGTCTCCGCAACGAAGTTGGCTACCATGGAGCGCCATAGTGCGGTCTGTAGCTTTGATGGTGCAGGTTGTCATAGGCTGATTTGTCCATCTTTTGATGTTATTCGTCCATGTTAGTCTTGGTCTGCCTCTGCCTCTTTTACCTTGTATTTTCCCCTCCAGGATTACTTTTAGTAGGCTGTTGTGTCTTTTAACATGGCTCAAAAATAATGCATTTAGCCAATCAATAAGATAACTATAATAGCAGTGACACACGACTGTGTCTTAGATACTCGCTACAAACCGACATGTCATCAGTGCCCATCCACAGCCATCTATAGTACTAACATCCCAAATCTACTTCTCTCCTAAGAAATAAGGTACATTTAAATTATCCGCACCGATGACTCTTTTCAAACTTCTATATTAATAATAATGAATATATAGTTAACGAAGTAGGGTCTTCCTTCAATGTCTTAAGGCATTTGGGTAACAGTGAGAGTGCCTATACTTTTAATGACCAAAGGCATAATTTAAGGGTGATGTATCACTTCCTACTTCTCCTGAATAATGATGTACTCATTTAAGGTTGAATTAAGTGACTCAGAACCGGATTTAGGCTTAAGCTTAATAAGCTTAGAGCTTAGGGCCTCACAATCCGACAGATTTCACATTTATTTATATTTTAATATATACATATTATCTATGACAGATATGTTCTGAAGTTAATTTTTTTTTTCAACAACAATTGTTTCATAGTTTTATTCAGCCTAACTAAATTACGATCTCTATGTTTCATGTAGTTTAATTCATGTAGTTCCCAAAGTTTTATTTAGCATAGACCAACTTAAGGCCACAAAGTTTTATTTAGCTTAGCCAACTTAGGGCCACAAAGTTTTATTTAGCTTAGCCAACTTAGGGCCACAAAAGTTTTATTTAGCTTAGCCAACTTAAGGCTACAAAGTTTTATTTAGCTTAGCCAACTTAAGGCTAAAATGTTTTATTTAGCTTAGCCAACTTAAGACTACAAAGTTTTATTTAGCTTAGCCAACTTAAGGCTACAAAGTTTTATTGACCGTAGCCAACTTAAGGCTACAAAGTTTTATTTAGCTTAGCCAACTTAAGGCTACAAAGTTTTATTTAGCTTAGCCAACTTAGGGCCACAAAAGTTTTATTTAGCTTAGCCAACTTAAGGCTACAAAGTTTTATTTAGCTTAGCCAACTTAGGGCTACAAAGTTTTATTCAGCTTAGCCAACTTAAGGCTACACAGTTTTATTTAGCTTAGCCAACTTAAGGCTACAAAGTTTTATTGACCGTAGCCAACTTAAGGCTACAAAGTTTTTTTTAGCTTAGCCAACTTAAGGCTACAAAGTTTTATTTAGCTTAGCCAACTTAAGGCTACAAAGTTTTTTTTAGCTTAGCCAACTTAAGGCTACAAAGTTTTATTTAGCTTAGCCAACTTAGGGCCACAAAAGTTTTATTTAGCTTAGCCAACATAGGGCCACAAAAGTTTTATTTAGCTTAGCCAACATAGGGCCACAAAAGTTTTATTTAGCTTAGCCAACATAGGGCCACAAAAGTTTTATTTAGCTTAGCCAACTTAAGGCTACAAAGTTTTATTTAGCTTAGCCAACTTAAGGCTACAAAGTTTTATTTAGCTTAGCCAACATAGGGCCACAAAAGTTTTATTTAGCTTAGCCAACTTAAGGCTACAAAGTTTTATTTAGCTTAACCAACTTAAGGCTACAAAGTTTTATTTAGCTTAGCCAACTTAGGGCCACAAAAGTTTTATTTAGCTTAGCCAACTTAAGGCTACAAAATTTTATTTAGCTTAGCCAACTTAAGGCTACAAAGTTTTATTTAGCTTAGCCAACTTAAGGCTACACAGTTTTATTTAGCTTAGCCAACTTAAGGCTACAAAGTTTTATTTAGCTTAGCCAACTTAGGGCCACAAAGTTTTATTTAGCTTAGCCAACTTAGGGGCTTAAAGTTTTATTTAGCTTAGCCAACTTAGGACCTGGAAGTTATTTTTAGCTTATCCAACTTAGGGCCACAACAGTTTTATTTAGCTTAGCCAACTTAGGGCCTGGAAGTTTTATTTAGCTTAGCCAACTTAGGTCCACAAAAGTTTTATTTAGCTTAGCCAACTTGGGACCACAAACGTTTTATTAAGCTTAGTCAACTTAGGGCCTGGAAGTTTTATTTAGCTTAGCCAACTTAGGGCCTCGAAGTTTTATTTAGCTTAACCAACTTGGGACCACAAACGTTTTATTAAGCTTAGTCAACTTAGGGCCTGGAAGTTTTATTTAGCTTAGCCAACTTGGGACCACAAACGTTTTATTAAGCTTAGTCAACTTAGGGCCTGGAAGTTTTATTTAGCTTAGCCAACTTAGGGCCTGGAAGTTTTATTTAGCTTTGCCAACCTAGGGCCTCGAAGTTTTATTTAGCTTAGCCAACCTAGGGCCTCGATGTTTTATTTAGCTTAGCCAACTCAGGGGCTGTATGCTTCATTTAGATTAGCCAACCTAGGGCCTGGAAGTTTTATTTAGCTTAGCCAACTTAGGGCCACAAAAGTTTTATTTAGCTTAGCCAACCTAGGGCCTCGAAGTTTTATTTAGCTTAGCCAACCTAGGGCCTCGATGTTTTATTTAGCTTTGCCAACCTAGGGCCTCGAAGTTTTATTTAGTTTAGCCAACTCAGGGGCTGTATGCTTCATTTAGATTAGCCATTTTAGGATTTCGCAAAGCCTAAATCCGACCTTGGGGTATCCCATCATATAATTTATATAGGCCTGAGAGCAGAAAGCAAAATCTGAAAAAAAACTTTCACGTGATGTCCTGGCTTTGCAAGCGGGTGCGGTTGTGGATCAGTCTTCTATAGCTCGCAAAGCTGAATATCTGTATCTAAAGTAGTATAGAGTAAGCCTAGGAACCGTTGATTGTGATAGAACCCTACCCTTATTAATGGTGCCCATTTCACTAGTCACTGAGTTACCGCGGCTCTAAACATGATCAACACTTAATGCTTCAAATGAAAGATACAATAAATAAGAGTAAATGAAATACTGACAATGAAAGTTTCACAGCATTTTACTTGCACTGAAGAGAGTATATGGATTAAATGGAAGGTGAAGATGAGAAAGGAAGGGAAATTATCTTCCGTGAAAACCTCAATTTACCAATCTGGTTTTCTTTCTCTTATATGTTTCTTTGTACTCGAAATGGAATCTGTTTATTATAAGCATAGAAAAATATTTCATGATTAATTAAAGTAGTAATGGACATGAACATTTATTGGCTTGGATCACAGTGGAATGATTATTCAGTGACTCGGACTATAGTACAGAGTGTCCGATATATAATGTACCTTTTACAATAAATTGTCGGCCCTTGATATGATATAAGGATCCTTTTTATTCCAAATGTAATGTAATACTTCACAATTTTTAATCTTATGTTACAGAGATTCAGTATCGGCGTACTTTGTGATACGGCAGATATCTAATCGATAGTCCATTTCTTCTTGTACTCGACGCGTATCAACATCACAAAATGCGTTCTCTTGTTTTGTGGGCACCATCTTAGACAATCTGTTTGCGTACGGCTGGTATTTCAACTTAAACGATTATGCTTCAGTTACAATCAGTGCGTCTTAAAAGTCTCTACACACATTGGTCACCTGGGAAGAAAATAAATAAAAGGGTATATTCATTTTCGAACACTAGGTATAATAAAATTCAGTTTGGAGGGCAATGTTAAAATAATATTTGAGTGATTTGTACACTAGTAAAGTGAGATTTGATTGAATAAATAGTTAATTAGTTTCTTTAGAGCAGCACACATGGCTGAAAAAAGACAAAAATAAATGTCTCCATGTCCAGTAACTCCTTGTTGTTATCTATCCAGTATCACCAAACCTTGTACAAGACCCAAGGTGTTGCCTCACTTCACGCGCCACTTCTGTGCGAGTCAGTTTTAACATGGGAATGGAAGCTCGCTGTTGTTGTCTCTCTTATTGAATGAACATGCCAAACAAATAAGAATTAAATAACTAGGACAACAGTAACATTTGAATTCTGTGTTTCGTCCAAAGAACAATAAGAATTGAGTGACTAGAACCATAGCTAAATAAGAACGATATAATCTTCTTATTCTTCTTCTTTCCTCATTTGCCTCTCGGCGACGAGGAGAGATATAATTTGCGGTCTTTTGCTCTTCTTTTTGCCTCTGCTGCTGTTATTTATGTTTCCTAGTGCTTCTAATATTCCATCGATCCATCTTTTTCCTGGTCGACCCTTGGGTCTGATGTTCTCGCAACGTTTAATGAAGGCTCGTTGTGTTGTGTTTTGATTACTCTGCTTTGTCACGCGGACAAACCATTTTATCTGTTGTTTCTTTATATATTTTATGGCGGGGGCTATTCCTAGATTTTTTTCTCAGTTCTTCGTTATCGATATAATGGTTCCTAGAAATTGAGTGACTTGAGCCAAAATTAGAAGCAGAGTTAAGAATGTAACGACAAATTATTATTACTATTTCTTGTATAACAAACAACACACATATTCTGGGTTGAAATATTCATGCGGTATATTTATCTTACGCTCCTGCAGAAACCACACCACACATAAATGTTATCACATTTGCTGCTACTAGGAGGTTTTCGCACTCTCAAGTAAACACACAGCCTGGACCGCACCATATGGGACTGTGACTGCTCTATTAATAAAGTCGACCATCAGTTTTAGTGCAAACAAACGAACGACGGGCAAAGATTCTGTAGCAATTCTGCGCCATGTCTTCCATCTGTTCACATTTTTAAACACTGGAGATATAATGTGCATTCATACAGATGCCAGCCGCAAGCTGAAAACACCCCATAGTCTAGTTTTTTTCAGAATTCCCCTAGGGAAATACATAAACAAAACATGATGATGATGATAGAAAACTCTTTATAAAGAGCTTTGGGGCAGAAGAAAATCTGATCATCAGAAGTGGTCTCCCCTTCAAGCAAGTGCTTCAACCCTTTAGATTCTTGACACTTTAGGATGGAGGGCCCGAGGCGTCCGGTACCGGCTGTGTTTTGAAAAAAGTTATTTTGCTGCCATTTTTCCTTTTTCTGGTTTACACTTGGTCTGTGTCCCATTTAATCTGTCTCTGGAGATGGGAGACAGAAGAATAAATAGATCATTTTACGCATTGGGAAGTATGGGTAACATGCTGTTATATATTTCCAATGACCAATGACACCATTTTCAAATATATGATATGGTCGATATCAGATCAAGCCGCCTTACTTTTTCAGGAAAATTGATATTTAATTGTGAGTTCTACGCCTGAATGGCATGTGAAGTTGTTGTATAACGGACGATTTGGCACAGGGCCGGGAAATAACATGATTGAAACCTTAAATAGCTTATTCTGGAAATAAAGGAGCGGCCTGACAGAGTGCTGGCCAGGTAATCAAAATTGAATCAAGAGTGAAGACAATTTAATGGTTGGCTCTAACACCATTTTAGCAGCCCCAGTGGTAGTGGTTAGTGCTTCTAAGCTCATAGGTCCTGATTTGATTTCTAGGTGTGTGCATATTTTTTTTTTTTACCGACATTTGCTTTCCAGTTTATCCAACTTCTGAAAATAGGTACCAGACCTGGCGTGGTAGCGACCTTACAACTATTAAATGTAACGATGTAATTGAAAAATAATGACAAATAAGCGTAATATTTACAATAAACGCCATTACTCACAACGGAAACCCGTACTCACCCCCAATTCCCTACGAGCCAAGATAGAGGCTCACTGTGATTAATTTCTTTTCACTTCATTTCTCTTATTTTAACTTCACTTTTTTCTCTCCTCTCTTAATTTCTCTTCTTTCTCCTTCCATTCTTTTCTTTTCAATCTCTTCTCTTGTTTTATCTCTCTCCTCTATTCTCCTCTCTTCCGCATTGAGAAATGTGGCACAGAGATGTAGAAGATAGTTGTTAGCAACAGAACGGAGATTTGTCAAATGAATAACGAGCTAGTGTCATGGGGATCATTCTCTCCAGGGTTCCAAGTGTATCAAACCTGCCCATGCTGCGAGTATCTTGATGTCAGTGTCGGATTTACCAATAAATAAGCTGCAGTCTATGGTCTAATCCACAGGGTCTCAAATATTTTGTTTCTGTTTACTTGTTCTTTGTGGTTGTCATATCTTGTATTTTACTGCAGTTTCATATGCAACATTTCTTTTATTAGTTTAACCTACAATTACATTTACAATTTTGATTTCTAGTGTTTATATTATATTTTAGTTTTGCTACATTCTTTTCTTAATTGATTTAGCAGCAAGTTCATTGTCATCATCAAGTACCATGCCTGCTGGTGTAGGTGATCATGTCTCTCCACAACTCTCGATCTCGACAGTTATTTATCATTTCTGTTGTTGACCTTCTACCAAGCCATTCTCTTAACTCTTTCCGTGCGTTTTGCCGCACAGTGCGTCACTCCTAACTTGATCATTGTGAACCATCAACAAATCATATTCTCTTTACATGTCTTGTATCATTTTGATATTGGTGAATTCTAGTACCTTGTTCAATTATCTAAAAATGTCAATATGATAATTTCATCATCATCATTGAGTGCCGTCTCCGCAACGAAGGTTGGCTACCATGGAGCGCCATTCTGCTCTATCTCTTGCTTTGATGGTGCAGGTTGTCATCGGTTGATTTGTCCATCTTTTGATGTTACTCGTCCATGTTAATCTTGGTCTGCCTCTGCCTCTTTTACCTTGTATTTTCCCTTCCAGGATTACTTTCAGTAGGCTGTTGTGTCTTTTAACATGGCCCAAGAATCGCATTTGTCTTGTTCTAATTGTGTTCAGAAGTTCTCTTTTCATTTTTAGTTGTTTTAAGACTTCATCGTTTGTTTTCTTTTCCTTTCATCCAATTCTACCTATTCTTCTATATATCCACATTTCAAGGGCTTCAATTCTCTGTTCTGTTTTCTTGTCTAATGTCCATGTTTCAGCACCATATAGGAATATTGAGAAGATGTAACATTTTGCTATTCTTAGTTTTAGCTCTGGTGTTATTTGTTTTGATGTTAGTATGTCCTTCATGACATTAAAATTACTTTTTGCCATTCCTATTCTTTTGTTTATTTCAGTTGTACATTTTCCATCACTGGTTATAGTATGTCCAAGGTAGTTGTAGTTCTGAACTGTCTCAAGGTCTATTCCTTCAATTTTGATATCCACTTGTGGGTTTTGAGTATTTTCTTTGTTTATGATCATAGTTTTAGTCTTTTTGATATCTTTAGAAACATACGGGGTAGCAGGACAACTACTAGAAAATATAATAGCACTATATAAAAACAGTCAAAGTGCCGTCAGAACATCGGAAGGTCTGTCAGAATGATTTCAGGTTACAACAGGAGTAAGACAAGGATGTGTCCTCTCACCACTCTTCATCATATATATGGACAAAATAAATCAGGAAACAACCAACAACAAGGACAAATCAAATAATAACATAGAGGTAGAAAACTCCAACATCAATGAGCTACTCTTCGCAGATGACCAATGCCTAATATACGAGGAGGAAAACCTGCTACAACAGCATTTAACATCTCTAGATAAAAGCTGCACAAACTACAGTATGAAAATTAACACAGCAAAAACAGAGGCTATAAGAATAAGCAAATTAAGACACCCATTAAACATCAAGATCAAAGACAAAGAAATAAAACAAGTAGAGGAATTCAAGTATTTAGGCACAATGTTCACAGAAGATGGAAAACTAGACAGAGAAATTGACATGAGAATACAAAAAGCAAATGCTGTCACATACCAGCTTTCACCATTGTTAAGACATCCAAACATTTCTATGCCAGCTAAACAACAAATGATAAATAGCATCTTCATACCATCACATTTAAGAAAGATCAATACATGTGAGATGCGATGCTTGAGAAAAGTAACAAACAACACAAGAAGAGATAGAATACCAAATGAAACCATAAGAAAAATGGTAGGAACAAAACCCTGCCAAGAATATATAGAGCAACAACAACTTAAATGGTTTGGCCACCTGGTCAGAATGAATCCTCACCATTCACCATCAAGGGCGTTCTTCTCGAGAATGCATGGAAAAAGACCAAGAGGAAGACCCAGAAGAAGATGGATAGATGCAGTGACAGAGACATGTAACAACAAAGGAAAATCACTAATTCAGACAATTCGAGCAGCACAAGAACGACAAATGATATAAACCACGACACCTTTTAGGTACAAGTGAAAGAGAAAAGAAGAAGAAGAAGAAGATATCGAGTGGATTTGTTGATGAATTAGATTTTTGCTTGTTTCTCTTTAGTTTGATTTTCATTTTAATCATTACAGGATTGTCATCAGAATTAATATCTGCTCCTGGGTAGGTTTTGGCTTTCTTTACGCTGTTACGGAACCTTTCTTTTATCATCATGTAGTCTATTTGATTCCTCTTCCTATCTCCAGGGCTTTTTCATGTGTATAGTTTCCTTTTCTCTTGCTCAAAGTAGGTGTTACATATTATCAGCCTGTTTTCTTCACAGAATTGTATTAATCTTTCTCCTCTGTCATTTCTTTTTTTCCTAAACCATGATTTCCTAATCCTACTTTAGCGTTCACGTCACCCATTACAATCAAGATGTCTGAAGATTTCACTTGCTTCATAACGTTATTTAGGTCTTCATAGTATGCCTCTATTTGTTCATCTGTGTAGTCTTGAGTAGGTGCATATGTCTGTATTATTGCTATGTCGAATGGTTTTGCTTTCAACTTGAGTAGTATAATCCAGTGGGTACTTATATATTTTTGTAGCTCTCTTTTTATCAGTATTCCTACCCCCCTTTGATGTTCTGTTGTGTTTCCTGAGTATATAAACGTATATTTTTCATCTTCAATGTACCCACATTCTTTCCATCTAGTCTCTGATATGCCTAAAATATCTATATTTATTCGTTCTGCTTCTTGAATTAGATTTTCCAATTTCCCTTGTTGATATAGAGTCCTAACATTCCAAGTACTTATTTTAAGATCTTTCCTCCGACATAAGTTCGAATTTCTCCGACTCTCCATGGCTTCCTCTGGACTGGTACGTGATGAGGCTCCAATCTCTTTCACGGTGGTCAGCCATGTTCGTCTTCCGTGTTCTGAACATGCCTCTTGTGTACCATACACTTTGTTGTTTTCGCTTTCTGGGCCGTTGATCATTCTTGATTCATCCGCCTCCATCCACCGTCACAGACTTTTCACATTAGGGTTGAACATACCCGGTTTGCCGGCGAAATTTTGTCGAACCATGATAATTTAGATAAACATAAATGTGTAGATTGATTCAACCAGAACAATTTTGTCTCTGAAATCTCTTCCATTGTGTTGATAACAAACTTCTGTACGCCTCTTCGTCCCTCAACTTTCCCAGTTGTTACAATATATTCCAGCTATTCCCTACACATGACCTAAAAATGATGATTGTTTCTCCTAATATTGGATATTAGCCCTCATTTTAAAACATTTTTTTAAAATAACAAGACAAAACGTATTCATATTCACCACAAAACAAAATAAAAATGTTCCTAAGTGCTCGATTTTCTCCTCAGCAAATCCAGAAGCGTGAAAAGACTAAAAAATACAAGTTTGCTCATTGCCAGGTCTTCCCTGTTCTCGCTCTAGCTCTCTTAAATTTAGGCAACAACCCTCTCCAATTGAAGCTCGGGGAGTGGCACCAGAGCTGCCGATCTATGAACTTTATTGAAGCCTATTTTTAGAGCGTTAGAGACATACAATCATCCCATCGCTTGTCTACCTCGTCCAGTGCAATGACGTAGTACATATTACATTAGACAACAATGAATCTTCCCACAATGCTTGATTCACTGAAAAAACGGCAGCCAGTTGAGTGTGTGTGTATGTGTGTATGAACTTTAAGGATTCTGTGTCGGTGTTATAGTATTCGTGGACCTGACTGCAGCCTTTTCAGTGAATCAAGCGTTATGGGAAGATCCACTGTTGTCTAATGTTTTGTGTACTACGTCATTGCGCTGGTCATGTGACGGGCAGATTGCAGCTCTCTAACGCTCTAAAATAAGTAAAGCGAGATGGTACATATGCGTGAAAAGACTAAAAAATAAGTTTGCTGCATGGATATATATATATTATAACATGCTACTACTACAGCAATAATATATAACATATTATTGTAATCGCTATTCTCCTTCTTATTGTTCACTTTCTTCTTCAACCCCTAACCCTGGTAGTTGAGCCCTACTGACTGTCTTCGTCAACATTCTTCTGTCACCATTATCATAAATCCCTCTTATGGATTATGCGAAAGACTTGCCAGTTCTATGATGTCATCTTTCCATCTCTTCCTTTGTCTACCTCTCGTCCCTCCACCCATAGTTCTTTGCAGAATGGTCATTGCCAGGCTAGACGACCCGAGATAAGTGGCCAAACCATTTCACTTTGAGTTTCTTCACATTCGCCAAAAAATCATCATGCACTCCGTTTACTTGTCCTCTTTTACGAACTGTTAATATTCGTGACACACTCTAAGTAAAAGGCGCCGAATACCTTTCATTAATTACCCATCTCTCTTGAACATATTTTGTAAGCATTTTTCTCTATAGCTCTGTTGTACGGACCCATATTTTACCAGCGTTTAATAAAAAAAAAGATATAATAAGGGCGCGCATCAGCCTTATATATATATATATATATATATATATATATATATATATATATATATATATATATATATATATATATATATATATAACATATGCAGGTGAGATCCTTAACTAAAAATAGAACTATAAATGATTTGTCACTAGATTACTACTCTAGATTAAAAGTGGAAGGAAAGCACAAATTAAGAAAATCCAACTATGGCCCAATAAATAACACTGTGAGGCCGACTTTGGACTGACAACAAAGGAAAGTCACAACTCAAGTAAGATGCAGTATTTTGCTTCTGATCCCTTCTATGTGTGTTTATGTTGGCGTTTATTGAGTAAGCATGCTTGCTTCTATATATGCATGAGTGCTACGATGATTGATTCAATTCAGCTTGGTAATTAATACGTCGAAGATTATGCTGTTCTTTGACTTCTTGTGTATAGTACTCTTTAGATTAAGATATTTCTGCAATGTTATCTTCTTCGTCCCTTTTGTAATCAGTTCAAGCTTAATCCCCCGCTTGACTGTCCCAAACGATCAGAAATGTTCTGTTTTGTAACCGTGCTAGAGCACGTCTGAAGGTTCCTCTGTGGTGGAGAATGAAACATTTTTTTTTATTTTCTGCTCCCCACAACCCTATAGAAGCTCCCCACAACCCTATAGAAGCTCCCCACAACCCTATAGGAAGCTCGCTCTTCTCATTAAATGCATTTTTTAAAAATGCATCCCTTCACCGCTCATTAACATTAAACCAACCAGCCTGGACAGATTTGTCAAGATAGAGAGAGAGAGAGAGAGAGAGAGAGAGAGAGAGAGACAGATAGAGAGTTCGCTGTGAATTCTCCCAATTGTTTGTTTGTGTTGCATACAGGCGTAGGCATGCCCGCACGTGCATTTGTGTATACTGTATTTACATACATTTTCTTTATATCAACGTACAATTTCAGCAACGAAACATACAAACATACAAACATATATATATATAATTGAAACTACTTAAAAATAGACCTTTTAAACAAATTTGAGCAAAACAGTGTACGAACTTTGGCCAAGTCGAGGGAAAAGGAAAACTCGAAAATATTGTGACAAACGATAACATGGTAGAAAAAATAGACAGAGATAGACTACGGAAAAAATATACTAATCAGGTAAACTTTTATTCGCCTTTCTCTCTCTCTCTTTTTCTCTCTATCTCTCTTCCTCTCTATCTCTCTCTCTCTATCTCTCTATCTCTCTCCCTCTCTATATCTCTCCCTCTTTATCTCTCTCTCTCTCTATCTCTCTCCCTCTCTATCTCTCTCCCTCTCTATCTCTCTCCCTCTCTATCTCTCTCTCTCTCTCATACACACATGGGGATTGTAAGAGATCAGTAGTAACGTTGAAGAGGATGGCCATTGACAGGTATGTTTTGAAGAAGAGACGGATATCAACGGAAGCCACCACTCCTTTAATATTTGATATGAATATATAACGCAATCACATTCCAGCTCAAATGAGTTGAATGTCAATGTACAACCAGGCACCATATACCAGAGTCTGACCTTATTATCGTTGTGTAGTTTCAAATAACTCGAGCCGCTACTAACAAATAGGCTTCAATGTCTATGGAAGTCAAACACTTTCAACCGTACTACGGCATCTATTCACCTTGCAATGTGTATACGAACTAGGTAAGCTATTTCTGCAATAAACTTCTGGTGCTATGACAACTACTGTTATGGCGCTCTATTTCGTTATCGAAACGTATAGAAATATATTTTGTTGCTGTCCTGGTGGTTTTGCCCACTTCTTGGCCAGACACGATCCGTTCAACTACAGACTAAGTCTTCTACGTTATATTATATCCCAATTGACGTCCAAAAATGAAAGTGAAATTCAATGGGCGGCAGGCTTATCTGCTGCCTACGTAAAATAACTGCCTACGTCTCTCTCTCTCTCTCTCTATATATATATATATATATATATACATTGGAAAACTTTAACAAAAAGATAAAAGATGTTAATCAACAGCAAAACTATGTTTTCTTCTTATTTTGCAATGCAAAGAACTAAGATATTACATAAATATGGCCCTTTTCGACTTGTCAGACGGTCTAGTGGAGGCTATTGTGTATTTTTGATGAGGTTTTTTTTGTCGAACATCTTCTCTCGTGGCTAATTCTACCAATGTTTGACAAACACGGCCACAGAATGAACAAGTCAGACCAACTGATCCGCAGGTTTTTTTTTCTCATCCTTTTTCATGAGTCTTTTCTTTTCTAAATTTTGCCTTTGCACAGTCTCAAATGATGTTATACCATTTCTTATACAAGTTCTCCATGATGTGCGATTACTTGCCAGATGTTCCCAGTCATTTTCACAGATGGAGAACTCATTCAGAGAGGATTTACAGATATCTCTAGATCGTAGTTTAGCTCTGCCGATTTGTCTTTTTCCGTGTATTAGTTCACTATATAGTATTTGCCTGGGTTTGCGTTTTTCTTCCATTCGCTGGACGTGCCCCAGCCATCTTGATCTTCGACATCTGAGCGTCGACATGATTGTCGGGGTCATAGCATGTTGCAGAACTGTTAAGTTGGTTATTTTGTCCTGCCATTTGATATGCATTATTCTGCGGAGACATCGCATGTGGAAGACATTTAGTCTTTTTTCGTGATTTAAGTATGTTGTCCAGGTTTCAGATTCATATAATAGTGTGCTAAGCACACACGTTTGATATATTAAGAGTTTGGTTTTTAGTGTTAGTTTCTTGTTGTTCCAGCCCCTATCTGTCAGTTTGCTGAAAGTCGTAGCTGCCTTACCAATTCGACAGTTTATTTCTTCATCAAGAGAAATGGTTTGCGTAATTGTGGATCCAAGATACGTACATTTCTGAACTGATTCTAATGGACAATCTTTTAAAGTGATTAATGCAGATTTGACGTCGCATTGACTTAGAATTATTTTTTCTGAACAGTAATTGACAGTGAAGAAAGGTCGCATGCTTTGTCCAGGTTGTTGATCAACGAAGATATTACGATGTAATTATAATATGATAATTTAGGGCAACAATTAAAGGACCTATTTTACATAGGAAACAGGAAAATAATTGCAGTGCTACAGTTAAGCTGGTAGCAAGGGGCCAGTAGTGGGGTGTAACATACACTCTATAAGGTATGGTGGCAGCTTTGCAAAAAAAGAAACAATAAAATACTGACGTTTCAGCCTACATGCGGCATTCAGAAAACGAGAAGAACATTAACAAACAATGAGATACAGATAAATACTACTACATCTAGGATGATAACTATTTTCATAACCTGTTTTGCAGTATTATTTATGTCATAAATTATCAGGCACAAGAACAACATAAAAGTTTAGTCTCACGTCCTGGTCCCCTCAAGTTTCGAACACACCATCCGCCTCTGGTTGGTCAGGGTCACAAACACTTGTGGGTTTGGTATGTAAAAAACCTGATGATGACAGAGTTGTTGTTTGAAATAATCGGCTCATTCTATTTGAAAACCCAGGATTCTCCACTAACAGGAATATTGTTTCTTAAATTACGCAATAATGCGCGAGGAGTTAAATGTGTCAAGTAGCTACAACAGCTGCATTAACATGCAAACGGTGAAGGAGAAACTTTCAGAAGGGAAACAACTCGCGGGTAGAACAAAACATAATAGCTCAACAAATATTTGTTTGAAGATATCTACATGAGTCTGTGTTCTTTGTGAATGGAAGCTGGGAAATCTGACAGAAGATCGCAGCAAATGGAGAACAAATATTAGAATGAGTTGTTCGAAAATGGAACCAATACAAATTAGAAAACCGGGTGCAGTGAAGGGGAGGTGGCCGAACCAGCAACATAAACTCTCCTTGTTCATTTTGCAGCTGGACCTGCCATTGAAGTGTTGACATAATCAGACTTGAGAGAACGTGCTCCTCTCCAGTAGGAGCAAAAAGGGAGGCCCCACCTCTTGAGCACGAGAACAATTAGCAGTAGGAAATCAACATGAGGAGGAATAAAATGGCAACTGCTTGGGCAAATTTGGTAGGAGAACAGGTACCCAAACAAATCAAAACTCTCGACGTTAAAAAAAAAAAACGAGAGTACTTCTGAAGTCGGAGATTATCTGCCTGTATGGCGATGGATACTTGAGCATACGAGTGCTGGTGTGATAAATAGAAAGAGATTATATTCCCGTAAAAGTTCCTCGGGATTTCGTTAGAGATTTTTTCTTTTTTAAATTCATTTGAGTTCTCCAGCTTTAACCTCTGACGAAGTCCCTAGAGGCTAGGAGCTGAATTTCGCGTGTTAACCCGTTTTTCTCTGACAGTCATGTGCACAGGGGTCCCTCGCCGTACAGGCAGATAACTGCACTCATATTTTTTTTCCATCCATGAGTAAATGATGTCTCAAACCGGGCCTCGGTCCTGAGACCAGGGGAGGTTGCCGCAGAGAGAAATATAAATAAAAATCCCAACTGGTGCACCCGGGATTTGAACCCACAACCTCTCTGTCCAATCAATCCCTTCGCTAGGGACATAAAGCTGGCGCACGTAAACAAACAATAAAACAAGCTAGAAAGATTGACAACAGTCTGTTTTTGTCTGCATGTTAAGTAAAAACCACATATACACACAATTCATAAAACTAATTAAAATGTGTAATTCGCAGAGCAACACTCAATTAGCAGCATTCTCCAATAACGATGTTTTCAAATGGATTCATTTATGATTCCTAACGTGAAATGCCGTCTGCTTTATTTCGCTCACTTCCCCGCTGAGACCAGGTGCAAACCCCCTACCTTAATGACAAACCAGGGCCAATATGTGAATGAAGCCAGGCACCATAAATATGAGAAATGTTAAGACTACCTCCAACGCGCCAACTCTCCAACGGCAATGTTCTGCTCCCACTTTGCGCTCACACGTGCAGGGGGACTGAACTCTACCCCCGTAACCCTCTCACCTCCACTGCCACAAGTACTTGGGTAAACCGCGAGAGTGCACGCCTTTCTATGACTTACTCAAACGCCGGATTTTATTTGACGGTAACTGTATACATTTCTTCACTAACAAACTCACATTTATAATTACCCCACATGTTAATTACGATGCAACTCCTAATATGTTATTTATTTATGTTTTGCTACTTACTCTGTTTGCAGTTACATTTCATTTCCTAGATAAATCGGGACTGCACTATTAATCTGTGAACTTATAATTAAGACAATAAAATACGTTACAAAAGTTGTATTTTATTATCATCTAAAGCTAAAAACATATATCAACACGTTTCAACAAAATGTTAATTTTCTCATTAATATTTCATGAATATAAGCTGGAGCAAAATAAATTTGTAATTTTTCCAAATATGTGTATATTATCCATAATGTAATGTCAATACAATAAAAATTATCCACAATATTCCTTTTTGTTGCAACTAACAGTTAATGGGCATAAATTATTAGATTTGTGTATTTTTGTTTAAAATTGTTGAAATCATTTAATTTTTAAATATTTATACATTATTTTGCTATAAGTACATTTTCTTAAATACATTGTCAGATTCTTAATTAAAAGTAAATTATTTAAAATTTATGTTAGCTAAATCAATGTGGATTTCCTATCATTGAAAATCTAACACTAAACGCTAAATGGCTAAAGTATTTTTAATTTTCTCAAAATTGAAAAGTACATAATCAAAATAAAATTCAATTTCTTAGACTTCAAAGTTGGTTGACTTCAAATATGTCAAAATTGTCTGCCTTTCTCTAGAAATAAAATAAGACAAAATTAAAATGATCTTGATATATAGTAAAGTAAAGTACCCCCGTCACGCCAAGTGGCGTATAGGGAAATATGGTGTTAGTGACCCTATATTTTACAGACCTTCAGCGCATGATTTTTGGGGTAATGTGGTCGGTATTACGCCCGTGCTGCTTTACTTTCCCAGAAAAAAATCCGGTACCCATTTAAGGCTGGGTGAACCCGGAAGCCGTCGGTTGGGATCGAACCCTACCCCTTGTCCTTTGTAGCCTAGTTCAATAACCACTGAGCTTTCACGGCTCCCATCTTGATATATGACACAGATAAATTCAATAATATTTACAGACGTTTTCAAGAGTCGTTTTGAAACAAATGCTCAATAAGCTTTTAAGTCTAAGACGTGATTGTCTTTACAGTCTGACGTCATTTCCTGACAGCATTTCTGTCTAATCCACTATCATCCATTAGCTTCTCTGCATTTTGTTCTTTATTTTAATCATATTATTTGTACATATTAGCTTTGTTTAGTTTGTGTTTACTGTCGATGACTTTGTTCGCAACGTCCAATACAGTCGTATATTATTTCCCTTCAGAGTAAAGTTGTGGCATACTTGTAATATAAATATCACACACACACATATAAACACACACACACACTCATATATATATATATATATATATATATATATACACACACACATAAATGATTTATTTTGTTTTGTCGCTTTGAAAACAAGACAAGAAACTAACAAAGCCAGTCCAAACATCACGATAAATTACTACAACTAACATTACAGACAAAGCCAGTCCAAACATCACGATAAATTACTACAACTAACATTACAGACAAAGTCAGTCCAAACATTCATGTCTGTTGGTACAACTAACATTACAGACAAAGCCAGTCCAATCATTCATGTCAGTTAGTACAACCAACATTACAGACAAAATCAGTCCCAACATTGAGGTCAGTTGGTACAACTAACATTACAGACAAAGTCAGTCCCAACATTGAGGTCAGTTGGTACAACTAACATTACAGACAAAGTCAGTCCAAACATTCATGTCAGTTGGTACAACTAACATTACAGACAAAGTTATTCAAATATTACAGACAAATTCAGTTGGTACAACTAACATTACAGACAAAATCAGTCCAAACATTAATGTCAGTTGGTACAACTAACATTACAGACAAAGTCAGTGCAAGCATTCATGTCAGTTGGTACAACTAACATTACAGACAAAATCAGTCCAAACACTAATGTCAGTTGGTTCAACTAACATTACAGAAAAAGTCAGTCCAAACATTCATGTCAGTTAGTACAACTAACATTACAGACAAAGTCAGTCCCAACATTCATGTCAGTTAGTACAACTAACATTGCAGACAAAATCAGTCCCAACATTCATGTCAGTTAGTACAACTAACATTACAGACAAAGTCAGTCCCAACATTCATGTCAGTTAGTACAACTAACATTGCAGACAAAGTCAGTCCCAACATTCATGTCAGTTGGTACAACTAACATTAGATATTTGACAATTACTTAGCGTAACATTTAACAAACATTTAAACGGGCCTAAAAATATGACATAGTTTGTCTTTGTGTGCTATTCTAGTAACCAAGACTTTGTATGATATATGACGTCACATAATGTGATACACAGACCACACAATTACACATGTGTTATACATGCACTCACATATGATAGGAAACTTTTATTTAGAGCTTCGCAGCAGGACGGACTATCTGGTTATCAGGCGTGGTCCGTGAAGGAAGTGTTTCGGCCCTTTAGCTTCAAGACACTCTATAGAGTTTTGAATCGAAGGCGTCGACCTTCTGCTGAATCATTGAACATGAAAGTTCCCAATATGTTACGTATAAGTTAAAAGAGACCCTGGTTTACACGTAACTTTTTATCGAGTGTACTGCCATCATCATCAAGTACCATATCTGCTGGCGTAGGTGATCATGCCACTCCACAACTCTCGATCTCCACAGTTATTTATCATTTATGACCTCTGCCAAGCCATTCTCTGATGCTGTCTGGTGTATTTTCTCTTTGCTTCACTCTATCTCTTCGTTCACAAATGACACTGTATTAAATGTATTATCTCTCCATAAGCTTCTGTACCAGAAGATGAGTATCGACAACAAATTTAAAATCGCTTCGACTATTTTTCCTCTGAAAGTGAGCAATAATGCTGATCATTTTAACAACGCATCATCATTACCGTTCTCTCGTATCTTGTGAAAGACTTCCGGTCAATATGGTGGATAGGCGGTAGGAACTATTGAGGTTCAGTCTGAAAAAAAATTTCCTTGTTGCAGTTTCCTGATATTCCAAGTCCTGATTACTATCGGAGTCACTGAGTTTAGTGCTATGTACACACTGTTAGCTGTGTTTTTCATCCGGATTGTGTTTCGATATTCCAATTGCTTACGATGAATGATGATATCGTATGCCGAAGGAGAGTACAGCTGCTTTCACTTTCGGTGCCGCTTGGCCTTATGTCTTTTGACGTGTGCTGTAGCTGCTATGATGTGGGCTGCAACTGCCTTTTTTGTTTGAATCCTTCAATGAGATAAATTTTAATACGGATGATTCCTTTGACATGGATGGTTGAACAATTATGGATGTTAATTCTCTTGCAGTGAAACCGGGATCTTCGGCTAACCATAACTATTTTCTTCCTTCCTCAATTTTCCCAGTTGTCACAATATATTCCAGCTGTTCCCTTCTCATTACATGGTCAGGTCAAAACATGATGATTGTTTCTTCCTAATATTGGAAATCAGCTTTCTTTTTTGCTTTGACCACTTCCAGAACATTCTCATCAGCTGTCTTTGGTATTCTCAAATTTTTTCTGTAAAACCACATTTCTACAATCTTGTCTGTTGTCCAACTGTCCATGATTCACATCCAGATGTTAAGATTGGTTCTACATAACATTAAGAAAGCTTTTTCTTTTTACATTTGTAAATTGACGTTTCAAGCCGGGCCTCGCTGCTGAGACCAGGGGTGGTTGCCGCAGAGAGAAATCATAAATAAAAATCCCAACCGGTGCAGTCAGGATTTCAACCCACAACCTCTCTGTTTCGAGGCTGGCGTCTTTCCTCGAGACCAACCAGTCCCCAATCCGTGGTGAAATGAAAACTCAGACCCGAACACCTGGCGTCGACTGCACTGCTGGACAAGCGACCTTTATTCTCCTGTTCCACAAGATCCCCCCCCCCCCCCACGACCCCAGTAATGGAAAAATACCGTAAAATTATCTTATTTTATGTAAAATGTTATTGTTTTTTAACCGTACGATTATAAATTTATTTCTCATTGTAGAGAACTTACCTTTCCTCATTTCTATATTATCCTTGTGTTAAGCCAAACATTAAAGTGATAAATCGTCATATTTTGTAGGTTCACAGCGCGGTATCTACTGCTCTAAACAAAGATAAAGTGACAGATTTCACGGCCGTCACTGTGTATCAAGTCTATGGGCGTTGACGACAATTGCCCTTGAGAGCCGGCATATTTTTAGCTCTTGGACTTCACATAATCGCACTTATTCTTGATTAGTTTGTCATGATTTTTTTCTTAGACTTTTTTCATCTTTATGTTGTGATTTTTTTCTTTATCTTTTTTTTTTCATCTTATATCATGATTTCTTCCATCGACTTTTTTTTACCTTTATGTCATGATTTTTTTTCTTCCTCATTCTTTTTCATCGTATGTCATGATGTTTTTTTTAATCGAATTTATTCATAAAAAAATATGGACTGGATATGAATCTCAAAAAGACTAAAACTATGATCATAAACAAAGAAAATGCTCAAAACTCACAAGTGGATATCAAAATAGAAGGAATAGACCTGGAGACAGTTCAGAACTACAATTACCTTGGACATACTATAACCAGTGATTGAAAATGTACAACTGAAATAAACAAAAGAATAGGAATGGCAAAAAGACATTTTAATGTCATGAAGAACATATTAACATCAAAACAAATAACACCAGGGCTAAAACTAAGAATAGTAAAATGTTACATCTTCTCAATATTCCTATATGGTGCAGAAACATGGACATTTGACAAGAAAACAGAACAGAGAATTGAAGCCTTAGAAATGTGGATATATAGAAGAATAGGTAGAATTGGATGGAAGGAAAAGAAAACAGACGATGAAGTCTTAAAACAACTAAAAATGAAAAGAGAACTACTAAGCACAATTCAAACAAGACAAATGAGATTTTTGGGCCATGTTAAAAGACACAACAGCCTACTAAAAGTAATCCTGGAGGGGAAAATACAAGGTGAAAGAGGCAGAGACAGACAAAGACTGACATGGACGAGTAACATCAAAAGATGGACAAGTCAGCCTGTGACAACCTGTGACTATCACAGCAACAGACAGAGCAGAATGGCGTTCAATGGTAGCCAACCTTCGATGCGGAGATGGCACTCGATGTGAGTGTTCACCCCTTGCTTGGGCTTTGAAGAGTTGTTTCATTAATTTAACCCAAAACCGAGATCTCTGCGCTCTTCGGCCTGATACATCCATCTTCGGCCTGCTGCATCCATCTTCGGCCTGCTGCATCCATCTTCCTGCTGCATCCATCTTCCTGCTGCATCCATCTTCCTGCTGCATCCATCTTCGGCCTGCTGCATCCATCTTCGGCCTGATACATCCATCTTCGGCCTGCTGCATCCATCTTCCTGCTGCATCCATCTTCCTGCTGCATCCATCTTCCTGCTGCATCCATCTTCGGCCTGCTGCATCCATCTTCGGCCTGCTGCATCCATCTTCGGCCTGATGCATCCATCTTCGGCCTGCTGCATCCATCTTCGGCCTGCTGCATCCATCTTCGGCCTGCTGCATCCATCTTCGGCCTGCTGCATCCATCTTCGGCCTGCTGCATCCATCTTCGGCCTGATGCATCCATCTTCGGCCTGCTGCATCCATCTTCCTGCTGCATCCATCTTCGGCCTGCTGCATCCATCTTCGGCCTGCTGCATCCATCTTCGGCCTGCTGCATCCATCTTCGGCCTGATGCATCCATCTTCGACATGGGTAAATCTTTGCCTAACGAGTGTGCACAGGATCGCTTATGCGGCCTACCTTTTCCACTTTTAACAGCTAAGGACCCTTTAACGTGCACGATTAAATATTACATTAATTCGTTATTATCGGAGAGGTCTAGACATGAGATCTCATTACCCAGATACAAGTGGAGGGTAAAGGTCACGATGAAACCACGGATTCAAAGTGAAATACAACCACCGCCTTTGACGGGATTCGAACCGAAAACCTTCCAGTCCAGAGACTGATGGCTTACTGTTAGATCACCAAGTCTTAATTCTACGATTATTTCTTATGCCCTTGATATCGACATTTTTTTACACTAGACTTCAGTAACTTCTTTTGCAGATTTTGTCTGTGCAAACTGTTTCGTTTATTTTAGTGATAACGTGACAGAGCCAATATCATCACAACGTTGGCATCTCTTGCAGGGCCCATCACTCTTGGCATATAGTAAATTTGAATGTACACTTACCTTGCAAATCATGACACTGATGGTGTCAAGATCATCATCGAGTTCCAGGTCAGATGTTGAGCAAGTATGGAGAGATGAAGCACTCCTGCATCACGTCCGTTTGAACTTCCAACCAATATCATGTTGCATCCGCTAACCGAGTTGCTGATTTCTGTTCTCTATGTAGTATTATGTGGATAAGGCGTATTCGGTGTGTTGGAAAGCCAATATCTTTCATGATTGATTGTATAGCAGACTGTTATCAAAGCAAACGTATATACGCTTTTCAACAAAAGAACAAATCGCCAAAGGAACTCTTTAACGCCGGAATAGTTGCACAGTTTTACACAGAGTTATCTGCCTTGAGGTTGTGAACTTGTTAATTTTCTCAAGTTCAAACAACGAAATTGTGTTTCCCGTGAAAGTAAGATGTGGTTTAAGCAGATCTAGACCGTCCACAATGTTATGTGATAATGACTTTGAAAAGTGTAACGTACTATCATCATCATCATCATTATTAACATCAACATTATCAAGTACCGTGTCTGCCAGCGTTTGAGATAAGTTGTTTCCACAGGTTTATATCTCTTGTTTACTTCCTACTAAACCATTCTCATAAACTACTCATATTTGCTATCTTTCTCTCCACTTTCTTCTCGTTCTTATTGCCCTTGATCTTTCATTCTCTCACCATATCTTCCATTGTGTCCTCTTCACATCATGGTAAAAATTGATGATTGTTTTTTTTCTCCAGATGTTGAAAATAAATCGTTTGTTTTCCTGGCCCACTTTTCGAACATCCTCGTTGCTCTATTCATATATTCTATATTTAGCTAGCCATATGGTATTCGCAACAATTCTTATAAATCTACATTTTTGTGTACTCCAACGATTTCATTGCATGTTGTTCCATGAACGCAGCCATACGTCAAAACCGGCACCACAAGACAGTGAAGAATTCTTTGTCAAACTTACATTAATACAACTGGGTTACTTGTCATATTCTGTAAAAGTGTGGTCTTTCTATATGCTGTACTACTCATTATATCTGAGAGTGCAACGTCTACCATCTGAAACTAAACTCATTTCAGTTCGTAAGAATCTTCTGTACCAGAGTGGAGTCCTACCAAAGTTTCGTTTCGCATTGTGCCCGGCCAGTAATGGGTTCGCGTCGCAGATGTCATTGTAATGATGTCAACATACTCAGACGTGTACGACAATAACTTGATTATGGCATCGATGTGTGCCGTGTGACAGAAAGTGCCCACAATAAGAGCGTGTGACCACACGAAACTTGGGAGATTGTTTTCTGTTGAGGTTTAGATTGTTTTCTGTTGACGTTTAGATTGTTTTCTGTTGAGGTTTAGATTGTTTTCTGTTGACGGTTAGATTGTTTTCTGTTGAGGTTTAGATTGTTTTCTGTTGACGTTTATATTGTTTTCTGTTGAGGTTTAGATTGTTTTCTGTTGACGTTTAGATTGTTTTCTGTTGAGGTTTAGATTGTTTTCTGTTGAGGTTTAGATTGTTTTCTGTTGAGGTTTAGATTGTTTTCTGTTGAGGTTTAGATTGTTTTCTGTTGAGGTTTAGTATATTCTTGTTTTATACAGCGATATATGGGGCCTCGGTAGCTTAGTTGGGAAAACCACCCGACTGGACTACCGACGTTCGGACAACACGTGTTCAATTCCCGCTGGGAGCAACGTGAGTTGTACTCGTGGTTGGAAATAAAATACCCCCACGGTCGACCCAGCCGTTGGCAGAAATTGGTACCAGGTTATTACCCTGGGAAGGTGAGGAATGTCGCCTCGCATCATGAGATTCGATGCTTGAAGCGACACTATCCAGTATTCTTAGAACATTTCTGGACAGGCGACCGAGCACATATGGGTGGAAACTCGCGTGCTAAGTCGCCGATTCAAGTCTCGTACTTTACCTTTTACCTTTACATCAGTATAGAAGAAGTCGCGTTCGATCCTGATCGACGGCTTCCAGGTTCACCTAGCCTTAAATGGGTACCGGATATATTATGGGAAAGTAAAGCGGTACATGCGTAATACCAACCACATTACCACAAAAATCATATGCCGAAGGTCTGTAAAAATTATGATCACTAACACCATATTCTCTATAAGCCACTTGGCGTGACGGGGCACTTTACTATACTTTTACAGCAGCATAGCATTATGTGATTCACCGTAACTATCTGTTACTTTACCCTATATAAATCGTACTAAAGCACGGCACATCCTGAAATACCACCAGCTATAATCAACGTCATAAAATATTTGTATTACGGCTACTTATAAGCAGTTCGCATGTAGGATATTTTCAATGCTTAAAACAACGATGAAGTAATGATACATTTTGCCTCCCTTGTTTGAACTGGCCATAGACTCCATAACGTATAAATGCAGCTCAGGTAACACAGGCATACAATAGATACATGGGACTCATATAAATGACCTTGATTTTGTGGACGAATTTGTTCTTATTATTGGCAATATTAACACAATGCAAAGAAAAAAAAATAGATGTCTTGTCTTCAATGACTAGCAAAATGGGACCTCAGATTAACAAGAAAAGACGAAGGTAAGATAAATCTAAATACTCAGAAGACGTAACTATACCTGGAAGGGAAATCAAAAGAAGAAGTAGTCAAGATAGGAAAGTTTATAGCTCATGAAGGAGAAACAACAATGAAGTGGTTCAGGTTGATGACGTCACACAAACATGTACATTTGTCAGCTTATGACACCTTGTGATGGTCATATTTTACAGGAATATAAAGAAAAAAAACAAATAAGATTTAATAATTCTACATCTGTGGGTAGACAATATGTTCATGTTTAACCATAAATGTTATTTTGTTTTGCAAATTGTTGCAGTACCTCTAGAGGTCAATACTTCTAGGTTCCAGTAGAACCCATGAAACCAAGAAAACCATTCCTGACGGCTTCATTATTCTTGTGTCTACGAGCTAACAAATAGTATCGTCCACATATTTTTGAAACTACCGGTCGCTTCATAAAATTAACAATTACACTCACTGCAATTGGATGGAAAGAAAAGAAAATAAACGATGGAGTTTTTAAAACAACTGAAAGTAAAAAGAGAACTACTACATACAATTAAGACAAGACAAATGAATTTTTTTAGAAATGTTAAAAGACACAACAGCCTACTAAAAGTAACATTTGAAGGGTAAATACAAGGTAAAAGAGACAGAGGCAGACCAATACTAACATGGACGAGTAACATCAAAAGATGGACAAGTCAATCTATGACAGCCTGCACCATCAAAGTAAGAAACAGAGTAGAATGGCGATTGATGGTAACCAACCTTCGTTGCGGCGAAGGCACTCAATGATGATAATGATTTATTACTCTTTAGCTCCGAATTTATTTCATGTTTTTGGTAGAATTACCGAGTTTGGACTTTGGGATTTCAAATGTTTAGTCGTTAGATCATCTACAATACACAAAGAAACAATCCCATAGTTCTCAGATCTTCCTCTCGGCCGTTCCCCAGTATAAAGCATTGTCTACACACACTAGAGAAAGCACTAAAGATGTTTTCAGCACAGATGCACGAACTCCATAGTCCCGGCGAAGATCTCAACCCAAACCTCCTTAATCGGCTCCTGCGCATGCGTGAAAAGTTGTCCAGTGGCTCGCCTTGCCCCTGACCGTGGTCAGGACGACCCTGGTAGTCACAAGGAAAAAAAACTTTAAAAATTATCGTCAAGTTCAGATTTGGTATCAATGTAGCGTGTGATAACAACTGTCAGAGTATCACCGAAATTAAAGAAATGTGACACACAGCAGGGAAATATTGTTCACTAGACATGATGTCGAGCATTGATATATAACACTGAGACATAACATTGAGACATAACTTTAAAACTTAATATTGAGACAACAATGAGATATAAAATTGAGACATATTATTGAGACATAGCATTGAGACATAACATTGAGACATAACTTTGAGATATAACTTTAAAACTTAATATTGAGACAACATGAGATATACAATTGAGACATATTATTGAGACATAGCATTGAGACATAATACTGAGACATAACATTGAGATATAACATTAAGACATAACATTGAGACACAACTTTAAAACTTAATATTGAGACAACAATGAGATATAATATTGAGACATACTGAGACATAACATTGAGACATAACATTGAGACATAACATTGAGACATAAGATTGAGACATAACATTGAGACATAACTTTGAGATATAACTTTAAAACTTAATATTGAGACAACATGAGATATACAATTGAGACATATTATTGAGACATAGCATTGAGACATAATACTGAGACATAACATTGAGATATAACATTAAGACATAACATTGAGACACAACTTTAAAACTTAATATTGAGACAACAATGAGATATAATATTGAGACATATTGAGACATAACATTGAGACATAACATTGAGACATAACATTGAGACATAACATATTGTTCACATAATATTATGTGAACATAATAGATTCGAATTGTCAGTATTATGGCTGGAAAGTTAACGTATTCATCGAGATGCATTCGTGCAAGTCTGTACAAAAACATCTGCGTTATGATTGGCTCTGTCTAAAGTCTACATCTCGTGCATTTGCTTTCATAATAAGATCAAAGTACCGACACTGGTTGCCATCTTCATTCCAAACTGTAAACTACAGCTAGACTAATTAAAACTTGTGTCTGCCAAAGCTAACTTAACAGCAGAGGATAATAAACATTCCTCTTTGATAGCTCTAGCTTCTGTGAACAGTGCCGGATAATTAAAGGAGATGCGCTAGACAACAACTGTTGGCTATGAAGAATATCATGTTTTTTAATGCGTTTACAGCTTTCTTAAATACTGCGAGCCGAGTGAGCTGTTATTTGTTGAGATAGTTGAGGGCGACACAACAGCACCTGGGCTAAAAGTAATCAGCGAATCACAGCTGAGTGCTTGTCAAGATAAGTGGAACTAGAACAGATAAAGATTCTAGCCCGTGTGTCTGTGATGGGAAAAGCGAGTAGTGATAGAATCTGCAAGACAAATTAATACTGTGCACACTGAAGTCGTACGGAGCCATGATAGCTCAGTGGTTAGTGAACTGGACTAAAAAGGACAAGGGGTTGGGTTCGATCCCAACCGACGGCTTCCGGGTTCACCCGGCCTTAAATGGGTACCGGATTTTTTTCTGGGAAAGTAAAGCGGCACGGACGTAATACCGACCACATTACCCCAAAAATCATGTACTGAAGGTCTGTAAAATGTATGGTCACTAACACCATATTCCCTATACGCCACTTGGCGTGACGGGGGTACTTTACTTTTTATACTGAAGTATGGTTTAATCGAAAAGTGTAGATATTGCAGTTACAACACATTTCAAACAACTGAAAGTCATTTCAGGAGTGAACGATAAAAAGGAGTATTGCTCGTCCATTACAGGTAAAGAAGATCATAGGTACCATCGAGTCTCATGCCCTTGGCAGAACGTTACATTCACCACAGCCCGTCTGAAAGAATCTGTCCCTAGCTAGGTCTCTCACTTCTTATGTTGGCATAATCAGACTTTCTTTAAAGGCTTGAAACCACCTTCTTCTTGGGATGCCCTGCTGCGTCGTCCTGGAACCATGCATTCCCTTATTGTTCTTTTCAGCCCGCTATTTCCTTTGACGTGACCATTTTAATTTCCTCCGCAGAATGGTTTTATAAGCCAGTTCTTTTTAATGTTTGAATCCTTTAATAATTCTTCATTGCTCTTTTTTATTAGCCACGGTATTTTAAGGATTTTTCTGTAGCACTTTGTTTCAAATGAATCGATTTCTTCATTGCTCTTTATGAGATTATCCAAGATTGGCAACCATATGTTGATACATGGAAGATATAGGCCATTCAGTAATTATAATTTTACTGCCTTGCTGGTATTGTGTCACATTTTCTTCAAAGCGTTTAATTTTGGAGTCGATATCACTAGTCTTCTTTTGATCTCTTTCTGGCAGTCTCAATTGTTAGTTACTACAGATCCCAGATATTCATATTTTGTTGTACTTTCAAGTTCATTGTCGATGATGATTTTGGCTTGGCATTTTGCTTTGTCAATGGACATTATCTTGGTTTTCGTTTATATCAAATGTAGATTATCTTTGCGAATATGACTGACAAGCCCGATGAGCGAGGCAATCATCTAGGACAGTGTGGGGGCATGTTGTAGTTGCTGATAGCAGAGAATCATTCTCACGAGCATTTCTAGCTTCTATCCGTGTTTTGGTTGCTATTCTCGTGTTTGTTCAACAGTATATGGCTGCACGTCGAATAAATCTGCGCCAAGAAGTTTTTTTTTCCTGTTTCACGTTTCACAGTTTGTCAGTATTAAAATTGAAGGCTTTTAAAGAGGCTTATCTATGAAGCGATTCTTTTGTCCTTGTCGGCATTTACCTTTCCACAGTTCACACAAAATAATAATATTGTTGGCATTGGGTTGTTTGGCATGCAAACTATATAACCGGCCTAGCGAGTCTGTGCACACATCAGAGTAGTGTTAATGCTGTGGTATCGTTTGGATAATGTAGGTTTTATTGTGTGTGTTTCTTTTTAGCTAGACACCAGTAAAATGAGAATTCAGGGGCTGGGATCACATGAAATGAGATCTGAGTCGCTAGTACCATATTGAAGAGAGATTTGAGTCGTTAGTACCATATTAAAGAGAGATTTGAGTCCTTAGTACCATATTAAAGAGAGATTTGAGTCGTTAGTACCATATTGAAGAGAGATTTGAGTCGCTAGTACCATATTAAAGAGAGATTTGAGTCCTTAGTACCATATTAAAGAGAGATTTGAGTCCTTAGTACCATATTAAAGAGAGATTTGAGTCGTTAGTACCATATTGAAGAGAGATTTGAGTCGCTAGTACCATATTAAAGAGAGATTTGAGTCCTTAGTACCATATTAAAGCGAGATTTGAGTCCTTAGTACCATATTAAAGAGAGATTTGAGTCGTTAATACCATATTAAAGAGAGATTTGAGTCGTTAGTACCATATTAAAGAGAGATTTGAGTCCTTAGTACCATATTAAAGGGATATTTGAGTCGTTAGTACCATATTAAAGAGAGATTTGAGTCGTTAATACCATATTAAAGAGAGATTTGAATGAATAATTACTTAGCTCATTACGGACATAAGGCGGTACCGAGGTCAGAAAGAATAAACGTCAAACAATACCTTGTTGGTACCCTTCCAGTATCGTCGTCCATTCTGTCTCACCACACGTCCTATCATTGAACGAGTCATTCTCAGCAATTTAGTTTATGCTCCCCGTCGTTGCCTCTCTTATTGAATAAATAGAACGGGGATTGGGTGGCCTAAAAGTCTGCCTGTGGACAAGAAGGTCCTGGTTCTATTTCCACTAAAGGTGGTGAGAATTTTTCAAGAAATAAATCCATGGCTTCTTCGTGGCCACACCCTCCCTTTGTCTCTGGTTAGTGAGGTCCGATCTTTAGTCCTCTGGGATAACGGCAATAACTAGTTGGCTCTGTGTGCACACCTTGGCAGCTGGAGGTCGAAAAGAGGAGGCACAAAAATTGCCTCTTCCCAAACTTCCAAAGATCTTGGCAATAAGAAAATGAGAGTATCTCTCACATAGGAGAATATCTGCCTGACTGTCGAGGGCACCAGATCATACGACAACCGTAGTGAGAAATAGAAAAAAAGTGGTCATCCTGCAAAACTGAGTCCCTCGGTCTTCTTAGATATACAAAGCTGGCGTAAGCAAAAACATATAAAATAAACAAACAAACAAAAAAACATAAGAAATAGAACCGTAGTAAAACGAGACTTGAGTGACTGTGATTAAAGTAAGAAGTCAGTAATTAGAACAACAGTAAATACAATGAGAATCGAGCTGTCCTGAAATAATTGATTTAGAAATCGAGTAGTTTGTACTGAAATGCGAAACTTAATTCAGTTGATCCTCAGACGGTCTGCTAGGATATATATGCTCGCTGTCACCATTATAAAGTTAGGCTAAAAACTGTATTTGTATTAACCGTCCCACAGTGACAACCGCCGAGATGTGACCGACACTTTGAGGCGTTAATTCGTGGAGGGTCCACCTATAGAATTGGCCTGTAGCAGCAGCTGTAACTTGAGTATGTAATTAAAATACTAACATTCTCTAGGAAAGTATGTTTTCCATTTTAAATGATTGGGTCAATGAACTATGATCCAAACGAAAAAAAGCATCACACTAACCACTTCGCTACCGCGACTTCACACTAAACTATAAACACAGTTTTATATTTTCGATATGTAGAACGGTTTATCAATCTGCAAAAGCTTCGAGACATGCTGGGACTAGCGGTGGAGCTGGTATGGGGATACTTCGATTTGCAATGAAACTGCTTACATAGATAGAATAGAACGGTGCTTTTAATACGGGACTAACAATTTAAATATAATTATCTGTCAGTACGGGCCGTTGGTTCTAGCTCAAACTGTAGAATAAAAATACGTGGATTCAATTCCAATCTGACGTTATTCATTTGATCAAAATAAAAAAGAATATATGCCCTGTTCACTAATTTGGGAAAGGTAACAACAGTGAGAAAGAACATATTACTCTCAAATTATGTTGTCTAGTGATGAAGAGAGTTCATCGGTGCTATATAGAACCAATTCTGACCTATGGAAGCGGATCATGGACAGTAGACAAATAAATGAAAAGACGATTAGAGGCCACAGAGATGGGATTTCTCAGAAGAATGTTGAAAGTTACCTGGACAGTTAAAAAGACCAATGAGGAAGTTCTCAAAGAGGCCAACACAAAAAAGGAGCTTGTAAAAAAACATCAGAAAGAAGCAATCAACATTTTTCGGACACATCATGAGAAGAGGAAAGTTGAAATACTTGGTTACAACTGGCAAAATAAAAGGAAAGAGAGATCGCGGACGACAAAGAGTGAAAATACTGGATATACGAATTGAATATCTTAGTGTCATGACATGGAAAACAGTCAACAACAGAACTGATACGATGCACTGTGGATAGAAGATTGTGGAGGGACACGATCGCCTACGCCAACCGGTATAGCACATGATGATGATGAGTGTAGTACAGTTTATAACACGCCGCTCACTAACAATACTAAACCTTAAGGGACATTGCTTATACTTATCTATTCTTTTACATTTGTACTGTTGCTTATACTTATCTATTCTTTTACATTTGTACTGTTGCTTATACTTATCTATTCTTTTACATTTGTACTGTTGCTTATACTTATCTATTCTTTTACATTTGTACTGTTGCTTATACTTATCTATTCTTTTACATTTGTACTGTTGCTTATACTTATCTATTCTTTTACATTTGTACTGTTGCTTATACTTATCTATTCTTTTACATTTGTACTGTTGCTTATACTTATCTATTCTTTTACATTTGTACTGTTCTCAGCCCTTCATTACGTACAGATGCACATTCCAACAACGTATGGTCTGGTACCTCTTCATTCTGACATATTTACTAGAGTAGACATTTTAATTCCCTTCCTCTTCATAAATGTTCTACTTAATTATCTGGTGACAGAAAACTGTCAGATTTCACACTGAGCCAGATGTGCCTGCACTTTAAAACTCTATGCCAAGTAGAATCACCTGGATTGTATATTTTATATATAGATTACAAGGCTAATGTTTTTGATTAATTGCTGCGCATTTAACCTTTAAACACGAACTATACTATGATTAACTGTACTATTAATCTTTTATTAATTTTAAATTGTTGTTTAAATTATGTTTTCACTCTTTTATAAAGCTTTAATAATACTGAGCAATAATAAATAATATAATAAATAATAAAATAAATAATATAATAAATAATAAAATAAATAATATAATAAATTAGCAGGAGACCGAGCGGAGTTGAGCTCCAGGGTGTCCAACCTTCGATGCGGAGACGGGATTCAATGATGATGATGAATAATACTGATGATAATTAGAGAGTAAGGAGTGTTTTACTGTATGATGGAATCAATGTCGGGCAAAGTAATTCATGCAAATAAGTAAAAAAAAAAAAAAAAAAAAGTAAGGAACCCCCGTCACGCCAAGTGGCGTACAGGGAATATGGCGTTAGTGACCATACATTTTACAGACCTTAGGCACATGATTTTTGAGGTAGTGGTGGTCGGTATTACGCCCGTGCCGTTTTACTTTCCCAGAAAAAAAAATGCGGTACCCATTCAAGGCTGGGTAAACCCGGAAGCCGTCGGTTGGGATCGAACCCTACCCCTTGTCCTTTGTAGTCAAGTTTACTAACCACTAAGCTATCGCGGCTCCCAATTCATGCAAATGTTTTGCTTTTTTCGTTTCCAAAAGTTTTAAAAAATGTTGTTTTGCTATTCTTGATGTAATCATTTTTATTTATGCGCACGCACGCACACACGCACACACACACACACACACACACACACACACACACACACACACACACACACATCACAAATTTACATATAAAAAAAAGAAAATCTTCACTTCTGTTATCTGCTATTATCATCATCGTCGGGCTGTGTGATTTTTTCTTCCCTGAACGTTGAATTCATCACAGCCTGTCTGAAAGAATTCCCCCATCTCTTGTCAGATCTCCCACTCCTTCTGTTCCAGGTCTGTTTGATGTCTTAAAACCACCTTCCTTTTGGTCTGCCCCTGTCTCGTCTTCCTGGAACCATACCTTCAGTTATTGTTTTTTTTTCCAGCTCACTGGAATTTTGTAAATTTAAAACATTAATGTTAAACCTATTTAGCACAGAATCTAATTTTCTAATTTCGTGTAGGTATCACGACTCAAACGACCATTACTGTTTAAACTGAAAAAAAATCCAGATAAAGTCATGTAAGTAAAGTAAAGTGCCCAGTCACGCCAAGTGGCGTTTAGGGAATATCGTGTTAGTGACCATAATTTTTATAGAACTTCGGCACATGATTTTTGGGGTAATGTGGTCGGTATTACGCCCGTGCTGCTTTACTCTCCCAGAAAAAAAATGTCCGGTACCCATTAATGGTTGGGTGAAACCGGGAATCGTCGATCAGGATCAAACCCTACCTCATGTCCATTGTAGTTCACTAAACGAAAGTCATGTACCTTATACAATAATACTATGAATTATGTATTGTTTAGCTGATATCTTAATCTTTAAAACCAAATTAATTTAAATATTGCATTTGTTATCTCGCGTTTTGTTTTAGTTGCAATACACTTCAATTATCACATGCAATAAACATAACAACGTAATTTGTGGAATGTTATAATCGTATCTAGAGATTTTGAACAAAAACTATAGTTTCAATAAAGTCTAATTTTACAATAGTTTTGTTTTGTATAGGTAAACAATAATGCACTTCATAATATATCAAACACATTTCTTTAGGTTTGTAATATCGTTTGTGTTTTCACAATAATTTCCCCTATAAATTAAAGTTTCACAGTTTTAGATGTTTCAATACAGTATGGACATCTTCTAAGCTCGTGTCAGACTGGTTCTACTCCAGAATACCGTCAGTTTTTAAAGCGTTGCTTACTGAAGTTCCGATTGAGTCATTTTCCCGAGTGTGACTATCAAAGTCCTTAATATGGTCATCAGAGAAAGGAATAGAGCCATTGTCACTGACCACACGTGTCGTATGTGGCGTCAGTGGAGGTGTCACTGACCACGCGTGTCGTATGTGGCGTCAGTGGAGGTTGGCAGTTAGGCTAACAATCTGTCACTTGTAAAGAACAACATGCCGGAGTTTTTAAAAAAAAAGAAGTAGAAAAGAAAATAAACTACTCCATTCCTAGAAAAGGAAGGGACTCAGTAAACAGAATAAGTATGAAGTTATGCAGTCACAGCCAAGAGGACGCTGAAGGGCCGAGATGCTGTCATGAAATCCTCAAGAACGTTTGGCCTAGATTGGAGAGAAGTATTTAACATGTTCAAGGATATGGATGGACGAAGTGAAATTGTCCGTGGCACTTGCTCCAATAAGGGATGTACAAACATTGAGGATTGATAATATTGTCATTCATGAAGCCATGATGGAATTGTGGGGTTAGTACGCTGGTCCACTATATGCCAGAAAACGTGGCTCATTTATCCATTCCACCATTAGATTCACCCAGCTTTAAATCACAAGATTTTTTTTTTTTTTGGGGGGGGGAGGAGGGCGCTCTGGCGTAGTGCTGGCCACATTACATTAAACACTGTCAACGGTAGAAACAAACATGGGCTCTAACACTTCCTTCCTTATGCGCTCCTGACAGTTTTTATTATCTTAATATTACTTATTTGGGGTTTCTTCTTAGCTGCTGCACTCTGTAAACTATATCAGAAAGCAACTATTCTTGTACGTACGGCTACCAAGGGCGTTAGTTTTTATTTGCTAATAAATGTTAATCCAATCCATCAAGTTTTCCCTTTCTACAACTAGTAGATAATTATTGCCAAGTCTTTCCCTAGTCATTTGTCGTTAAATGTTTGTTTTTCTCAGGGCGGGTCCAGATTATTATAACTCGGAACAGATCCTGAAAGTAGAGCATTATTTTTCTCGTTAAATAGCTAGTGACGCTCTCCAGTTCATTTGTGAAGTTAATTTTGTGGATGAAATATGAGGAGAATAAACGAAGTCCGTAAATATTATTTTTATGTAACTCTCCCTTCTTTTCTCTAAATAGCACCCATCACTTCCTTGCAGTGGCGGGTATTCAGAGGAGACAACGGAGGGGACGACTCCTTTAATATTGTATCAGTATACAACGCATTCATTCTTCAGCTCATAAGCTGTAAACGTCAGTGTACAACAGCATCTAGTCTGCTGTGATATCGCCCAAGTAATTAAAGCCGTTGTTATTATTAGATAGGCTTGAACGTCTATGGAGATCAAACCTATTACAACCGTACAACCATATCTATCGGCTTTGCAATATGTATGAGAATTAGGGGGACTATTCCAGAAATCACTTCCGTGTTGCATTTGTAACGTCGGGTTAGCCAGTCAGATGACATTCTCACTCTATCATAACGTATAGGAAGTTTGTGACGTAACCGCGTAACAAAATATAGTCCCTTACTCTATTTCACGGCATTGCGTCTTTATATATATACATGTATATATATATATATATATATATATATGTGTGTGTGTGTATATATATATATATACATAAATATGTATATATATATATATATATATATATATATACACATATATATATATATATATATATTTCATAATAAAATATTAAATATATATATATATATATATATATATATATATATATATATATATAAACTTCAACAAAACTATAGGAAATGTTATTTAAAAGCAAAATCATGTTTTATAAAAATAAATTAAAATGTAAATAACTAAAATATTTTGATGTAATTATAATTATCATAATTGATGGCAACAATTGAAGGAACTATTTTTCCATAGCGCAAATTACTGTATTGTTTATGTCGCAAATTACTGTAATGTTTATGTCGCAAAATATCCGGTTGAATGTCAACCTGAAGTTTAGATGCAGTCATGAAACAGAGATGAACCCAAATAATATGATTGTTGTTTCATTATTGGAAACTCCCTTTTAACAACAAAATAACACTAGGAGAAGAGTCATCTTATAGCAAGGTAGACCTACTCCAAAATGTTCACTACTTAAAGGGGAAGAAGGTAAGAGCAGAACACCTAAATTGTCGTGGTTTGAATTCAAATAGAAATGGCTGTATTCTGTATTGTATCTAGTCTCTTTCTTTTCTTTCTACCTTTCAGCTCCCTGTGGAACATAGGTCTTCAACAAACACTTTCCAAGTCGTTCTGTTTCTTGCCATTCTTTTAAAATCATTCCATGTCTTCCCTATCATCTTCATCTCTGCTTCTATCTGTCTTCTCCAAAATTTTCCTTGGTCTTCCTCTTTGTCTTTTCCCATGGGGATTCCAAAAAAGGCCCTGTTGTGTAATACTGTATCTCGTAAATGGCAGTAAAGTCTATTTTGTTGGCCGTGTTTACTTTAAGCACAAACAAAGGTACGCGATGAAGGATATAGTGGCATGAATAGCTTATCTTGGTCTATATTTACGCAAGCTTCAAGGATAAACCATTTTAACTTAGGTAAAAGATCGACGAGTGAATTCGTTGAACGAGTATATATCCTAATGTAGGTTTGCGCTTAGTAAATTATAGTCCACGGATTTCTTATTATACTGTTCCGTCAAGTCAACTGACGTTTTTTCTCTCTAAGGAATTTGTAAGGAAAAATTAAAAAATAAAAAAATGGTATGTAAAAATTTTTTTTTATTTATTATTTTTTATTTTTTAATTTTAATTTTTTATTATTTTTAATTTTTTAATTTTTCCTTATATTCAGCTTTACTGCAGCTTCGCATTTTTATGCCTTAACCCTTTAAGGAATTTGTACCGTGTTTTGTTCGTTGCAGGCTGCATTCACTAGAGTAATCGAGAATCTGTGGGCGCAGCCATTTTTGTGTGTGCTACGTCATCATAATGGCTCATAGTAGATCCCTAGACCGGCCATACACTAATATTACGGTCTGTTGTTTGATATGCGACGGGGATAATCCGACGACTAACTGTGTATTATATGTTCGGAAATGGAGTCAAAAACGATGTCCTAACATCATTAAGCGCTATACATTAAACCAAAAAAAAATATGACGATCATAATTTTCAGGAGGACGTGAACTTCCAGTCAATATGGTGGATAGGCGGCAGGAACCATTGAAGGCTATGTATGAAAAGTGTTCCTTGTTGCAGTTTCCTCATATTTCATGTCCGGCTTGTTGCATGAGCTACTGAGTTAGGTGCTCTGTGCACACCGTGAGCTGTGTATCTCATTCGTTTTGATCGTGTTTCGATACTCCCTTTGTTTACGATGAATGATGATATCGTTTGACAAGGAACAGTTGGTTGTGTTCACTTTCTGTGCGGTTTCGCCTCATGTCTTTTTGCGTGTGCTGAGACTGCTATGATGGGGACTACAGTTACCTTTCTTTGTTTGGGAGATGAGTTAGTAATTCGGATGGTACCACCTGCACGGGCGGTTAAGCAATTATGGATTTTAATTCGTTTGCAGTGATACCGGGGCCTTCCATAACCATAACCATTTATTATTATACATGTAATGAGACCACTCGTCACGTCCTGGGCTCCTAAACTCTCTAACCCACTGTCTGTCGCTGCGTCCGTGTCATATTCATCATTATCATCATTATTAAGCTTGTTTCCATTGGACCTTGGCTGCTAGGGCTGTAAAGGTTTTTGTTAGGTCGTGAACGATATGTTCAGCGTCTGCAGTAGTCAATCCCAGCTAACATATGATATCTTACATCCATCCTCTTCTAGGTCTTCATCTCTCTCCTTTTATCTATCTATCTATCTATCTATCTATCTATCTATCTATCTATCTATCTATCTATCTATCTATCTATCTATCTATCTATCTATCTATCTATCTATCTATCTATCTATCTATCTATCTATCTGTCTATCTGTCTGTCTGTCTGTCTGTCTGTCTGTCTATCTACGTATTGTCTTTGCGATCCGAAGACAGCACACGTGACATACATTCTAGACGTTCTGTGTCCAACCATCTTTGTTATCAAGCATGAGACCTTGCGGGAGGCGCGATAGCTCAGTGGTTAGTGAACTGGACTACAATGGACAAGAGGGTTCGATCCCAACGGCGGCTTCCGGGTTCACCCAACTTTAAATGGATACCGGATTTTTTCTGGGAAAGTAAAGCGCCACGGGCGTAACTGATCACATTCAACCCAAAAATCATGTGCTGAAGGTCTGTAAAATGTATGGTCACTAACACCATATTCCCTATACGCCACTTGGCGTGACGGGGGTTCTTTACTTTTTTGTTTTTGTTTTATGAGACCTTGCATAGGACCCACATTGTATCTCGCCACATGTATCAGTTGTGGGCAAACTTTTCAATCTCAGCAAGGGAGCTGATGTCTGTTATTCTTGCCTCTCGCTCTAGTGTTTCTTGTTATTGTTTCTCTAGGTCTGTCTCTAGAGTCATTCCCTCCATAATCTTCTCTAGACTATTATGTCCTTTACGTTACCAAAATATTGTATTTCCCTTTTTTGTATGGGAACCGCGATAGCTCAGTGGTTAGTGAACTGTACTACAAAGGGCAAGAGGAAGGGTTCGATCCCAACCGACGGCTTCCGGGTTCACTAGCCTTTAATGGGTACCGGATTTTTTTTCTGGGAAAGTAAAGCGGCACGGGCGTAATACCGACCACATTACCCCAAAAATCATGTGCCGAAGGTCTGTAAAATTTATGGTCACTAACACCATATTCCATTTACGCAACTTGGCGTGACGGGGCACTTTACTTTCTACTTTTATTTTTTTGTATGTTCTTTATCAATCAGTTTGCTGAAATTCTAAACATTGTAGCAATATTGACATGTTTGTTCGTTTCCTCCGTCTATGGTATTTTGAGTATTCTGCAGCACTTGCATTAAAGAACACTGATGTACTTTTCAGCAGATCTGTCATTTTATTCTTGTTTCACATCCATATGTTGTTATGGAAGAAACACAGACTCTTAAACACGTCAATTTACTTGCCAGTTCCTTATTGTGCTCTTGGCGTATTTGGAATATATTTTTAGTTTACATATTCTTTCATGACCATCAAAACATTTATGGTGGAACTGTACGCCGCACTACTCTATCTCTTCCTCCTCTTTTCCTTCTTCTTTCCTACGTCGTCTTTCCCTTCGTCCTCTTTCCCTTCGTCTTCTTTCCTTTGTCCTCTTTCCCTTCATCCTATTTCCCTTCGTCTTCTTTCCCTTCGTCTTATTTCCCTTCGTCTTCTTTCCCTTCATCCTATTTCCCTTCGTCTTTTTTCATTTCGTTTTCTTTCCCTTCGTCTTATTGCCCTTCGTCCTCTTTCCCTTCGTCTTCTTTCCCTTCGTCTTCTTTCCCTTCGTCTTATTTCCCTTCGTCCTCTTTCCCTTCGTCTTCTTTCCCTTCGTCTTCTTTCCCTTCGTCTTATTTCCCTTCGTCCTCTTTCCCTTCGTCCTCTTTCCTTCGTCTTATTTCCCTTCGTCCTCTTTCCCTTCGTCTTATTTCCCTTCGTCTTATTTCCCTTCGTTTTCTTCCTCTCTTTTTTTTCTGTTTCATTCATCTACTTCAACTTTTCATCTTCCGCTTCCCTTTCTCTTTTCTTCCTCTCATTTCCTCTTCTTCCTTTTAATCCTCTGTAATTTCTCCATCTTCCTCATCCTCTGTTTTCCATCTTCCTCATCCTCTGTTTTCCATCTTCCTCATCCTCTGTAATTTCTCCATCTTCCCCCTCCTCTGTTTTCCATCTTCCTCATGCTCTGTTTTCCATCTTCCTCATCCTCTGTTTTCCATCTCCGTGCTTCCATACTTCCACTTCTTCATATTCATCTTCTAGCTATTTCCTTTCTCCCTTTTCCGCTTCTTCTTCTTCTCCGTCGTTCACTTCCGCATCTTCCTCTTATTATCTGCTTCTGCCTTATTCTCGCCATCGACTTCTCTTCTTTCATCTCATTCTTCTCTTCTTTGTCTTCACTAAATAGAGAATTGCATTGCACTGTATTACTGTCCTCTACTTATCATTACATCAGTCATCATCGTGCATTTATTTCATGGCTGCTACCCTTAACCTACTTTCCCAGCCTTGCTTTTTCAGAGAAACTTTCCGGTACCTATTTTTATGAGTGAATGAAAGGATTAAGAAAAGCTTGCGTGCTGATGTCGGATGTGTTGGGCCGAAAGGTGCAAGTAACACAGTTATACTGCAAACTACAACACAAGGCAGAAACGCCCATTTAATGTCCTTTTAAGAGCGGATGATGAAGAGGTATACTCCTTTAGTCATCGGGCGAACGCAAGCAAGCATGCAAGCAAGCAAGCCAGCAAGCAAGCAAGCATGCAAGCAAGCAAGAAAGCAAGCAAGCAAGCATGCAAGCAAACAAGCAAGCAAGCAAACAAACAAGCAAGCAAGCAAACAAGCAAGCAAACAAACAAGTAAGCAAGCAAACAAGCAAGCAAACAAACAAGCAAGCAAGCAAGCAAAACAAGCAAGCAAGCAAACAAGCAAGCAAGCCAGCAAGCAAGCAAAAAAATCTTCGCATATGAGAACTGAGTCCCAGCAATCAGACTTCTATTTAACATTATTCCCTGGACTTCTTTTTAAAAATACTTTAGTCATTATCACCTCCACCCCCTTGTACTCCCTTCGTATATTCATGGCTTTTAATATGTTCTATATTGCACCCACCCCTCCCCCACCCTGGCTTCCGTCCTCATTGTTGATAAAATACTAATCTTCTTGTGATAGCGACTTTGTCAGGATGTATCTCGTTTATGTTGATGTTATTTTACAATTCAGCTCTCTTTCCGTGTCGTGCAGTGCAGTGTTAACGTAACTAACAACAGATAAACTACGTTTTGTTTCCACTTTATAACACACCTTCAAGAACGTACGTGGTTTTCTCTTGGTACTTGATCGTTCTGTTTGCACATTTTTTTCCACGAAGCAGGAACGCACATTATATCTCACTCAGCCAGAAACCTACGTGTTCCCTACACCGCAGTGATCCTTATTTCTCCATTATAATAATAAATGAAGATAATAAAACAGTACTGAGCACCCTCTCTCACATTCATGACCTAACATCTATCTATAAAGTGCATTGCATCATTACCTCCTCTCTATAGTTTGTGTTCTGCTTTTATCTAGTTGTTCTACTTTTATATTTCTTTTCTTCTTCTTCCCACAACGACAGCAACACCACTACCACCAAGAAGAAAATAGACTACTACTCTTACTATTACTGCTCATCATCAAGTACTGTTGGGCCTGCTGGCGTAGTGATCATGTCTCTCCACAACTTTCGATCTCGACAGTTATTTATCATTTCGGTTGTTGACCTTCTGCCAGGCCTTTCTCTTAGCTGTCTGGTATTTTTTCTCTTTGTCTCCATCTATCTCTTCGTCCCTCAATTTTTTCCAGTTGTTACAATATATTCCAGTTGTTCTCTTCTCATTACATGTTCCAAAAAAGTGATGATTGTTTCTTCCTAAAATTGGAAATTAGCTCTCTTTTTGTTTTGACCTCTCTCAGAACATCTTCATTACTCTTCTTAGCTGTCCATGGTATTAACATTTTTCTGTAAAACCACATTTCTACTGACTCCAGTGATTTTCTTGTCTGTTGTCCTATTGTTCATGATTCACATCCATATGTTAAGACTGGCTCTACATCATAACATTTAAGAACTCTTTTTTTCTTGTTTCTATTGTCAAAAATGAATTGCATAGTATCTTCCTCATTTTTTGAAAGCTGCATTGCCTGGCCATTCTGCATCTCACCTCTTTTGTACATCTTCCGTCTGAGGTTAACAAAGTTTCCAAATATTTAAATTCATTTACCTGTTTTAATATTGTTCCACTTGTCTTTATTGTGCACTGAGGTGATGTCTTTTTCTTTGCTTTTACCATTACTTCTGTCTTTTTGCTATTAAGGCTGAGTCGTTTATTTTTGCTTTCTTTCACTATAATGTCCAACATTTCTTGTAATTCTTTTCACTCTTAACGATTAAGACTATCATCAGCATACCTTAGATTATTTATAATATGACCTCCAATTGTTATTCCAGGCATGTCCCTTACGGATCTTAAAATAATCTCACTATAAATATTAAACAAATCTAGTGACAGCACACAACTTTGTCTAAAATCCTGTTTTATTTGTTGAAACATTCACAATTGGTTTCCAGTTCTTATGGCCGCTGTTTGTTGCCAGTGCATGTTCTTTATTTTTCTTAGATCTTTGCTGTCTATGTTTATGCTTTCTAAAATTTGTATTATTTCTTGGTGCTTTACTTTGTCAAATGCTTTGGTATAATCTATGAAACATAGGTGTAGATCTCTATTACTGCTACTATTACATTATTACTGTTACTCGTACTATTACTAAAATTACTTTTTCTGCCCCCCCCCCACCATGACTAGTAGTACTAATTGTTCTGATACTGTTTTCCCCTCAACAGCAGATATTACTGCGACTTCTACTACTATTACCACTACTACTACTACTACTACTACTACTATTACTACTACTACTACTACTACTATCACTACTACTACTACTACTACTACTACTACTATTTCTACAACTACATTCGTTTTTTCTTTCACACCTGCTCATTCATTTTCTTTCATACTCAGACCATTACTACTACTAAAATGACTACTGTTACAAAATCTATTACTACCACAACTACTGAGAGCTCAGTGGTTAGTGAACTGGACTACAAAGGGCAGGAGGTAGGGTTTGATCCCACCCGACGGCTTCCGTTTCACCCAGCCTTTAATGGGTACGGGATTTTTTTCTGGGAAAGGAAAGCGGCACGGGCGTAATACCAACCACATTACCCCAAAAATCATGTGCTGAAGGTCTGTAAAATTTATGGTCACTAATACCATATTCGCTCCACGCCACTTGGCGTGATGGGGGGTACTTTACTTTTTTTTTCTTTTTTACTACAACTACTACTACTACTACTACTACTACTACTACTACTACTACAACTACTACTACTACAAACACTACTTCCATTAAAACTACTACTACTTCTGCTATTGAAGCTACTACCACTAGCACTGCTACAACAACAACTACTACTAAATCTATAACAATACAACTGCTGCTACCACTGCAAACTTTATTGCTGCTGCTACTAATACAACTATCACTACTTCTACTACTTATATTTCTATATCTATACTTCTAACTCTACCTCCTTTTCTACAACTGCATTTTTGCCAGTTATTGCTATTATTAGATTGATTATTAATTATACCACCATAGCAACAGAAACTACTATTGTTACTACTATTTTTAAATTCTTTTTCATTCTTCTTCTGCTACATTTCTATTGCTAATACTATATTTTAAACACACTCTAAAGATTCACCTCAAAGAAGAAGCAGACAGATTCATAGAGAAAGAGAATACAGAACGAAAGAAAAGAAAGGAAAAAATACATTTCTAGGGGCGCTGAAAAATCCATAGTCAACTATATAACTATATTTTAGGGAATAATAGAACAAAGAAGTATGTGTTAGCACTCGGAAAAATTGACAGACAATATAATATATCCCCATATAATAATATTTATGTATTATTATTTGTACCTAACTATATTTTAGTAGTATGTTTATATATTTTCTACTCACATGTCTCCATGTCTGCTCCTTCTTGTTTGTTCGTATAAACAGCTTGCTGTACCCAATATTGCACACTACAGTCTAGTTAGAACATTTTCAGCAAACATATTTATATGGACCGTTTGGGGACTGGTTGGTCTCGAGGCAAGACGCCGGTTTCAAGACAGAGAGGTTGTGGGTTCAAGTCCCGGCTGCACCAGTTGGGATTTTTATTTATGATTTCTCTCTACGGCAACCGCCCCTGGTTTCAGCAGCGAGGCCCGGCTTGAAACGTCAATTACTCATCGACGGAAAAAAATATGAGTACCTCCGAAACGAGTCGGAGTTATCTGCCTGTGCGGCGAGGGACCCCTGTGCACACAGCTGCCACGGAAAAATGGATTAGCACGCAAAATTCAGTTCCTAGTCTCTAGGGACTTCGTCAGAGGTAAAAGCTGGCGAACGGAAAATAAAATATAGACCGTTTACTAGTTGCATGTTCTTTTCCTTGAAGCAATTTAAACAAAAGTTAGTCAACTGATTAATTACATCTTTCAGCAACTACGCAGCCTATCACTGCTCTCCATTCAGCACTTTCTCCACCAATGCGATGTCATGCACTATCTCTCGTGGAAGATTCCGGCTTTCTATATTATCGTCAAAATATATTCTGACAGGAGATTAGGATGCCATGAGTGTAAAGATGCAATCATAGACGTGGGGCTCCATTATAGTTCCGGAAAGATTGCCTCCTATTACGCCATCTTTCTATTTTCTTTATCTTACTCTTTTCTGCTTTACTCCTTCTACTCCTATTTTGTATCTGTTTTGTTTATTTTTTCCCTTTTTTGCTATTCTTCTTCAAATCCTCCTCCTTCTTTATCTCCATCACCTTCTTCATCTCTATCTCGATATCTTCCGCCTTCTCCATTCCCACTTCCTTCTCCACTAACTATTCCTTCTCTTCCATCTCCAACTCATAATCACTTTCCATCTCCTCCCTTTCACTTGTAGATCTTGCCCATGTTTCTCTATCTCTTTCTAATTTTCCGTGTCTTCCTTCTACATTTTCTCCGTCTTCTTCTCTGACTCCCTTTTCATTACCTCTCTCTATCTATCTCTCACACTTCTCCCTCTCTGTCTAAACTTCTTTCTCCTTCTCCATCAGATTAGTGGTTACACGAGCAAAGGCATCCAATTACTATTCTTGGTAATTGATCTTTACGTTTTGGCAAACTCTTTGCTTACAAGACAATGAAGGCTTGCACCAAATCGTGGCATACAATTATATTAAACAACATTCTTCACACAATCATCATCATGTGCCATAGGGGTTGGCGTAAGCGATCATGTCCTCCTACAATCTTCTATCTACAGTGCATTGTATCCATTCTTTTGTTGACTGTTTTCCATGCCATGACAACAAACTATCCAGTATTTTCTCTCTTTGTCGACCGTGATCTCTCTTTCCTTTTATTTTGCCAGTTGTAACCAAGTATTTCAACTTTCCTCTTCTCATGATGTGCCCGAAAAATGTTGATTGTTTTTTTCTTATGTTCTTTAGAAGTTCCCTTTTTGTGTTGGCCTCTTTGAGAACTTCCTCTTGGTCTTTTAAGCTATCCATGGAACTGTCAACATTCTTCTGAGAAATCCCATCTCTGTGGCCTCTAATAGTCTTTTCCTTTATTTGTCTACTGTCCATGATTTGCTTCCATAGGTCAGAATTGGTTCTATATAGCAGTGATGAACTCTCTTTCTCACTTCTAAAGACATAGATTTGTTGCATAAGATAGTTTCACTTCACAAAATGACCACCACTTTTCTCTTTCCTTATCTCGCTCATCCGATGATTATTATTAGAGTCTATAGCCCTCTTCATCGTCCACCCAGAAAAGGATGTTAATTGGGCGTATATGTGTTGTGTTGTTGCTTGTAATAGAAATATGATATTTGCCCTTTTCAGCCCAACAAATCCGACTTCAGCACATTTGTTAGTACCGGTTTGCCTTATCTCTTCGATCCCTAATTGTTCGCCCGGACAAGATTGTTTAGTCTGTTTCTAGAGGTAACGCGTTGATGTTAAGTAGGGTTTGAATGCTTCGGGTTCACCGACTCTGACGCAAGCCATCAGCTATGAGTCACTCAAAGATCCCAGCTCTGTTGCTGCAATCGTCTTGTCTCCGTCAGCTATAAGTCACAGAAAGATTCCAGCTCTGCTACTGTCGGGCGCCTTGTCTCCGTCAGCTATGAGTCACTGAAAGATTTCAGCTCTACTACTGTCGGACGCCTTGCCTACTTACTAGCATTTATCTTTTTTTTGCCATTAGAAATGTTGGTAAATATTTAGCACCATCACTATTATCAAGTGTCAGGTAGAGATCATGTCTATCCACACGCAGAGTTGTATCTCTAATCACGTGGTGAAACATGCATGCCGGACCAGCCAACAGGATTTAATTTATTATGGTGCTGATATGATACTGCGCTGACGTGCAGCTCTGAAGTGGAAAAGAGCTACGTCGAGGAGCACACATGTATTGGAATCACACTCATATGATCGTTTCCAGTAATAACAGGGTTAGGATCCTGTACCCACCTCCACATATTTTTAGACCCTTCCCTTTTATTTAACTTTATACCTGTGTCCACCTTGTCAGCCGGCCTTATCAATTTGAGACCAGTTGGTGCCTGACCACCGGAAAGTGACTTATTTCTCCTTGTTATGTAGTGTAGCATATTACCGCCTTTTAATGTCCTTCTGTGGATATTCTTATATATGTGTGTGTATTATTTAAGCTGAAGGCCTACATGGCCGAATCATCGTTCTAAATAAGTGTTGTTTCTCACCTACGCAAATCTGTTACCATACCACCTTTCCTTCTAATTATTCTTTTTAAATTTTCATTCTTATCAACTTTACAGCAGATTCTCGTTTCTATGCATCTAGAAGCCATAACCCCAGTTGGAGTACTAGTTCGGCCCTGCCTCTTGTTCTCTGTGCTTGTCTTTTGTTGTTTGTTTGATAATTTTCCCGAGTTGTATAAAACCTGTATCTCTGTAATTTTTGATGATGTCTACATTTTTAAAATCAATTATTCTGTTGGCTTTCTTCCACGCTACTCTCTTGAACTATCTGATATTTTGTCTAAATGTTTCCTTCTATCTTCTCTATACCCATTAAAAAACGAAAGGTTTTCCTTTCTCTTCTTATCAGTGTTTAACATTGATGGGCGTAAAACGATTTACCAGTATTTCTTCAACTCGCAGAATACATTGGACAGAATTGTATCATATTTGTAGCTTGAATATAAAGTTTCACAGACATTATGCCAAGTGTGTAATAAAATTACATTAACACATAAACTATATATATTTTTGAAGAAATGTAATCTTGTTAATACTGATATAAAGAAATATAATTACCAACTATCGAAGAAGGGTCTAGTTATTTACCTGTATATATTCTTGTAAATGTGGTTTTACAGAAGAATGTTGAGAGTACCATAGACAGATAAGAAGAGTAATGAAAACGTTCTGACAGAGGCCAAAGCAAAAAGAGAACTAATTTCCAATATTGGGAAGAAACATTCATCATTTTTTGGCCTTGTAATGAGAAGAGAACAGCTGGAATATAATGTAAGAACTGGGGAAATTGAGGAACGAAGAGAAAGAGGGAAGCAAATAGAAAAGATACCAGACAGCTTAAGAGAATGGCTTGGCAGAAGGTCAACAACATAAATGATAAATAACTGTCGAGATCTAAAGTTGTGGAGAGACATGATCATCTACGCCAGCAGGCCCGGTACTTGATGATGATGATATTCTGGTAATTTAAAAGTATTAGCAAAAGTATCCTCCTCTAGAAGGATGAAAATAAATGTAAAGCGGTTAGTGAGCTTAATGTAATCAAGAGAATTAACATAACTTGGACATAACAAACATTAGAATGTCCGTGCAAGAAAAATAACTGAGGGTGTAGTTATGGAAAGCGAAGGTCTCGAATTGAAAGGCAATAGACGCAACATATCCAGGATTCCTTAAATATTAATCTATACTCTACAAAGGGAAACTGTGCAGCAAGACAGCGTGGTACATTCATACACTAGTCTAAAGAGAAAAGGCTCACTTTGTGTATACCAACTATCTGATTATAAAGATGGCATTCATGCATTCATCATCATCATCGAGTGTCATCTCCGCATCGAAGGTTGGCTACCATGGAGCGCCATTCTGCTCTGTCTCTTGCTTTGATGGTGCAGGTTGTCATAAGCTGGTTTGTCCATCTTATGATGTTACTCGTCCATGTTAGTCTTGGTCTGCCTCTGCCTCTTTTACCTTGTATTTTCCCTTCCAATATAACTTTTATTAGGCTGTTGTGTCTTTTACCACGGCCAAAATCGCACTTGTCTTGTTTAAATTGTGTTTAGTAGTTCTCTTTTCATATTTAATTGTTTTAAGACTTCATCGTTTGTTTTCTTTTCCTTCCATCCAATTATAATGATTCTTTATAGATTCACATTTCAAAGACTTTAATTTTTTGTTCTGTTTATTATCTAATGTCTGCACCATATAGGAATGTTGAGAAGATATAACATTTTGCTATTCTTAGTTTTAGCCCTGGTATTATTTATTTTGATGTTAGTATATTTTTCACAGCATTAAAATTACTTTTTGCCGTTCCTATTCTTTTGTTTATTTCAGTTTTACATTTCTATCACTGGTTATAGTATGTCCAAAGTAGTTGTACTTTCATTCATGCATTAACTACACTTAAGATTTTAAGAAAAGCTATATTATCTCTGATTAATCATTTTCTAACTGCCACATCTGGTTTCAATGTGTGATGTTATTGCTTCAATATCCTCAACGTGTTTAACGTGCGACAGATTCTTTTGTTTGTTAATCGAAAGTGGATTTTGTTCTGTTTTAGTCGACATATTTTCTTCTATGAGAGGTGAAATAATGTCACTGACATGTACATTTCGCAACGACTGCACAGGATCATCATTGAGTGCCGTCTCCGCATCGAAGGTTAGCTACGGTGGAGCGCCATTCCACTCTGTCTCTTGCTTTGATGGTGCAGTTTGTTATAGGTGATTTGTCCATCTTTTGATGTTATTCGTCCATGTTAATCTTGGTTTGCTTTTGCCTCTTTTACCTTGTATTTTCCCTTCCAATATTACTTTTATTCTTTCCTAAAACAATAGTTAGAATAGGTAGAATGGATGGAAGGAAAAGAAAACAAACGATGAAGTCTTAAAACAACTAAAAATGAAAATAGAACTACTAAGCACAATTCAAACAAGACAAATGCGATTTTGGGTCATGTTAAAAGACACAACAGCTTACTAAAAGTAATCATGGAGGGGAAAATACAGGGTAAAATAGGCAGAGGCAGACCGACATGGACGAGTAACATCAAAAGATCGACAAATCAGCCTATGACAACCTGCACCATCAAAGCAAGAGACAGAGCAGAATGGCGTTCCATGGTAGCCAACCTTCGTTGCGGAGACGGCACTCGATGATGATGATGATGAAAACAATAGTTAGAATTTCTCTCCATGGCTTTCTTTGGAATGTCACGCGATGAGACTCCAATCTCTTTCACGGTGGTCTGCCACGTTCGTCTTTCGTGTTCTGAATATGCCTCATGTGTACTGCACAGGATACGCAACTTTTATTCCCTAGCTCTGTAGACCCCTGCCGCCATGCAGACTTCAGTAATGTTATAAATATTGTTATCTTTGTATATATTATATAAAGTAACGCGCACTTTTATTGGTTATACAAATAACGAATTTTCTTTTCTTCACAGTTTGCAGAATATATGAGAATTACTTGTCTGAAAATTGCAAACAGTAACTGAGATCGCGCAGAGTAAACTTCTGATCGTTGAAGCTTGTGTCATGAGGATCAAAGAACACTTCGCTTTACGGAACTTCTCGTTACAGAGTCCAGACCGCGAAGTGTTTCTCACCTGCAAGGTATGTGACAACAATAACGGCAATGAATGGCAGTTTCTGTTGTGCTTCTTTGGGGTAAGGGTGGGATTACAATGATAATGACATTGGTGTGGTGTTAAGTGTAGCCAGACAGGGTGGTAACGGTAATGGTGTGATATAAAATATAGTAGGATGGGGTGGTAATGATAATGATGCGATAGGAAATGTGGAGAAAAAATGTGGATAAAATTAGGAGAAATACCTCTACTAGACGTAACATCTTACATATATCTAGGCAGTAATATAGATAAAGAGGGAGGAACAGAAAATGATACCAAAATAAGAATGTCAAAACCAAGAGGATCTTTCGTTGCATTGGGAAACATATGGAAATCCAAAGAAATTAGGTTAAATAAAAAAATAAAAATGTGCAACTCAAATGTTATGTCGGTCCTATTATATGGCTGTGAAACATGGAGAACAACAAAATCGACAATCATGAAGATACAAACTTTGATTAATGGATGCTTACGCAGAATAAAAGGATGGAAATGGCAGGACAAAATTAATAACATGGAATTATGGAAATGTACCGGTCAAATACCAGTGGGACGATGGCGCTGGATAGGACACACACTGCGGAAGCCAACTGAGAGTATTACACAACATTTTCTTTTGGAATCCCCAGGGGAAAAGATAAAGAGGAAGACCAAGGAATTCTTGGAAAAGACAGATAGATGCACAGATGAAGATGATGGGGAAAACATGGAAAGATCTTAAAAGAATGGCAAAAAACAGATCGACTTGGAAAGTGTTTGTTGAAGACCTATGCTCCACAGGGAGCTAAAAAGGTAGAGGAAGAAGAAGAAGGAAATGTGGTCAGACAGGGTGGTAGTGAGGATCATCACATATATTGGTTAGTGATCTCGTCTGAAACAAAGGGTAGAAAGTTCGGTTCCGATGAACAGCTTCTATATAAGCCTTGGTTTAAACGGGTGCTAGATTTTCTGGGAAAGAAAACTGAACTGACGTATTACTGGCCACATTTTCTTAATACATTTGTCGGTGGTCTTAAAAAATAAACCACGAACATCATGTTACTCAAACGTCAGGTGACATGACGGGTTTTTTTTTTCTAATTATTAGCGTGGATAAGATTTGATGTGTGACATAAGGAATTGATAAGATACATTTTGTATTTAATTGGACTTGTCCTTATGTCACATTCAAACAATGACAATCCAAAACAGGTATTGTGCGGTGAGCTTGGGGATGGAGAGAAACCGAGGGGTAGACCAGTCCTGAGATATAGGGATGTTTCCAGGGTTTCCTTGGGTGGATTCTCGATCACTGATAGAGACTGTGAGGATCCTGCTGCAGATCGTGGCACATGGAGAGCAGAAATAAAAGACGACACAGTAACATTAGAAGAAGCGTTGAGATCAAATTCAGAGGACAGGAGGCGCAGGGGAAAGGAGAAGAGGTCAGACGTCACGAATACATCTTGTTCATTCTGCTGTCAAATCTGTCCATCCTGTGTTGGCGGATTCGACCACGAGAGAAGTTATTCAGCAAAAACAACATTCAGCATAGGACACTAGTATTTTACCGGACTACTGACTTAATACAATTGCATGCTACCAACCGTCTGTCAAGACGCCACAGGCGATATATATGTGTGTGTGTGTATATATATATATATATATATTGTTGTAGTAATTTGCAGTTTTAACGTATATGGAAAATTTGAATACTGGAAAATATTTGAATCGATGTCGTTAAAGAAACCACGAAAAAGATTCCACGAATTGATGGTAAATTATGAAACTAGGATAAAGCAGCAGCAGAGGCCTACCGTATAGGAAAAAACCGCAAATGATATTTCACCTGACGCTGAAAGGTAAACAAGGATGAGGAGAACAAAAGTAGTTTAGAAATCATTGTCTGATATTAGGGGATGAGTGATGGAGGGCGGATGATTGATAATAGAGAGGATGTGTGATGGTGGGCTGGTTGTGTGATATTACATGAGTTGTGTGATGGTGGGATAGTTGAGTGATGTTAGATGAATTGTGTGGTGGCGGGATGGTTGTGTGATTGTGGGCTGGTTGTGTGATGGTGGGCTGGTTGTGTGATATTTTATGAGTTGTGTGATGGTGGGCTGGTTGTGTGATATTACATGAGTTGTGTGATGGTGGGCTGGTTGTGTCATGTTAGATGAGTTGTGTGATGGTGGGCTGGTTGTGTCATGTTAGATGAGTTGTGTGATGGTGGGCTGGTTGTCTCATGTTAGATGAGTTGTGTGATGGTGGGCTGGTTGTCTCATGGTAGATGAATTATGTGATGGTGGACTCGCTGTGTGATGGTAGATGAGTTGAATGATGGGGGGCCGGTTGTGTCATGTTAGATGAGTTGTGTGATGGTGGGCTGGTTGTGTCATGTTAGATGAATTGTATGATGGTGGGCTCGTTGTGTGATGGTAGATGAATTGTATGATGGGGGGGGGGCGGTTGTGTCATGTTAGATTAATTGTTTGATGGTGGGCAGGTTGTGTGATGGTAGATGAGTTGTGTGATGGTGGGCTGGTTGTGTCATGTTAGATTAATTGTATGATGGTGGGCTAGTTGTGTGATGGTAGATGAGTTGTGTGATGGTGGACTGGTTGTGTCATGTTAGATTAATTGTATGATGGTGGGCTAGTTGTGTGATGGTAGATGAGTTGTGTGATGGTGGACTGGTTGTGTCATGTTAGATTAATTGTATGATGGTGGGCTAGTTGTGTGATGGTAGATGAATTATGTGATGGTGGTAAAGTTATGTGTTTTGTTGGATTATATGTGTGATGTTGGGATGATTTTATTATGTTAGATGAATTGAGAGATGATGGGCTAGTTGTGTGATGGTAGATGAGTTTGTGATGATGGGCTGTTTGTGTGATGTTAGATGAATTGTGATGATGGGCTGTTTGTGTGATGTTAGATGAATTGTGTGATGGGCTGGTTGTGTGATGTTAGACGAACTGTGTGATGGGCTGGTTGTGTGATGAAAAATGAGTTGTGTGATGGGGTGGTTGTGTGATGTTAGAAATGTTGTGTGACATTAGATGAGTCTGTTGACGCTAGGCGAGATAGGTCATAGTCAAAAGATGGCTGTGTGATGATAGACGGGTTGTTTGATGATAGGTGAGTTCTTTGTTGATGAATGAGTTGAGTCATGGCATGGTCATGTGATGATAGATGTGTTGTCTGACGATATATTGACAGGATTTAACCTAAATGTAATGTCTACACATCTAAACAATAACAATAATTATTTACCACATTGCCCCAAAAATCATGTGCCGAAGGTCTGTAAAATTTATGGTCACTAGCACCATATTCCCTATACGCCACCTGGCGTGACGGGGGTACTTTACTTTTTTTATGCAATGACTTTAAATTATTTAACTGTAGGAGCTAAGTGTCATAGCTTACTTTAGGTAGAGCTAAGCTCAAAGGGTGAATCCCCAATAAAACTCCACTAGCATGACGTAATCAATTATACGAGCTAATAAAGGCTGGCATCATTTTATCCACAACCACCCCTTCTCGCAAAGCTGAAAATGACACGCTTGTGGGGGTTTTTCGGGGTTTCCTATTCTGCGCTCCGACCTAGAATATGCTAAGCATGTGTCTGTTAATAAATTCTGTAAAATAAAGAGAAGTATATTGTCGAATATAAATGAACTACTGCATTTCACAAGGCAACAACTTTTAGATGCGAAGGTGTGGGTGTTTATCATCGCTGTTATTCCTTCCCTAACTCAGTGAGCCAATCGTTGAATGTGAGTGTATAACAGTTGTATGTTTGAGAATTGGGCATTACGTAAAAAGGGGTGGGGGGGGGGGAATTATCGCATGCCAGAAGAGTTACAGTTTGGGATAATTTGGCAATGCTTTCAGTGGTAGGTTAAAGACATACATTTACATTTTTAGACAAAGAATACAGTCCTACAAAATGGAGTGCTGAAGTCTAACGCACGCACATGATACATAACAAAACCATTCGCTAATAAGCATGCAAAGCTAATGAAAATAAATTCATTTTAACAAGCGAATTAAATAGCCTACATGTCAGATCAGGTTTACAATAGTTTAATAAATGTTATTGAGGACATCGTTACAAGTCACTTCCTGCTTTCACATCCTGTTTCGGCCAATATTTACGTCTGACGTCCACCATCTGATAAGAATTAGGAACAGACGCAACCTCCATACGTTCTGTGAGTTACGTCTGCATTGTGTCTACAGTGTCAGTCTCAGTTGTGTATTTTTAGAGTTTTAAAAAAATTAAGATATTTTTTTTAAAAAAATCACTCTTTCTATTTTGAACACCATTGCAGACAGGAGCATGGCTTAAAAACGAAACAATGAGGGAAGGACGGAACAATGAGAGAACAAAAATGTTAGAAGAATGAAATACAAAATAGAAAGAATTAATTTCAACAGCAGTTAACACGTCTGTCTATTGTGTCAATGACGTAAAAATCGTCATCTTCTGCGTCACTTGTACAGGGTGTTTCTAAAGTCGCAGTGCAGTGAATTTCTCTCTCGGAAGAAAAACGTCACCAGAAATGCGGTTAACTAATGCGTCACACAAATTGTAAAATATTCAAATATACTTGACTGCTATCGGCGAGCTTATAATGGGTAATGTTGGTATTAACACAATAAAGTGCCTAAAGCATATGTTGAAAATGTCCACCACGGCCTCAAGATATGTCGTGATTCGTCTTTCCATATTTGCGAAAACCTTCAGAATAATGTCTGGTGATATTTGTTTAATCTTGTCTACTATTTCAGTCTTTAGGTCATTAATTGTCTGCGGATTATTTCATACACTTTCCCCTTCAATGCCCCCACAGATAATAATCTGGGGGTGTTAGATCTGGTGAACGAGCAGGCCAGATTCCACGTGAAATAATGCGATTTGCAAATATGCTTTCTAAATAATTGAGTGTTGTTGTGGCTGTGTGTGCTGTTGCCCCATCCTGCTGAAACCAGGATTCCATAATTTCCCGTTCTGTAAGGTGTGCTATGAACGGTTCCAGAATTAAAGTACGGTAACGTTCTGCATTATTGTTTCATTAAAAAATATAGGTCCTATTATCTGCATACGACTTATAGCGCACCACACTCCGACTTTTTGATCGTAAAGCGGCACTTGATGAAATTCATGGGGGTTTTCACTGCTCCACAGCGATTGTTCTGACTGTTCACATAACCGGATAAATGAAACCAGGCCTCATCAGTGAAAAAAGTGACGTCAAGGATGGCAGCGCCATGTTCATAAATAAAATTCTGAAACCACATGCAGTAGTTTAAACGGGATTCATAATCTCTTTCTTGGAGTTGAGACACTTCAGTTAATTGTATGGACGATAGTGTAGTTCACTTCTTAAAACCTTGTGAACAGAACTCTTAGATATTTGCACCTGTTGAGACAAGTGGTTTAAAGATGCATTTGGACTCATTGTAATTCTGTCTTGGAGCTCCATAATTTGGTCTTGTGAAATTGAAGGTCTTCCAGATCGGTGGGTGTTTCTTTAATTACTGTGCATTATTTGAAAATCTAGTTGTTCCAATTTATTTATGTAAATCACGCATCATGTACCGCTGTAGCTTGTTCCTTTTTCGGTAAAGTTAAACATATAACATCACTATTCACAAAAGGTATTCGAAATATCCACCACGTTTTAGTTGGCAAATGTGATACGTTTTTTCATATTGTCAAAAACCTTACGCAGTATGGGCTTTGTAACATTATTAATGTTGTTGGCGATTGAAACCTGCAGCTCATCGAGTGTGTGGGGATTGTTTTCGTACACTTTTCCTTTCAGTTCACCCCAGAGATAGTAGTCCATGGGAGTAAGATCAGGAGACCGTGCAGGCCAAATTCCGCGAGAGATTATACGATTAGCAAAAATTCATATAAAAATTCCAGTGATTTTAGAGCAGTGTGAGCAGTTGCGCCATCTTGTTGAAACCAAGCTTTTTCAATTTCTGGCTCAGAAAGTTGGTTACGAATCGCTCCAGTATGTTAATCCTGTATCTTTCTGAATTTATTGTGTCATAGAAGAAAATTGGGCCGATTATCCGCTGACGACTCATTGCACACCACACTCCTACTTTCTGATCGTGGAGAGGCACTGGGTGCAATGCATGTGGATTTTCATCACTCCAAGACGATCATTCTGCCTATTCACGTACCCAGACAAATGGAACCATGCTTCATCTGTGAAGAAAGTGAAATCAAGGATTTCCTCACCTTCTTGGGCTAGAAAATTCTCAAACCACATACAATAATTAATTCTGGATTGGTGATCTAATTCTTTTAATTGAGGAACGACGGAAAATTTGTACGGATGTAACTTTAATTTTTTCTTCAGAACTTATGAACAGTACTGCTTGATTTGTGTACTTGTTGAGCCAGCTTTCTTATTGATTTGCCAGGACTCATTAGAATGCTGTCCTGGATGTTGAGAGATGTTACTTCAAGAACAGATGGTCTACCAGGACGGCTAACATCATGTACACTACCGGTGTTTTGAAATTTGATTATTAAATTGCTCACAGTATTTCGATGAGGCACTGGTGTATCAGGAAATCTATTCACAAATTGTTCAACAACCCCATTCGAATACTTGCCGCCGTTACGGAAACACATGCTCCACTATAAATACTCTTTCTTCAATCGTTAACACCATTGTAAGCCAGATCTATCATGTAGCAGTGATGTTTAAATGAACACGTAAATGGTGCTTGAACTATTACGTCATACATAGATAAAATTTAGGTGCGTAATTATTTCAACAACAAAAAATGCACAGTCATTAAAGAGACATCCTATATTAACCTGTTGTAATGTATTATATTGTGCACGCTAACTGCCATGTCTTCATAACGCAATTGTTCGAATTGCTTTTCAAGTCTTTTATTTACCTTCCAATACTACAGTTGTTGTTTGTAGACAAGGTTGTGTTTCGTGGAAAAATAGTCTTTGTAAACTAGAAAGTCTTTTCTTTGGTGGTTTATATTACGTTTTCATTCTCCTAATTTGGAATGTCAATGTATGTTTTTTGGGAGCCGCGATAGCTCAGTGTTTGGTGTACTGGACTACAAAGGACAGCCTTACATGGGTACCGGATTTTTTTCTGGGAAAGCACGGGCGTAATACCGACCATATTACCCCAAAATCATGTGCTGAAGGTCTGTAAAATGTATGGTCACTAATATCATATTCCCTATACGCCACTTGGCGTGTCGGGGCACTTTACTATTTTTACTACCAGTCTATACCTGAAACCATGCTCGCACCCCCACTTTCCACTTATCTTGCCTAGATCATTATGTACGTTTGCATGACCAAAGCAGCTTTTTTCCCCTTATTTTTACGAGTTCTAACTTAATCTTGTGACATTCGCTGATGCTGTTCTTGAAGTTAGCAGATCTGAGTGTTTAAAATAAAGCATTTTTATCAAGAGATTAGCTTCACTTGTAAAAGGCTTGAGGACATTTCTAATAGGCAACAATAGTGGCACCACCATTGACTGCTTTGTGTGTCAGAGGACACTTTGATGTAGAAATAAACAACACGCATGGGACAATCAAAGATCATAGGCATAGAATTAGACTGATGCTCTACATGTTTGAACCAATCAAAATGGTCATGGATATACTTTGTAAGTAGCGACAGGACGGTAGCAGGTCACTCACAATAATGAAGGAAAATTATATTCCAGTCACCACATGCCGTCTCCGCAATAGAGGTTAGCTTAGCTACCTCGGAATGCCGTTCTGCTGTTGATCTTGCCTTCATGGAAAGTGACTATGTCTCATTCTGAGGTCCATCTTATATTCGTGTAAGTCTATTCTGGTCTTGTTTTATTTCATTTCCTTTTTTCTCTATACTCATTCTAAAGTTAACATTGAACATAGGGAATATATATTTTTGCATATTCAAGATAATTTTGAGCAAAGGGAAGATAATCGTGAGCCTAATGAAAATAATTGTGAGCATGCATATTGTAAACACTTTTGAGAATGTTGAAGTACACTCTTGTCTTTTCTTCCTCTTTTTAAAACAAAAATGTTTCATCTTCCTCTTGATGTTACCAAAGTAAGAAGTAAAGAGCCCCAGTCACGTCAAGTGGCGTATAGGGAATATGGTGTTAGTGACCATCATTTTTACAGACCTGCAGCCCATGATTTTTGGGGTAATGTGGTCGGTATTACGCTCGTGCCGCTTTACTTTCCCAGAAAAATTCCGGTAACCATTTACGGCTGGGTGAACCCGGAAGTGCGATCAGGATCGAACCCGACCTCTGGTCCTTTATAGTCCAGTTCACTAACCACTGAGTTATCGTGGCTCGCTGATGTGACCATACTCATACACATCTTGATCCGTCCCGCGCTGTCGTATAGGACTCGTAGTATTTGTCGTCATTCGTCTATTCTTGGCGAGATGGTCGATATTATCTAATGGGTCTGTGAAATATAATTGATAAAAGCTACCATCCTTAATACTCAATTGGCAATACGCTTGAGTTTATTTCATTCTCCTTCAAAATTAGTCCATATACACCTTTCTAAAGTTGCCTCTCTTATCAGTGTTCTTTTTAGTGCCTCACTAGGTCTTCTTCTTTTCCATATCCTGGTGTTTTCAATAGAAGAGCCTGTTTTGAAATTCTTTTCTCAACACATGTCCGACTTATATTCTCTTCCTAATGGTAGGTGAGATCGTTGGTTGCATGGCTCTATTATCTCTTATCTCTAAAATAGTGTTGAATCAGACAAATGCTTGTTACTAATTTGTCGCAGTCTGAAACCCTCAATAGTCCCATACAGCTATTGCCAGGTTGTGCTAATCGTTGAAACTGGAAAATACTGGACTTAATTACTAAGATTAAATATCCACCAAGCGCAGGTAAGCTAAGCGTGATCATGTCTGTCTATGTGGCTGATTCCATCGAACGTTTTGTCTCATGTCCAATTAGAGACACATCAAACCTTGTGACGCACATCATGTAAACGTTATCAACTGTGTTTTAAATTGTCACTGTTATGACATCGATGATATAGGAATGACAAGATCATTTGTTGTTTGTTGATATCGACAAGCTTCTGTCTTCTTTGTGTAGTCACCCTATAAGTGGGTGTCGATGGGTTGTCTCACATGTTTATAGCAAGTCGTGATATCTCCGCTTTTTGGCGCGACACGTTCGCTTCAGAATTTGTAGATTTCTAATTGAAACATTCTCATCAGGGCAGTGCCCATTTTTGTCCTATTCTCTTAGACTTTAAACTGCCAACGGTTCTTTAACGAGCGCAGAGTTAATACAGGACCTCTTGTTTTTGTTATCCGTGACGGCTAACGTCGGATCTTACCACCAAGAGACCAACGGAGGGTAAAACAATGAATACAATCGATGATTCATTGAATTGAAACCCGTGACACTACAACAGATGATTCATGAAATTGAAACCCGTGACACTACAACAGATGATTCATGAAATTGAAACCCGTGACACTACAACCGATGATTCATGAAATTGAAACCCGTGACACTACAACGTATGATTCATGGAATTGAAACCCGTGACACTACAACGGATGATTCATGGAATTGAAACCCGTGACACTACCACCGATGATTAATTGACTTGAAACCCGTGACACTACCACCGATGATTAATTGAATTGAAACCCGTGACACTACAACCGATGATTAATTGAATTGAAACCCGTGACACTACAACCGATGATTAATTGAACTGAAACCCGTGACACTACAAACGATGATTAATTGAACTGAAACCCGTGACACTACCACCGATGATTAATTGAATTGAAACCCGTGACACTACAACCAATGAATCATTGAATTGAAACCCGTGACACTACAACCGATGAATCATTGAATTGAAACCTGTGACACTACAACCGATGAATCATTGAATTGAAACCCGTGACACTACCACCGATGATTAATTGAATTGAAACCCGTGACACTACAACCGATGAATCATTGAATTGAAACCCTTGACACTACAACCGATGATTCATTGAACTGAAACCCGTGACACTACAACCGATGAATCATTGAACTGAAACCCGTGACACTACAACCGATGAATCATTGAATTGAAACCTGTGACACTACAACCGATGAATCATTGAATTGAAACCCGTGACACTACCACCGATGATTAATTGAATTGAAAACCCGTGACACTACAACCGATGAATCATTGAACTGAAACCCGTGACACTACAACCGATGAATCATTGAATTGAAACCCGTGACACTACAACCGATGAATCATTGAATTGAAACCTGTGACACTACAACCGATGAATCATTGAATTGAAACCTGTGACACTACCACCGATGATTAATTGAATTGAAACCCGTGACACTACAACCGATGAATCATTGAACTGAAACCCGTGACACTACAACCGATGAATCATTGAATTGAAACCTGTGACACTACAACCGATGAATCATTGAATTGAAACCTGTGACACTACAACTGATGAATCATTGAATTGAAACCCGTGACACTACAACCGATGAATCATTGAAATGAAACCCGTGACACTACAACCGATGATTCATTGAACTGAAACTCGTGACACTACAACCGATGATTAATTGAACTGAAACCCGTGACACTACAACCGATGATTCATTGAATTGAAACCTGTGACACTACAACCGATGATTAATTGAACTGAAACCCGTGACACTACAACCGATGATTCATTGAATTGAAACCCGTGACACTACAACCGATGATTAATTGAACTGAAACCCGTGACACTATAACCGATGATTCATTGAATTGAAACCCGTGACACTACAACCGATGATTCATTGAACTGAAACCCGTGACACTACAACCGATGATTCATTGAATTGAAACCTGTGACGTTCCAGTCCAGACACTGATATTTGTCTTATTGTTCTTGGATTGTTGACATTGAGATCTATGAATTTCCAGATGATTTTGTTTACCGTCTGTTGTTTTAATGCTTTTTGATGCTTTGATTGTTTGATAAGTGGACACATTTATTTACTTATGTAGTAATTACCTTCAACCAGCTCAATGGTTACGACAGCAACGCTTGATAGTCTGGCTCAATTGACTATTTTGTTCGCACATTCAGGAGACATTTTGTATTCTCAAAGTGCTTACTTTATAGTTTCCTTGTCTTCGTTTCATCTTTGTGACGTCAATGATCCTTATTGTGTCTGTAGACACTATCTAAACCTAACACGACTTCTCATTTTTCCAGATAATTCTTTCTCAGGTGCATTTTTGTTCCTCCTTGTCTTCCATATAGTTTGATAGTACCGATCGTTTCTTTAGGCAGTAGATTTTACCGACCGTTCATTCTAAGTAATGTGTGCTTTCTTTTGTCTCTTTTCTTTTTGTATTTAATTACATCGCTATTTTTGTTTTGCCGCACATTCGTCAAACTGATACTCTGTTGGCAACAAATGTTCAACTTCTTTGGTATGGTAGGAATCTACAGTTGTCATCATCATCATCATCATCATGATCATCAACATCATTATCATAGTGTCTGGGGGCTGTGTAGTCTAGAGCAGTGATTCTCAACCTTTTTTCTTCTAAAGCCTCCTTCCGACTTTGTTTTTTTCCCCCGTGGTAACCCTGACCTGAAATCAGGGATTCTCCTATTGTTTTACGTGCCTTTCCATATTGCGCTATCAGTTTCGATATTTTGTAAGAAGCGATTAAATCTTTGTCAATTTAATTGTTGATTTCTGAACAAACTTTTTCCACCTAGGTATGTCTATCTTCAACATTATCTCACAACCCTTGTAAATAATAAACTTTTTGTCTTCTTATGATACTCCCAATAGGTTGTGGTTACACTTACATGGTCGCATACTTTCATTGCAAAGTGTAACATTGTAAATATGGGTTTTCTCTGGTCTTGCTGTGTTATCAATAAATCCGTTGTCAAGATACTCGACTGAGCATTGTCGACATTTCTTCTTTTTTCGAGTTAGCCATGATGCACTAGGAATGAGAAAAAAAATACAGATTAATGGAGACAAATTGTTTCTGGAGCTACAAAATAATAAAGATCTCTTTAATAATAAAATATAAGAGCTTTCCAAAAACAAATGAAATATTGTGCCTTTGCAAAACGGATGTTATCTATATATTTAGATGTATGATGTGTATAAACACATTTTCTTCGTATATAATTATATCAATGGATTTGCAAATAATTAAAGAAAACATCTATCCAAAAACACTAAAACTCTCGACGCTAAAAAAGAGAGTACCTGTGAAGTCGGAGAATACCTGCCAGCATGGCGAGGGACACCTGACCACGCGATTGCCGGTCAGAAAAATAACAAAACTAAAAATATATAATTCTACATTATATCCATGGGGGCTTCTCTAGAGATAAAAATCTGGCATAAGCAAACAGCAACATAATGTCTGTTGTAAACAAAACACTTCACATAGAGCAAGAATTATCGTTCTTCATCTAGGACCTTTAACTGCTAGTACCTGAAGTCTTATACATTCTGACGTCCTTCAAGTTTTTATAGAGAGTAGAATATACCGACACTTGAATGTGAAACTAGTTACTATAATGACCTTTCCCACAGTGCAATGCGCCCATTCCTTACTTGATGTGGAGAGTTTTCTGGGCTGTCTATCATCTCTCCTGGTTGGTTGCTAACCTGGTCGTGATGTCACTGCACGATGATGCAAGCGCGTGGAAGTGGTTCATTTACCTCAGCAACTGGATGTACTTACTGTTAACGATCCAGTGTGTTCTGGAAGCTGCCATTGTAATAGGAACCTGGTGCAGGAAACCAGACTATGATCAAGGTGAGATATACATCTGCTTACTTAACTATACACTCTGTTATGTGGCTTATTTATGTGTTAAATCAAGCAGTCATTGACTAACACAAACATATAACTCTTAAATCTAATAATAAATATAATAAATATTTTCCTAAAATAATATATGTCTTAAGATTGGAAAAATGTAAATCTACGTAACTAATCTCGTACTTAAAAAAAAACAACATAAAAATGAATCGAAATCCAAATACAAAACAACCTCATTCTCAGTCTTACTTTAACATTACATTTCATAACATAACATAATTATGGTGTTATGTTATGTTACGTTCTGTTACGTTATATTACTTTACAATACATTACATTACGTTATGTTATGTTTTTTATGTTATGTTATGTTATGTTATTTACTGCATGTAATATAATATATTTTCTATATATATAATGCAAAATACTTGTCGAATAAATTGTAAAGCCAATAAAGCTACAAAAATCGAAACTATCAATCTAATCTATTACAATTCTTCTGAGCTAATATAATAGTAAAATGTAGTTATATCTAGTTTATTCTGATAAAGGTTTTTGTAAAAATCTATAATTTTGTAATATATTTTAAATCCTTTATTCTACCCTATTAAAACTTTTATATTCACTTCATTTTAATTTAGACTATTCATTCATTTTTAATCTGTTCAAATCTTATATAATCTAATTTAAATTCGAAAATGAAAGTGCTAAGTTTTGCACGTACTAAAACGTATGAATATGTGCTGGTTTCTTTCAATGTCCTTTGTTATCAATCTCTGTTCATCTATTCAGATGTACTTGTAGACCCTCGCTCAAAACCAGTCTGAAAACCGCTGCTGTGGTGAAACAAAATCTAAAGAATCGCTACCTAATATGTTTTTAGTGCCTCAACGTGAAAGTGTCAAGTGTTCTATCTGTTAGCACAATAACGTAGGCATGCTACCCACCAGACCAGTTGAGTGTATTGATTAACGGTATTAAGAAACACATCCAGCCCTTCTTACTTGCCGGTTAGGATATATATTTGGTCTAATTTGTTTGTCTAAACAACAATTGTCGAAATGAAGAGAAGATAATTAATGCTTTTGGCTTAAGTTTTCAAAGAATTGTATAGGGAAAAGTAATTCGATGATTTAGCTTTCCTTCGCTTCTCTCTGACGCTCTCTAAAACAAATAAACAACGCTACTAGTTTTAACTGAGTTACATAAGTGACGCTGGATGTAATGATGACATATGAGATTCCAAGTAAAATATACGAAAACAATGCGCGTGGCTCTAACAAAGCGTAAGGTAGTAGTATTGTGGATAGCCAGACGTTGAAAAATATTGTCAGTGCAGTTTTTTGTTTTCACCACAAAGTGATATTTTGAGAATGCTTCAAAAATGAACAGCAATTATGGTTGAAGATAATCAGAATTTGCTGCAGTCTTTCCAACAGTTTCAACTCAATACCAACTTTTTGATTATCACAATAAAGCTGCAAGCCTTTGCGATCACAATCTCTATAATTGTCTATCTCTACAGTTATATTTATCACTTTTCTTGTGGGTGGGAGAGGAGCGACGAATATTCAGCGGAGGCAACGGAGGAAATGACTCTTTTAATATTTGATCACAATTCATAAAACAATCACATTTCATCTCAATGAGTTCAATGTTAATGTACAACCAGCCACCACATTCCACCTCAATGAGTTCAATGTTAATGTACAACCAGCCACCACATTCCACCTCAATGAGTTCAATGTTAATGTACAACCAGCCACCACATTCCACCTCAATGAGTTCAATGTTAATGTACAACCAGCCACCACATTCCTAAGTAAAGCTGTTACAAAATTCAAGTAACTCAAGCTGTTACTAATAAATAGGCTTCAATGTCTAGGGAACAGGCAAATAATTAAATAATTGCAGTGCTGCGGTAAAGCTGGTAGCAAGGAGACAGTAGTGGGGTGTGATGTACACTCCAAGGTATGGTGACAGTTTTACAAAGAAGGAACGCAACAAAATTCTGACGTTTCGGCCTACGGCCTTCTTCAGAAGACAGGGGACAACGACAACAAACGGTGAGACACAAATGTCTATTGCTACATGTCGGATGATATAGTTCACCGTCTAATCAAACTACTACAGCAGCACAATGGCATCTACCGAACTTACAATGTGTATGAAAACTAGGTAGGTCATTTCTGCAATCAGCTCCTGGTTGCCATGACAACAGAAGAGTGATTAATAAGATTGCGTTCTATTTCTTTATTGAAACTAACAGAAATGAGCCAATAGGAGACAACCTTATCTACAGTCTCCGTAAGATCACTGCGCTGCGTCCTCTATATATAAAACTTGAAAAAAAAAAAAAAAAAAACTGAAAGCGATGTTCATTACAGGAAAACCATGTTTTTTTTCATCAAAAAGAGACAATACAAATAATTAAGGTATTACGTTATAATTATGTTACTTTAGGGCAATAATTGAAGGGGCCGTTTTACATGACGTAAGTTGCTGTCATCATCATCGAGTGCCTTCTCCGCAACGAAGGTTGGCTACCATGGATCGCCATTCTACTCTGTTTCTTGCTTTGATGGTGCAGGCTGTCATAGATTGACTTGTCCATCTTTTGATGTTACTCGTCCATGTTAGTCTTGGTCTGACTCTGCCTCTTTTACCTTGCATTTTTCCTTCCAATATTACTTTTAGTAGGCTGTTGTGTCTTTTAACATACCCCAAAAATTTCATTTGTCTTGTCTTAATTGTATTTAGTCATCATCATTGAGTGCCGTCTCCGCAACGAAGGTTGGCTACCATGGAGCGCCATTCTGCTCTATCTCTTGCTTTGATGGTGCAGGTTGTCATCGGTTGATTTGTCCATCTTTTGATGTTACTCGTCCATGTTAATCTTGGTCTGCCTCTGCCTCTTTTACCTTGTATTTTCCCCTCCAGGATTACTTTCAGTAGGCTGTTGTGTCTTTTAACATGGCCCAAGAATCGCATTTGTCTTGTTCTAATTGTGTTCAGAAGTTCTCTTTTCATTTTTAGTTGTTTAAGACTTCATCGTTTGTTTTCTTTTCCTTCCATCCAATTCTACCTATTCTTCTATATATCCACATTTCAAAGGCTTCAATTCTCTGTTCTGTTTTCTTGTCTAATGTCCATGTTCAGCACCATATAGGAATATTGAGAAGATGTAACATTTTGCTATTCTTAGTTTTAGCTCTGGTGTTTTTTTGTTTTGATGTTAGTATGTCCTTCATGACATTAAAATTACTTTTTGTCATTCCTATTCTTTGTTTATTTTAGTTGTACATTTTCCATCACTGGTTATAGTATGTCCAAGGTAGTTATAGTTCTGAACTGTCTCAGGTCTATTCCTTCAATTTTGATATCCACTTGTGGGTTTTGAGTATTTTCTTTGTTTATGATCATAGTTTTAGTCTTTTTGATATTCATATCTAGTCCATACTTTTTTGCTTGTCGTGTTTATTTCATTAAGTAATTGTTGTAGGTCTTTAGGATTTTCTGCTAATAGTACAGTATCGTCAGCATATCTCAGGTTATTGATTATCTTTCCATTATTTCTCTTTTTATTTTCAGTTGTTTTAAAACTTCATCGTTTGTTATCTTTTGTTTCCATCCAATTCTACCTATTCTTCTATAAATCCACATTTCAAAGGCTTCAATTTTCTGTTCTGTTTTCTTGTCTAATGTCCATGTTTCTGCACCATACAAGTTGCTGTAATATCGCAAATTATCAGGCTAAACATCACGCTGAAGTTCAATCTTACTTCCTGGCTTTCTCAAATTTCGAACCCATGGGGGAGGGGGTGGAGTTATGTTGGAAAGAAAAGAAAAAAGGGGGGGGGGCGGTGGTGGTTAGTCTAGAGATACGACTACGGCCTCAGACCAGGAAGGAAGCAGGTTCAAAGCCCACCAGAAACGGTGGTGATTGTTCCAAAATAGGAACAATTAATTCGTTGTTTCATTATGACGGTTCCTTTCCCTGATCTCTTGTGTAGTGAGATCCGATATCTCGCTCTCTCGAATAACGGCAATAATCAGTCCTGTGTGTGCTCGCGCACTTTAAAGAACCCATGGCAGTTTACATCGAAAAGAGTAGGCCATACATTTGACCACTGCCCGGGCAACATTATTAGCAGAAACCCACACAGACCGTGGATTCCATTCCGTGCTAAGGAGTTCATGTATTTTGGTTAGAATTATCCTCGGATTTACTCGAGATTCTCGAGGAGATATCTGAACACCTATGGGATTCCTCCGATGTGCAGTGATGACGATTCTAGCAACAAATTCCAAACCACTCCCTTATAAATGTCTCGCTTCTTCACTTTCAGTTAACATTTCTTCCTCTCAATGTTTCCATTATATTTCAGCTGCTGCTTTTCTTATCGCATGGCCAAACAATGATGTCAGTTTAAAAGAGAACAATTAATTAAGTATAAATTATATTGGGCATGTGAACAAATAATTAAGTATAAATTATATTGGGCCTGTGAACAAATAATTAAGTATAAATTATATTGGGCCTGTGAACAAATATTAAGTATAAACTATATTGGGCCTGTGAACAAATAATTAAGTATAAACTATATTGGCCTGTGAACAAATAATTAAGTATAAACTATATCGGGCCTGTGAACAATTAATTAAGTATAAATTATTTTAGGGCCGTAATTTAATTGTGAGTAGATTTCTATGGTTGATATTTTGTGAGGAAGTCGTAGTGGATCCAGTGGCGTTGTATGGTGCTAGCGCGGGGGGGGGGGGGGGGGCAGGCAAGTATATCAGTATTCAGTGCCCATGTTAAGACCAGCAGTAGGCTCTTTAACCTATATTATTTATTTATTTTTATTACGTTTGTTTATTTCCTTTGTAATATTTAGCTCTTATGAATTTCAAGTGCTGGGCTACCGCATCATCGCCATGCTTGCGCTACGCCATTGTGTTGCTCTATGAGTAAGAGGTATCGTGCCACTAGAAGTGAGCATCACGCATTTTCTGTGATAAAGGTGTTGATAGAAGGTCAAATACCGCCACAGGACACACAGAGGAAAATGCCAACAAACAACAAAGTATGTCTACAAAAGTCCCACCAGGAAAATTGCAAACACTTCCCCTGCTGACCGACAAGGAGCCCGGCGGCGCCAGCTCTCCCGAAGAACAACCATCGCCTGTCATGCCAACCCATCGGTTCAAATAATAATTCTCACCATTATCCCACAATTTGCTTGACTTTCTGTGTATTTCAGTTTTACAGTAATGGAAGCCACTTTAACGCTGTTATCTCATTGAGCTAAGTGTATTGACCTTACAGTCGTTCTAGAAATGCAGAGACTGTCAATGTGGAAGAAATGATACTTCTCTCTTCCTCACAGTTATTATTGTCCCTTACTTTACAACTGAGATATCTATTTTTATAGCATTCCTTTTCTGCCATTCCGTCCATCAGTTTATACAAATCTCATTCATTTTTTCTAAGTTCATTACTTTATCTGTGATGCTTTTTGCTATTTCTTATAATAGCTCTTTATTTTTTTCTTAAGCTACCAGCCAGCATGTTCTTGAAGACGTGTGGCTTGTTTTACCATCTCTGCATTGCATTCTTTCGCCTATTTTTTTTATGTCGTTCTGTGTGTTCATATAGTGTTTCTCTCTCTCGCTCTCTTTATATTTTACAACGTATATATTTGAATTAACAGTGGATTACACTCTACGCCGGGGCCACGATAGCTCAGTGGTTAGTGAACTGAACTACAAAGTCGTGTCCGATCCTGATCGATGGCTTTCGGGTTCATACAGCCTTTAATGGATACTAGATTTTTTTTCCGGAAAGTAAAGCGGCACGGGGGTAATACCGACCACATTACCCCAACAATCATGCGCCTAAGGTCTATAAAAATATGGCTACAAACACCATATTCCCCTATGCGCCACTTGGCGTGACGGGGGCTCTTTACTTTACTTGTTACACTACAAGCTATATCTTTGCTCCTGGTAAGGAAGTAAAGAGAAAGAATATCCATTATGCTCAGAGGTATATATGAGAAATATGGTTATTTGGTTATTGAAGGCCCCGGTATCACTGCAAACGAATTAAAATCCATAATTGCTCAACCGCCCGTGCAGGTGGAATCATCCGAATCACTAACTCATCTCCCAAACAAAGAAAGGCAGCTGTAGTCCCAATCATAGCAGTCTCAGCACACGCCAAAAGACATATGGCGAAACCGCACAGAAAGTTAACACAGCCAACTGTTCCCTGTCATACGATATCAGCATTCATCGCAAGTAATTGGAATATCGGAACATGATCAAAACGGATGAGACACACAGCTCACGGTATGCACGGAGCACTTAACTCAGTAGCTCCTGCAACAAGCCGGACTTGGAATATGAGGAAACTGCAAGAAGGAACACTTTTCAGACATAGCCTTCAATGGTTCCTGCCGCCTATCCACCATATACTATGGGAGTTCACGTCCTCCCGAAAATGGTAGTCATGTTATTGCCCATTATTGTCAAGGATTATAATATGACTGATGTGGTACTAATGTTATTGCCCATATTTGTCAGTGATTATAATGTGACTGATCTGGTAGTCATGTTAGTACCCATATTTGTCAATGAATATTGAATCATCTAAAACTGATGTGGTAAACATCACGCCTGCCTGACCTACTTCAGCAGAGACATTTCCGGTATTATATTTGCTAGTAAGTGCGGGAGTCGAGTCGACCTGGAGCCAACATTTTGGCACTGAACCTAGGCCATCGAGACCAGTAGTCGAGCGAACTAATCCCTTGTTGGCATCAAATCCTAGTTTGATTAAGGATATTGTCTTTTATTGTAGACAGTTACGAATTAAAGCAAGGACAAGAATTAACATATCTGGGTAACGCGTTTATAGAGAACAGAAGGTTTAATAGAGAGATTGAAGCAAGAATTCAAAATGTACTATGTACCAAGACACAGAAAGTGCCTTTGAAAGAAAACACATCATTTACCTATGCCTGTCACGCATATCGGCAAAAAGCAGAACAGAAAGAAAGAAAGAAAGAAAGAAAGAAAGAAAGAAAGAAAGAAAGAAAGAAAGAAAGAAAGAAAGAAAGAAAGAGAAAAATGAAGAATATTAGAACCGAAAAGTCTCCATCGTGTGGAGCATGATCATTGCACTGGAAATACACAATATAAACTTTATTCATAATTTAACCTCTACCGTAGAGCAGATAAGTTAGGTAATGCTGTAATAGATAGGAAACACGATGGAATCTAAAGTGCCGAGTTTAATGGATCAGATATCACATTTTTCTATAAAGTGTGACGTAACACTGGCAGCGCTAACTGACAAACATAGGATGGGTGACCCCCAACAGACTATGAAGCATGGAGAATATAGCGTTACTGTCTGTATTTTTATATGTCCGTCGGCTTAATAAAAAAAAAAAAAAAATTAAAGAGCCCCTGTCACGCCAAATGGCGTATAGGGAATATGGTGTTAGAAGACCATAAATTGTACAGACCCTCGGCAAATGATTTTTGCGGTAATGTGGTCGGTATTACGCCCGTGCCGCTTTACTTTCCCAGAAAAAAATTCCGGTACCCATCAAAGGCTGGGTGAATCGGCCCGTCGGTTGGGATCGAATCCTACCTCTTGTCCTTTGTGGTCCAGTTCACTAACCACTGAGTTATCGCAGATCTCCCGTCGGCTTAATTAATACCGCAAAATAATTCTTCCAGAACTGACGGTTCAACGAAGGGAGAAGACCAAAATAATATGGCATATCTACACCCATCAGGATGATCATGATTTGTGGCAGCAAAAATGTTAAATCTAACAGAAAGCATATACGAAACTGATGTGAGAAGCATACGTTGATGGAGAGCTAAACGAAGTTTCAATTAAAAAAAAGCATGTCAAACATCGTATGTATATATGTTTCATTTATAGTTAATTATAGATCAAGTGCATGTGTCCAATGTTAAATCAATCCAATTATATGGTTGTAAAAATGGAGAACAATAAAAATGACAGACAGGGAGAAAAGGACTTCTTTCATTAAAGGATGTTTACGTAGATAAAAGGATGGAAATGGCAGCACAAAATTACTAATTTAGAATTATGGGAAAGTGCTAGACAAATAAAAGTGGAAAGAAGAGATAAGATAAACATGATGCCTGGACACATTGCGAAGAGTGTTACACGACAAGCCCATTTTTAGGCTTCTGGGGGGGGGGGGAGGAGACAAAGAGGAAAGCCAAATATTTAGATAAGAGAAGGAGTATCTGGGTCTACGCCCTGAAAACTATAATGATAGGTGGAAGCAGAGATGAAGATGATGGAAAAGACATGCAGCGATCCCAAAAAGGACAGCTTGGAAAGTTTTAGCTGAAGACCTATACTCCACAGGGAGTTGAAAGATTTGTAAAAGGAAAGATATTTTCAACTATGCATGTAGATTTTTAATATGTCATCGGCACATTTTTGGGGTTTATTTGGTTTCAGTGTCACTCCAAACGTTCTCAGAGACAGAAACCCACATTCAGTGGCTGGGTGAACCTTTCTACCGAGTCGGTTAGAATTAAGCTGGGCACATGTGGGAATTATTTTTTTTAAATGTTCAAATGCGTATGTATATTTATCTTTATCAGTGTCCTAGTGAATAAATGGGAGTGATAATTATAGAAAGGTAAAGGACGCCCAATATCGTACGATGTTACTGGATAGTGAATTATTAATCTTGATCCCACCAGGCATGTGTCTTAAAGATGTGGAGCGAGTGGTCTTCCTCGATGTTAATACCTTCCCCAAACATTATGATAAAGGTTCCCATAGTTTTCACAGGTCGACTAAAGAACAAACCCAAGTTTATTTTATCTTTAAGTCAGTGCGTTCACTAGAACACTGTATAGAACATGCCGAGCTAATCTTGTATCCATTCATGCAGTCAGTAATTAGCAACATCAACATATCCATTTTAGTGAAGTATATCTGCGGTAAAGGCATACAAGGCTGAAATGCGACAGAAATCAGAAACAGAAGTGATAGTAATAAACCATTTCGGTACATCGCAGTTCTACTAATAGTAATCTATATGCCACTACAGAAACTAATGGTAAAAGCATAGCTTGCTTTTCTCTGCAGTGGTAAAGGCATCAAGATGTACCAAGATGCGTAGAGATGCGAAGCTGCTGTAAAGCTGATGATAATGGCGATACTAAAAAAAAGAAGAAAAAGAGTGGTATGGTGACAGCTTTACGTGGTAATGGACGAAACAAAAGTCGACGTTTCGGCCAAGTAGGCCTTCATCTGGACGAACAACAACCACAAAAATTATATATAACGATATATTAACAAATATAACTACATGGCGATAATATTCTAGATACTAAAGAGAGGAAAAATAAAAAATAAAAAATAAAAAATGGTCACTTCCCTGTGTTCCTGAGCTGGGTCAGTCTTTCGCTGCAGTGATTGTTAGTTTATTGGAACCTGTTACTAGCGAGAATGCATAAATAAAACCGGGGTAAATGGCGACTTGAAACTATAATGATAAACGATCCCAGATAATTATTATGGAGTGTAACCGAGAGACATCACCAGGCAGAGAAGAAATAGGGAAATAAAAATAGAAACAATGATGCTTTTTTTTTCTTGTGGTACCTTTTTTTTCTTGTGCTACTTTTTTCTGCTTAAACATCGAAACAAACGTAAACCACTTTGATTGCATGGCGCTGTCATTACTTTGTCGTATCTTCTTAACCAGTAACATATTCATATGTTCACAACTTTACCGTGACAATTATTGGCATAAATATGTGAAAGGTATTTTGCCTATTGTCTTATTTCAACAGGTACACATTTGCCATGGTACGTTCAGTTGCTGTGGTTGCTCTATACCGTGTCACTGGTGGGAGCTGTTATGGTCTGTGTCTGGTACTGGACGTTTATATATAAAGGTTTGAGTAATTATAGCATCTTTATAGTACACTACTTTATATTATACTACTATATATTATACTAATTTAATTCGCACTAATAATTACAATTTTGTTTCTTATGTTTACTTTTTTGTCTGTCGAATGAGATATACAGTTCTGACTCATTGTAAAGTTCTGATATTGTCACAACAAAGTAATCGGGTTCTATTTCGAGCTCTGTGACTTCTGATATTGTCACAACAAAGTAATCGGGTTCTATTTCGAGCTCTGTGACTTTCTGATATTGTCACAACAAAGTAATCTGGTTCTATTTCGAGCTCTGTGACTTTCTGATATTGTCACTACAAAGTAATCTGGTTCTATTTCGAGCTCTGTGACTTTCTGATATTGTCACTACAAAGTAATCTGGTTCTATTTTGAGCTCTGTGACTTTCTGATATTGTCACTACAAAGTAATCTGGTTCTATTTCGAGCTCTGTGACTTTCTGATATTGTCACTACAAAGTAATCTGGTTCTATTTTGAGCTCTGTGACTTTCTGATCTTTCTGTGCATACCTTTTAAGGTGTAACATTCTCTCCAGGTGAGCAGAACATCTTATTTGTTGTCCTTTGTATGCAATTGACATTGGTTCTGTGCACCTCTTGAATAACTTCGGTTTTAATTTTCCCAAATATCTCATTTTTGTGGTACCTAACATCATTCTCTGGTACTGGTTGTGAGTAACCAAGTTTGGCACTTGTAGAGTTAGGAAAATATGCTTTGTACAAGACATTTGAATGTCCTGATTGAATATCATCGATAATGTCGATGGTTCAATGGATAAATAAAGCAAAACTGATCAACTTGAAACTAAATATAAAACAGGAAAAAATGAATACAGACATGCTACAATTAAGTCCTATGTTAAGATATATATAGTAACTGATGAACATAAAGATGGAACACTTTATAATGGTATCCAATCCCATTTAACTATTAAACAACTTTACAGAAAAGGCAGAACAAACAAACACAACACACGAGCGATCTTCTATTCAATTGCAAAATCAAAACAAAACGTTCAGCACACAGCACATATACGTCAACAAATGTACTCACACGGCGGTGCTAGACAACGAACTTGGCAAGGTTTTGAAAATAAAAAATAAAAAAAGTCTAATCCCATAATTAATCATTATAATAAAAGGAATTTTTACTTGAAGGAAAAATAAACAACAGAATGGCAATAATGAAATGTTTTATAAAAGTGGCAAGGACCAGTTAATATTAACTGAAGTGTTTATAAATGTTGGAGACCCGAACATCAAAACTACAATCTGGCAACACCTACAGAATGGGTTGTTAGTAACAAAGGGTTTGTTTAATTCCAAATTGGTTGGTTCCTACTTCGTCTGGCATAACAATGACCTAAAAGTAGACCGACTGCCCTACGATCGGTAGACTAGCATTTATTGAGATCATATTTCACCTCCGTATAGGGGGCCTAGGAAATAAATTAACAAGTCTAGGTAAGCGGGCAGGCAATCAGGAACTAAATGTTGCGAAGATGTCGACTGTTTTGGGTCAAAAGACGCATCTTTCTGTAAAAGACAACACAAAGAGATTGCACAATATTTACTAGAGTGGAGAGTATATATGTTCCGAACTGTAATTATCTTGACGCAGCCACGTGATATACTCGCCGAACATCTGAAGGTCAATGCTTCCAAGCGTTACAAATCTGTGTATCACGTGACATCATGTAGTCTACGCGTGGTCACTTCTACACGCCAGTTTCTAACCTTGTGTGTGTGTGTGTTGCTTAGCGACCAGTACCAGTCGTCCGTCCTTCCCAAGAACAGGCGGCGACAAGGAGGTTGGGCGTACACGGAAAAAGAGGAAAATGCAGAAGAGAAGTTGAAAAAGTGCACAATGAATGTGTATGAGTAATGGATGCCATTGACGTGAAACTTTTCTTGTTCGTCCCATGAAACTTGAGATTATTGTGGCACTAGTTGACAACTATCTCAATGTAGCTGTATCTCCAGCCGTTCTTTAGGACTCTGCAAGGTCGAGACTTGTCCAGTTGTTGATGTTATCTTCCAATCTCTTTCTTCTTTTTTCTCTTTTCACAGATGCCTAAAAGGTGTCATGGTTTATATCATTTGTCGTTCTTGAGCTGCTCGAACTGTCTGAGTTTCCTTTGTTGTTACTTGTCTCTGTCACTGCATTTATCCATTTTCTTCTGGGTCTTCCTCTTGGTCTTTTTCCATGCACTCTCGAGAAGAACGCCCTTGATGGTGATTGGTAAGCTCTTTCTAGTTACATGAAATCATATTTTATGAGTAAACGTCAAGAAATGCGTTTAGCTATTGTAATGAGCATTCGATCTGAAAATCAGTGCCAGCAAAATATATCATCTCGAGGAGACCGATGTTGTATTTTTTTTTTAAGAAAAAGGATTTGCAGACAATTTCCTCTCCACTTTTCCTCCCTCAATCACACACACACACACACACACACACACACACACACACACACACACACGCACGCACGCACACACACACACGCACGCACACACACACACACACACACACACACACACACACACACACACCCCACACACACACACACACACACAGACAGACCTTTCTCATTGCTCCCCTAATTCAGGTGAATTTATCGACTCAAGACCTAAGCCAATGTTCATTCGCTAATTGTTGTGTGTGCACGTTTAGTTTGTGTGAAGAATGGCTGCTAGAAAGAAACGACGCAGTCATCCCTCAAAGAATAAGAGGTGAGAGTAAAGTGCTCTCTCTGCGCGAGATAATAAACAAGTGAGATCTTTTGAAGAGTGGCATTTCGCCTGCCCAAGAGGACCATAAGGAAGTTGTCAGAACGAATGTGAGCATTCCTAGCATGAAGCAAAGAACAGATGAGCGTTGTTGATTATAAGCATTGACTAAGTAAAGTCAAACTGGTCTCTCTTTTTTCATAAAATATTTGTGAGGGATTCATTATTTGAGTGGTTTAATGAAGCACGTATTGATAAATACGACAAAGCAATTATCCATAAATATTGTGATGTTTTATTAGATATTGCATGTAGTGCATATATTTGGGCAGTTATATAGATAAAGAGGGAGAAACAGAAAATGAGGATATCAAAAGCAAGAGGAGCTTTCGTTGCACTGGGAAACGTATGGAAATCCAAAGAAATTAGGTTAAATACAGAAATAAAAAATGTTCAAACAAATGTTAAGTCGGTCCATTATATGGCTGTGAAATATGGAGAACAACAAAATTGACAATCATGACGATACAGACTTTCATTAATGGATGCTTACGCAGAATCAAAGGATGGAAATGACAGGACAAAATCACTAAAATATAATTATGGAAATGTACTAGTCAAATACGAGTGGATAAAGAGATACAGCGAAGACGATGGCGCTGGATAGGACACACACTGCGGAAGCCTACTGAGAGTATTACACAACAGGCCCTTTTTTCGAATCCTCAGGGGAAAAGACGAAGAGGAAGACCAAGGAATTCTTGGAGAAGAAGGAAAGCAGAGATGAAGATGATGGGGATGACATGAATGATCTTAAAAGAATGGCAAAAAAACAGAACGACTTGGAAAGTGTTTGTTGAAGACCTATGCTCCACTGGGAGCTAAAATGTAGAAGAAAATGTAGTGTAACTATGGTTCAAGCGTACATGGAAATGGGCATGACCTGTATTTAATAATTTCCTATTTTATATGCTGAAGAAACGCGAATTTCTGTATTCTAGGAAAATAGTCTGCATGTTGCATTTATGCCATTAATTGGAAAGATAGGAAACGGATACCTATAAGTGCATGTGTGTCTGTGTGCTTGTGTATGTTTAAGCTCTTTAAGTATGTGCGCATTTATTGGTCCTTTAAGTACTTATCATCCACTGTGCATTGAATAACAAAAATGAAAGTCTCATAAATTCCGTGATTTAATTTTCATAAAGTATGTAGCTAGAGGTGTGGTTTTGCAGAGGATTGTTGGGAGTACCATGGACAGCTAGAAAGAGAAATTAAGATGTTCTGAGAGAGGTCAAAGCAAAAAGAGAGCTAATTTCCAATATTAGGAAGAAACAATCATCATTTTTTGGCCATGTAATGAGAAGAGAACAACTGGAATATATTGTAACAACTGAAAATTGAGGGACGAAGAGATAGAGGGAAGCAAAGAGAAAAAATAACAGACATCTTAAGAGAATGGCTTGGCAGAAGGTCAACAACAGAGATGATAAATAGCTGCCGATTTCGAAAGTTGTGGAGAGACATGATCACCTACGCCGGTAGGCCCGGTAATTGATGGTAGCTCATTAACACTCTATAATTATAATATTTATGTATTTTTATGACAAATCTTAATGAAGTAAATCATTTTGATAGATTATTATTAGTAAAAATTAATGTTTTTTATTTAATTATTTTCTTTTTCAGATAAAAAGTTAACAGCCATCGGGCTTAATACACACGCAATAGCTGCTCTCTACGTCATACTAAACATGATGGTCACGAGACTTCCGCTTCAGCTGCTTCACTTCATGTATCCCGTAATGTTTGGAGTATCCTACACGTTATTCAGCTTTGTCTTCTACAGTCTGGGCGGGACCAATAAACATGGTCAGGCTTATATTTACTCGATCCTGGACTGGTCGAGGCCAGGCCGCACATTAGTCATTACATCGTTAAGTAATTTTGTTTTTATTCCTGTGGTTTATGTAATGTTATGGGCTTTGAACATTAGCTTTCACAAATTATATAACAGATTGAGAAAGCAACACGTTGTTTACAGTCAAGGGTTGAATAGTGTTGATACAGAGGAAGTGGACATTGGTTAGTCTAATACCATTGTAGATACCACTGTTATCACCGCGAGTGGTGCTCTTCGGTGGCATGAGTCAAGATTTGGCTGTAAAAATTATATTTATTCTCCTTCAATTTTGATAAAACAAGCTTTAAGATCAAAGGGAATGCATGAATTTTGTTTTATCAGTTTGTATGTCACGTTGACGTTATAAGTACATAACAGGAAACAAGATCAGTAAGTATACAGAAAAAATGACCAAAACATTATATTTAACTTGATCATCGTATCACCGTGGGGTCACATACAGAACATTCACCACACCTCGTGTGAAAACAATATGTCTCTAGGGTAATCTCACAATTCTTCTGTTGTTCAGTGTCTTGTAAAGTTCAGTGTCTCTTTGATGTTTTGAAGCCACTTTATTCTTGGTCTGCCTATGTCATTATAATAGTTTAGCTGATTCTTACTTTGTAAACAGCCTTATCAGTAAGTTGTAAACAGCTTTATCAGTAAGTTGTGAACAGCTTTATCAGTAAGTTGTAAACAGCTTTGTCAGTAAGTTGTGAACAGCTTTATCAGTAAGTTGTGAACAGCTTTGTTAGTAATTTGTGAACAGTTTTAACTGTAAGTTGTGAACAGCTTTATCAGTAAGTTGTGAACAACTTTATCGGTAAGTTGTGAACATCTTTATCAGTAAGTTGTGAACAGCTTTATCACTAAGTTGTAAACAGCTTTATCAGTAAATTGTGAACAATCAAATAAGAAAGCGAAAACAACGAGATCAGTTAGCTCTATACAAACTTGTGGACAAATTGAAGACAATCTTATCATAAGCCTATAGACAACGTGACCAGCAAGAAGGAGGCAATGTGACCAGCGACATGGAGACAACGTGACCAGCGAGATGGAGACAACGTGACTATTAATTTGTAGTAAATTGTAGACAACGTGACTATTAAGTTGCATTAAGCTGCAGACAGCGTGACCATTAAATTGTAGTAATTTGCAGACAACGTGAGCATTAAGTTGTAGTAATTTTCAGACAACGTGACCATTAAATTGTAGTAATTTGTAGACAACGTGACCATTAAGTTGTAGTGAATTGTAGACAACGTGACTATTAAGTTGTATTAAACTGCAGACAACATGACCATTAAGTTGTAGTAATTTGCAGACAAAGTGACCATTAAGTTGTAGAAAATTGCAGACAACGTGACCATTAAGTTGTAGAAAATTGCAGACAACGTGACCATTAAATTGTTGTAAATTGGAGACAACGTAACCTTCAAGTTGTAATACATTGCAGACAACGTCACCATTAAGTTGTAGTAAATTGCAGGCAACACTATCTTAAGGAAACGTGATCAATAACTTGAATGCAACATCATCGTTGTATTCTAGACACGTGATCAGTAAGTTGTACACAACGTGGTAAGTAAATTGCAGACAATATCAGTAAGCTACAGATCACGTCATAAATATGTTGTGCCAAGTCCGACGATCATATTGCAAACAACGTGATCTTAAATCTCTGGTCAGCGTGACCGTTACATTGTAGGCGTGACCAATACGTTGTGGACAACGTGACCACTGAATTGTAGATATAAGAATGTATTCATGACTGACGATGCTCTTTTGAGTGGATAATATGTTTTAAAGTCCCCTGACCACACTGAAGAAGAGCCAACATAAGTGATAATGACGTATAAGTAGTTCGCCGGGACCTGCAAAACCCTTTCTTATGTAGGAAACGACAGATAGGCGAAGGTAACTTGGAAGACGAAAGAAAAGACATGGCGGATAATGCCAGTAATTGGATAATCTTGACTTGACTTTGTACCAGCTTACACAGATCTATAAGAAGCAGAGATATCTGGCTCCACGTGTCAACTTTATCCAAACAACCCTGTGGCTTACGGTTGAAAGGGATGATCTTATAACCGTGTGTTTATAAATTAGGAAAAAACAATAATTTTCATCAAACTCGGAAGTCATATGGACAAAACATTTACATTTTATGTTATTTTAACTCGATTTCTTTAATATTATCTTATAAATATAAATAGAATTAAAATACACAACAATGATTGTGTTTTTTGTTTTATTTATTTGTTTGTTTGTTTGTTAAAATTATTTCTGGTGATCTAAAGCAGAACCAAGCTGCAAAATCAAAACGTTGTCTAAGAAAAAAAAGCTAAATGTAACTATAGGAGAAGACAAGTTAGGTGTATTTTGAATGATGGTGTTATTATCAATGTTGTTTATTCACTCAGTTTGTCGTGACGATTAACACAAATATGAAACTAATCCAATCACAGCCTTTCTGTGCCGTCCTGCTTCACCAAAGAAAATCTCTGGTCCTTAACTTTCATAGGCCACGTGACATGTTACCTCTATTCAAAGAATTCATGTTTGTTTTTATTTTTTATTTTTGCAAAAGGTATGCCATTATTACGCGTCACATACTTGGGTATAATAATAACAATATATCTATTGTTATTATTATTGCTATTGGTGAAGATGCACCATAGAAATAAAAAGCAGACTAACCCAGACAAAAATAGCATTTCAGAAAATGAAAAAATCCCGTATGCAATAAATCTATGTCAATGGAAATGAGAAAGAGAGTTCATCGGTCCTATATAGAACAATTTTGACCTATGTAAGGGAATCATGGACAGTAAACAAACAAATGAAAATACGATTAGAAACCACGGAGATGGGATTTCTCAGAAGAATGTTGAAAGTTCCCTAGACAGCTAAAAAGACCAATGAGGAAATTCTCAAAGAAGCCAACACAAAAAGGGAATTCCTAAAAAACATAAGAAAGAAACAATCAACATTTTTTCGGGCACATCATGAGAAGAGGAAAGTTGGAATGCTTGGTTACAATTGGCAAAAAAAAAGGAAAGAGAGATCGCGGACGACAAAGAGAGAAAATAATGGAAAGCTTTGTGTCATGGCATGGAAAACAGTCAACTACAGAACTGATACGATGCACTGTAGAAAAAGTAAGTAAAGAGCCCCCGTCACACCAAGTGGCGTATAGGGAATATGGTGTTAGTGACAATAAATTTTACAGACCTTCAGCACATGATATTTGTGGCAATGTGGTCGGTGTTACGCCCGAGTTTTTCATGTTACTAGGATAGGAAATGTCTGTTTAATAAAAGTTCACCACCTCATCAATAGCAGCAGCAGCAGCGCTGAATTTGATGACAATAATTATGATATTGATAACACTGATACTGTATTCAAGCTCTAACTTAGCGCAGCTTGGTTCTCTCCTGTCGAACCAACTAATAAAGGAATCGGTGCCTGGCTCAAAGAGTTGAGGGAAAGTAATGACACCGAGGAAGAAAGCACTGACCCCCTCCACTCCAGGTATTGTGACCTATTAAGATGATATTGGATTTCACCCCCTTGTGACGTCATGTGACGGGACATTTCTAATGTGGTTGTTCATAACGTGGTGAACATCTGAGAGATTCCCAGAAAGGGACCAAAAGAAGGTGATCACAAGCAAGGAGACAACACCGAGCCGATAGATCAGCGAAATGATTCGCTATCACTAGCAAGGAGATCAATAATAATAAATGGATATTATTGTGGAGGGAAATTTACGAGGCGATAGATCAGCGAAATGATTTGAAATAACTCGCTATCACTAGCAAAGCAAAAATTAAATCTCATATGGTACAATGCAAACAATGTAGTCACATTAAAACTACTTGAGGCATGTATATTCTCGAAATCAACATATGGTTGTGAAACAAGGACTGAAACAAGGACAATTTTGCAAACAAGAACGAAGAAAATTGATTCCTTTGAAACAAAAAGGCCACACAGGGATTTCCGACTTATGTTTCAGGACAAGGTGGCCGCTTAGTCAAACTAGGTTCAGGACTATTGGCATTTTTGCTGCAGTATGGTTTAAAATAGTTATTTCAGATATGCATTTTCGTTTGCGGAGACAGCAGTAGTCCGGTCGCATTCACCTGACTACAAAGACAACATTATTTTGTTGCCAGCAAGCCTGTGGTAGTGCTGCCGGCAACTGGCCGTTGAGTGAAGTGGAACGGTACCAGTTCCCTTCTCTACCTTGGGACGGGACGGTGCGATCTGTGTTCAACTGTAATTTTGCCACCAGCTGGACTGCAGTCAGGTCGAGTGTTTTACTGCAAGTGGAAGCCTGATTTCAATTATTGGGACAGCGATTCTTGAGGCACGCTCTCACTGATCATGAAGAAAACACGGATGTGGCGTGAGGCGCAAGTAGAGCGTGCTGCACGCGACGACCGTTGCAGCGACCCGGATGTGCATTATGACTGCGTGACATTTTTATAGGAGCGGAACACGTTCGATAGAACAGTAAGGGCCATCACGATGAACACTTTGTTGTTTGCTGAAACGGAGACTTAGTTGCTATGGGAATGTCCAGGCTGCAGGGACATCACTCCTCTAGTCTAAAGTCTAAAATGTTGCATAAAAAACCATAGGTTGCTCTGGATAATGAAAAACATTAATGAAGACGTATTATAGGACCTAAAGGTAGAATAGACCTGGCTTATAAACATTATATTACACAGGATATAAAAAATACCACGGGAACGTCAAAAGACACAGTGGGCTGGAAAGAACAATAATGGAAGGAATGGTTCAGGAAGACGAGATAGAGGCAGACCAAGAAGAAGGTGGTTACAAGACAAACAAGAGACTGAACATGACCCAAAAAAAAAAATGAAGTTGGACATCTGGTTAGAGACATTCTTTCCGATGAGTTGTAATGAGTGCAATATTCTGCAATTCTTGCAAAGGACACGCAGCGATGATGACGGGACTCTTTTTAAAAGAATACAGATGTTTTCTATTCTAGCAACACGAAGGTCTGTAAATAAATCAATGTCTTTTTATCCTCTTTTGGTGGCATAGGTACATTGCACAGATTAGGTGTTTTTTATGTTATATAAAACATGTTTTTTTCATCTTCGTGATTTATTAGTTTCCACTAAGCATTTCATCATTTTTGACGGTATTATAAACTCTACAAAATTTATGTTTATTATATTTTAGTGGCTGTTTAGTCTTCGCTTAAAAATGGTTATGTAGGTTATTATTATTATATTTATTTATGTAGGTCAGTATTATTACCTTTTCCTGTGTGTTACCGGGGCCTCATTATGAGGGAAGTAAAGAATAGTGACACTGTGACCTTCCAGGCATGTCGTAAGAGGCGACTAAGGAGGTTGATCGATGGCTTGACAAGCTGTCATTGTAAAAAGTATTGTTATGGAAACAGCGCCATATATTTTAGAGCAGTTATCTCTGCAATATGTGCCACTTTGGCACGCAAGGTTTCTGTTTTTGAGATTGTGGTTCTGCCCTATGTGCCGTCTTCGGCTCGAAAGGACAATAGATAGATAGATTATTACCTTATTGATGTTGGTTATAATTATTATCTTATTTTATGTAGGTCATCATTATTATCTTGTTTATGTGTGTTGTTATTATTATCTTATTGGGTATAAATGTCGGTATTGCGCTCGAGCCGCATTACTTTCCAGAAAAAAATTCGGTTCCCATTTACGGCTGGGTGAACCAGGAAGTCGTCGATCAGGATGGAACCTGTTCTCATGTTTTTTTTTGTCCAGTTTACTAACCACTGAGCTATCGCGACTTCCTTCTTGTTTTTGTAGCTTTCATTGTTGTTTGGTTTATAGGTTCTTATTATTATCTTATATATAGGTTATCGTTATTATTTGGTTTATAGTTCTTATTATTATCTTATATATAGGTTATCGTTATTATTTCTGACCTATGAAAAAAAGCAAATCATGGACAGTGGACAAACAAATGAAAGGACAATTAGAGGCCACAGAGATAGCATTATCAGGAGAATGTTCAAGGTTCCCTGGCAGCTAAAAAAGACCAATGAGGAAATTCTCAATGAGGCCAACACAAAAACGGAGCTCCAAAAAAAAAAAAAAATACACATCAGAAAGAAACAATCAACATTTTTGTGCAGTTCATGAGAAGAGGAAAGTTGGAATACTTGGTTACAACTGGCTAATACAGAGAAAATTAATTATTTGTATTTCCTGTCTGCATCATGATCATCATCTACCATGTGCGTAGTTGACCACGTTTCTCAAATCATTCTTTCTCTACAATTATTTACCTATTTTGATGTGAATTTCTTCCACGCCATTCACTTCAACTGGTATTCTTTCTCTCTGGTTCTTAAAAACATTTTTTTAAAATTCAAATTTTCCGGATGTTGTAATACTTTTTTCTTATTACCTGACCAAAAATGCCATGACTGTTTTTCTCCCGATGTTTAAAACACGTGTTTTTGTTTTCATTTGGCTTTTTAAAAACTTCCTTAATAAAACACACGCACGCACACGCGCTCAACACACACAAACACACATACACAAGAGCAGGTATATGAAATGTGCACATTAACAGAAATGCGGACACGGAATGGAGCTTAGAACCGTTAACAAATTATTTTGTGTCATGAAATAACAAGACCCACCGTAAACCACCAGATAGCTTTTCTGCAGTTCTTGTAATCTTTTCAGTCTATGGTAAATTGTCTTTGTTAACTCGTAACGTTTCTTCAGAATCTTGTGTAGCAGTAACTCTTCCTGCCTTACCTTCAATAACCCTTCACAATGTCTTCTTCCTCTTTACTTCTTCCTTTCTTTCTCTTTCGTTCTTTCTTTCTTTCTTTCTTTTTTTCTTTCTTTCTCTCTTTCGTTCAACTCCTTGTGGAGTATAGTTCTTCAATAAACACGTTCGAAGCCGTTCTCTTTCTTACCCGTCATCTGAGATTATTCCTCGTCTTTACAATGTGTCATCAGTCATTTTTCGTAATGTCTATAATACTTCTTCGTATAATGTCTTGAGTAAATCCTTGTAATGTGTCTTCAGTAACTCTTTGTATAATGTCTTGAGTAAATCCTTGTAATGTGTCTTTAGTAACTCTTTGTATAATGTCTTAAGTAAATCCTTGTAAGGTGTCTTTAGTAACTCTTTGTATAATGTCTTGAGTAAATCCTTGTAAGGTGTCTTCAGTAACTCTTTGTATAATGTCTTGAGTAAATCCTTGTAATGTGTCTTTAGTAACTCTTTGTATAATGTCTTAAGTAAATCCTTGTAAGGTGTCTTTAGTAACTCTTTGTATAATGTCTTGAGTAAATCCTTGTAAGGTGTCTTCAGTAACTCTTTGTATAATGTCTTGAGTAAATCCTTGTAAGGTGTCTTCAGTAACTCTTCGTATAATATCGTGAGTAAATTCTTGGAAGGTATCCTCGGTAACTCTTTGTAAATTGACCTCCGTAACCCAACGTAATTTGTTTTCAATAACACTTCTTAGTCTGTCTTCTACAGTGTAGTAAAGGCTGCAGTGTCATCATCGGTACTTGTCACGGCTACTGTTCACATGGATCTATGGACACGACTGTTCCGGGTCTTGTCTCAGTGTCTGTCCTTTATTTGAGGAAAAATCTGGAAAATGCCTACAGTGTAAACATCTTGGCTATGCCTGTAATGACACTTGTCCAGATGGTAATTTGGGCTACAGTGCGAACAGATGTGTTCTGATGGCTGTGACATCATATGTACTCTCAAATGTCCGGACAACTGTTTCAACGACACCTGTCAACAGTCGACCGGGAATCTGTACATGCAAGAGAACGTTCTATGGGACAGACTGCACTCTCAAATCTCCGGACAACTGTTTAACGAAACCTGTGATTCCCACGTTCAGAAGAGACTGCCGACTACAACAAGCCCAAGCATATGGGCACTTTAATGTGTTTCTGTGCTAGACATGGTTCATCTTTTGGTGTTTTTTAGTGAAGCCATGGCTCATATCTTGCTGTGTTTCTGTCCTAGCCATGGCTCATATCTTAGCTTGTGCGTGCTGGCCATGGCTCATATCTTGGTGTGTGTCATGTTAGTCATATCTCATATCTCGGTGTGTCCGTGTTAATCATGTCTCATACCTTTATGTGTGTCTGTGTTTAGTCATATCTCATATCTTAGTGTGTACCTGTGTTAGTCATATGTCAATCTTTGTGTGTGCATGTCTGGGTTAGTGATATCTCATATCTTTGTGTGCATGTTTATGTTAGTCATATCTCATATCTTTGTGTGTGCATGTCTGTGTTTGTCACATCTCATATCCTTGTGTGTGCATGACTATGTTAGTCCCATCTCATATCTTTGTGTGTGCATATCTATGTTAGTCATATCTCTTATCTTTGTGTGCATGTCCATTTTAGGCATGTGTCATATCTTTGTGTGTGCATGTCATTGTCAGTTATATCTCATATCTTTATGTGCATGTTTATGTTAGTCATGTGTCATATATCTTGATGTGTGTCAGTGTTAGTCATGCCTCGTATCGCTGTGTGCATGTCTGTATTAGTCACATCTCATATCTTTGTGTGTGCATGTCTGTGTTAGTCACATCTCACATCTTTGTGTGTGTATGTCTGTGTTAGTCACATCTCACTTCTTTGTGTGTCCGTGTCTGTGTTAGTCACCTCTAGTGACTCGGGCAGATGGTGCTCGTAAACCTGGGAGGGCCGACCATCTAAGGGCAGAATCCCCCTACAGAAAAGATCATCTGCTGCCTTGCAGGAAGATTGGGGACAATCAAAGGCTAGGGAAAGCAAACCCGAATAAAATGCTGGCTGAAATCGGATGCACTGGGCCACTGGCGCAGAACACAGTGCAACGTATTAACGGGTGTTCAGTCAGAGTGGATCTGACAGACTCTAATTGTGATGTTCTGTCTGTGGGGGCGATCAACACACTTAGCCTGACAGCTGACTTCATGTGAGAGTCTGGAATCCTTACTCTGATTGAGTCCTGAACGCAGAGAGAGAGAGAGAGAGTCTGTCTTCAATAGCTTTTCGTGACATGTCTTCAGTAACATTTCTACACGTCTTCAGTAACATTTCTACACGTCTTCAGTAACATTTCTAAACGTCTTCAGTAACATTTCTAAACGTCTTCAGTAACATTTCTACATGTCTTCAGTAACATTTCTACACGTCTTCAGTAACATTTCTACATGTCTTCAGTAACATTTCTAAACGTCTTCAGTAACATTTCTACATGTCTTCAGTAACATTTCTAAACATCTTCAGTAACATTTCTACATGTCTTCAGTAACATTTCTACACGTCTTCAGTAACATTTCTACACGTCAACAGTAACATTTCTACATGTCTTCAGTAACATTTCTACATGCCTTCAGTAACATTTCTACATGCCTTCAGTAACATTTCTACATGCCTTCAGTAACATTTCTGCACGTCTACAGTAACATTTCTACATGCCTACAGTAACTTTTCGTATCATATCTACAGTAACTACACTCTGTAAAATACATACTCTCATAACAAAATAGAACAACTCGTCTGAAGTAAACAAAACATGCAATATAATAATATTGTAGACACATTTGAATTATGATATTAAATATTATTTATTTCTATTTTATCTGAGAATTAAGTCCATAATTACATAGTTTCCCAGAATAAAATTTGTAAGTAAAAACTGCTTCACCTCTACCTTTGTTTTCATGTTTTAAAGCCAAAGTATTATTTTAAAAAAAAAAAAACAAGAAGAAATATTTCATGATAACTTTCACGTACGGTGTGATTTACAAACAGCGAAAAATATATCAGCTGCTATTTGTTAAAATCGTTCTCATGTTTCATAATTTATCAGAATATGATAATATGTAAAAAGGTACATGTATATATATATGCCGGTTGGGATTTTTATTTATGATTTCACTCTGGGCCAAACACCCCTGATATCAGCAGCGAGGCCCGGCTTGAAACGTTAATTATTCGTCGAGGGAAAAAATATGAATATCTCCGAAGTCGGAGTTATTTGCCTGTGCGGCGAGGGGACCCTGGCACACGGCTGCCAGGGAAAATGGATTAACACGCAAAATTCAGTTCCAAGTCTCTAGGACTTCGTCAGAGGTAAAAGCTGTGCGAACGAAAAAAAAGAAGAAAAAAAATATTTAAATGCCACAAGGTTCTGCCGATTGCATTAAAATCAGATGTATGTATTTGTATAGACAATATTTTCATGGGCATGATTGGCGGATTAATGTTTTCCCTAGACACAACATGGTGATCCCAACCAGTAAATCGCAAGCTCAGGTGGCATGGGCAAGTTTCCCGCTGGTCGGCCCTGGCATGGACCACTTTCTAGGGGACGGTGAACAAGCGAATAAAACGCTCAAAATATCAGAAGAAAATATATAGAAAGATAGCATCAAAGAATGAAGAAACCTTGATTTCGTCAGGTGTAGAGGAAAGAGGGCAGCATGTTACTGTGTATACCAATGTTGCTCCAACGCCATGATGGTTATTCGAGGCGTGTTCAAATGAAACCCGTCCAAGTGGTTTTATTTTAGACATGTGTAAATTACATCGGCAGGTGTCATCATGATGTGCCACATCGGTTGGCATGGACGACCATGTCCTTCCACAATTTATCTACAGTATATCGTATCAGTTCTGTTTTTGACTGTTTTCCATGCCATGATACCGAGCTATCCAGTATTTTCTCTTTGTTGTCCACCTCAATCTCACTTTCCTTTATTTTACCCGTTGTAACCAAGTATTACAACTTTCCTTTTCTCATGATGTGCCCGAAAAATGGTAATTGTTTCTTTCTGATGTTTTTAGGAGTTCCCTTTTTGTGTTGGCCTCTTTGAGAATTTCCTCATTTAGCTGTCCAGGGAACTTTCAACATTCTTCTGAGAAATCCCATCTCTGTGGCCTCTAATCGTCAGCAGCTGTAGCAGAATTAAATAAAGCAATTGTTATAAAGGGTTCACCAGGGTTCTTTACAAAAAGTCGACATATGCGTTTAGATGCACTCCCCACTGTGTGGGTAGACGATGTCGACCGAGAAAATTAACTGTGGCTGATCAATGAATCATTTTGTCAACGAGGCGTTGACGTCAGCATCAGAGTCGAATCGTTGTTCCTTTAGTGATTTTGTTAAGGGCCCAAACAGTTGAAAGTCACGTGGCAACAAATTGGGGCTGTAGGCCGAGAAAGTCACGTGGCAACAAATTAGGGCTATAGGCCGAGAAAGTTACGTGGCAACAGATTGGGGCTATGGGCCGAGAAAGTCACGTGGCAACAAATTGGGGCTGTAGGCCGAAAAAGTCACGTGGCAACAAATTGGGGCTATAGGCCGAAAAAGTCACGTGGCAAAAAATTGGGGCTGTAGGCCGAGAAAGTCACGTGGCAACAAATTGGGGCTGTAGGCCGAAAAAGTCACGTGGCAACAAATTGGGGCTATAGGCCGAGAAAGTCACGTGGCCTCAGATTGGGGCTGTAGGCCGAGAAAGTCACGTGGCAACGAATTAGGGCTGTAGGACGAGAAAGTCACGTGACAACAAATTGGGGCTGTAGGCCGAGAAAGTCACGTGGCAACTAATTGGGGCTGTAGGCCGAGAAAGTCACGTGGCAACAAATTGGGGCTGTCTGCCGAGAAAGTCACGTGGCAACAAATTGGGGCTGTAGGCCGAGTGTTGCAGAACTTCCCACAATGTCCTTGCTAACGCTTCCTGCTTAATGTTCGCAACTTGTGGCCGATCATTGTCATGCAACAGAATCATACAACGCGAAATCAATCCGGGTCTCTTATTCTTGATGGCCGAATGCAGGTGTGTCTTTGTAGCGGATGGACTGATGCTCACACCAGACTTTTTAAAGCCTGCCATAGAATCTCTTAATGTTAAACAAATTCGGACAGATTCCATATCACACATGCTATTTTTTCAACGGTCTACATCTATACCAGTGACAACTACTTGGAGACTGAACGCATACACAATTGTATATAGGTGTGTGTTTATTACGTCAGATGTGACATCATCAGGCTCCTACCTATATTCCCTTGGCGCAAATCAGGCGGGATTCATGTTAACATGCCTGGTATAATATTTGAAGAATAAAAGAATATATATATATATATAATGTTTGTATTAAACAGGTTTGTAAATATTTTCCCAAAAAAGAACTCCTATGTATGTACATATCTACACTCAATTATAAATGTAAGAATGGTACAAATTATTTTGTTTTACATCATACACTCTCCAATCTCATTTAGCTGTATGCGCACGTTATATGAAAAGAAAAACATAAAAACGACTAACTCATAACTTAATTTCATTGCCTCAGCGGTAATTCTGCTTAGCGCCGCAGGCTAATAATGATAACAATATTACACACATGCAACATTATATATCATAGAACTACCTTTACTTGTTCAACTGTAAAGCGAGTTAAGTATCGTGTAAGAAACATAAAAACACTAACATATTGCAAAATTCACCATGTGCTAGTTTTAACGAAATAAATAGCATTCCCTATAAATCACAGCAGGAAGCATTTTTGTGCACACGGTTTGCTGTCTGCTTTAATTATCTTATATTTGTTATATACCATACACTTTGTTTCCTTGAGTATTTTAAACATAGAAGATGTGATATGTTCTGCCGGTATATCCGCTGTCTGTGCTCATTCTGACAACACATTAAGCTTATGGAACACCCATAAACAATTTAGACAATACAAAAAGACAGTGAAACTAAAAAACACACACACACACACAAAATGTAGACAATGCAAATAGACAGTGCAGCTCAAAGAACAGCCATAAAAAAAATAGGTAATACAAACAGTCAGCCTGATGAAAGTCAAGGAAAACCAGCAAACAGTTTAGACAATACAGTCAGCCTACTGAAACACAAGGAAAACCAACAAACAATTTAGACAATACAAACAGTCAGCCTGCTGAAACACAAGAAAAACCAACAAACAGTTTAGACAATACAAACAGTCAGCCTGCTGAAATACAAGGAAAACCAACAAACAATTTAGACAATACAGTCAGCCTGCTGAAACACAAGAAAAACCAACAAACAGTTTAGACAATACAAACAGTCAGCCTGCTGAAATACAAGGAAAACCAACAAACAATTTAGACAATACAGTCAGCCTGCTGAAATACAAGGAAAACCAACAAACAATTTAGACAATACAAACAGTCAGCCTGATGAAAGTCAAGGAAAACCAGCAAACAGTTTAGACAATACAGTCAGCCTACTGAAACACAAGGAAAACCAACAAACAATTTAGACAATACAAACAGTCAGCATGCTGAAATACAAGGAAAACCAACAAACAATTTAGACAATACAAACAGTCAGCCTGCTGAAATACAAGGAAAACCAACAAACAATTTAGACAATACAAACAGTCAGCCTGCCTAAACACAAGGAAAACCAGCAAACAATTTAGACAATACAAACAGTCAGCCTGCTGAAACACAAGGAAACCAACAAACAATTTAGACAATACAAACAGTCAGCCGGCTGAAACACAAGGAAAACCAACAGACAATTTAGACAATACAGTCAGCCTGCTGAAACACAAAGAAAAGCAACAAACAATTTAGACAATACAAACAGTGAGCCAGCTGAAACACAAGTAAAACCCAACAAACAATTACAAACAGTAACAATTTTGTTAGCCTAGACTAACGGCTACGTAATAATAAATAGTGCAGAACTTTGTTTTCTTTCAGCCAAAAAACGGCGCCGTTGGAAAACCTTTAGGCTGGCATGGAATGATTGCATTATCTTTCATACCGAGGTATTTGTGGGCGTATGTCTGCTTTTTAGTGTCGCTCCAGAGACGAAGTCGCAAGTGTGGCACAGCCGTACTGGGTCAGTGGGTGTGTACATGGAGTCGGATCCAGCCGCTAGCGCTGTAAGTGTTGAGAAATGGGATATCTGTAAAAGTGACATCTAATACATGAGAAATGATGAATGAACGTTGAGTTTATCAAGACCGCGAACAATGATGAGTTTTTTCTGAGCGATCAGGACTGGGATAGAAGTGCCAATACAAGTTTCCGTATTACAGTTATGCCCCTTTATTTAAAACGTGAAGAAGCAATGGGATGTTGATAGAACGAGTTATTATAGCAAAAGGTAATGTGGGAAGAACAAAGGAAAACAGAGAAACAAAAATATCTGGTAACAGAAAATGAAGAGAATGGCGTCTTACAAAGGAAGTCTATAAATGATTCTATTCTATCCATGGAACCAGTTTTATTGTAGGTCAGGAATTCGCCATATCCGCTCCACCACATGTCACAGAATTTCCCAAAATGCATCGGTAAGTTCTGTTGACAAGGTCGCTCCGTACACGTCCTACTTGATTTCATAGACAACGATTCCAAAACTCCTTAGTCGCCTCTTACAACATGCGTGGTAGGTAACAGTGGCTCTATTCTCCCCCTCACCGTGGGGAGCCACACGGACATAGTCTACAGTCCGGTAATAGGAGTTGAGGAAAATAGGTAGAACGTGAGCTCTATACATCAAATGATAGAAGAGGAGGGACACAATACATTTGATGAGAACTATACTACAGATGTTGGATGCGGAAGTATTCGCATAATGCTTATCAGAGCTTTATCAGTTCTACAATAGAAATGATTGAAGATGAGGGACACACTAGATATTAAAAAAATAAATTCTACAAACGAAATGATTGAAAATGAAAACAAGATAGATCAGAAGAGAATGACATAATTTAAATGGTAAAATATTTTTAAAATCAGAGTAATCCAGAAGGGAAGACTACGCAACAGGTATAAGGATAAGTTGCACACAAAAGTGAGAGAAAGGAAGGCTGCAGACACAGGGTGTTATAAGAACGATAGTGTGTCGGAAAAAAAGCTTCATTTCTCACAATGAACTTTAGTTAGGGTCAGTGTAGAAAAATATGATTAATTAAATGAAGATAATATTACGTAAAATTAATTCATTTAAATTATGAAAAGCACTTAGTTAAACCGAATAAAGTGATAAATTGGAAATAATCAACATGAAAAGTTATCAAGATGTATTTTGGTATAAAAATTAAATGTTGAAATAGTAACTGATGATATCAATTATTCTTCATCACTGACAATTGTTTTTCTTTGAGAATTAATATTGCAGCACTCTTGTCAAACCGACAGGTGGTCATTAATGTTCGATATAATGTATATACATATTATGTAAATACACGCACACTTTCGAAGTTGCTAGTTGTTGTACACGCATCGAGCTATCGAATATCTACACACAAACAACTAACAAACATATACTATCTTGACCACTGGCTATGAATTCTGAACAAGAAATAACAGGCGAGATAACTAGCTACAGGTTAAAGAAATCAATATCAGTTTCCTATTTGTCCCTCTGAACAGATGCCACGAATAATGCATGTTTCATAAATTATAATTTCATCTTTGTCACTCTGAACAGATGCCACGAATAATGCATATTTCATAATTCGTAGTTTCCTCTTTGTCCTTCTGAACAGATATCATGAGTGATGCATGTTTCATAAATCATAGTTTCCTCTTTGTCCTTCTGAACAGATATCATGAGTGATGCATGTTTCATAAATCATAGTTTCCTCTTTGTCCTTCTGAACAGATATCATGAGTGATGCATATTTCATAAATCATAGTTTCCTCTTTGTCCTTCTGAACAGACATCATGAGTGATGCATATTTCATAAATCATAGTTTCCTCTTTGTCCTTCTGAACAGATGCCACGAATAATACATATTTCATAAATTATACTTTTCGCATATTCATTATGTATCCCGTTCTAACAAACCGTCCTACCTGTACCAAGTGTGACTCGTTTATTTGGAGACATAGGTCTGCTACTCCAACAATCGTTGTCTCACTTCCCAGTCAATGATCAGTTAGATACTTCAAGGTAACAGCATAGTCCTAATGTGTACTCCCCGCGTTACAAGCAGTTATGTTTTGTTGTGTTATTTCAACTGTTTCAACAATGACCACGACAACAGTTCCACAACAGATACACTCGATTAATTCAGTCTTCGAAATCTTCTATCCGCTCAAATGATGGAACTTGTCAACTTGAACAATTCAAAACTTACAAAGAACAGGCACAGAATACAAGAGATTGAGAACTACTAAAATATGCTTGAAGTGACAAAATCTGACGTTCAGCGACAAAATAATGTTACAAAAGAATTCGCATTTTCCTTCGAAAAGAGACTAGAAACAAGAAAGACAATCTATTGTATGTATACCGCGCACAAACATGAGTAAAGAATATAAATGACAAATGAATTGAAATAGGAAAAGGCAATATACTTTTCTTCAGCTGATAATAAACAACAAAAGCAGGGAACGAGAAGCAGTATATAGTATTTATTCATTGCAAGAAGTACATAGGCCTGTACGGATCTACGAATCATAAAAAACATGTACTAGCAACAAACAGCAGCTATACGAATTAACAACCAAACAGGACAATTCCAATATATAAAACAAGGAGTCAGACAAGGCTGTGTTCTGTCACCGGATTTATTTCACTTTACAGCGAATATATCATGAGATCAATAGTAGACAAAAAAGGAATTGAAGTCAACGGTCACAACATAAATAATTTGCGATATGCGGATGACACAGTCTTAATAGCAGAGACAGAGAACTAACTACAAGAAATGATAGACATAATAGTAGAAGAAAGCAACAAGAAAGGTCTCAGTCTGAATAGTAAGAAAACAGAAGTAATGGTTATATCGAAGAAACAATCATCACCATCATGCAGCATACAAATAAACGAGACAAATCTGAAACAAGTGCAACGTTTCAAATACTTGGGCACAATAATAACATCAGATGGGAGATGCACCACAGAAATAAAAAGCAGAAAAGCTGAGGCCAAAATAGCATTTCAGAAAATGAAAAATATCTTATGCAACAAATCTATGTCAATAAAAATGAGAAAGAGATTTCATCGGTGCTATATAGAACCAATTCTGACCTATGGAAGCGAATCATGGACAGTAGACAAACAAATGGAAAGACGATTAGAGGCCAAAGCGATAGGATTTATCAGAAGAATGTTGAAAGTTCCCTGGACAGCTAAAAAGACCAATGAGGAAGCTCTCAAAGAGGCCAACACAAAAAGGGAGCTCTTAAAAAACATCAGAGAGAAGCAATCAACATTTTTTCTGGCACATCATGAAAAGAGGAAAGTTGGAATACTTGGTTACAACTGGCAAAATAAAAGGAAAGAGAGATCGCGGACGACAAAGAGAGAAAATACTGGATAGCTTGGTGTCATGGCATGGAAAACAGTCAACAACAGAACTGATACGATGCACTGTAGATAGAAGATTGTGGAGGGACATGATCACCTACGCTAACCGGTATGGCACATGATGATGATGATAAAAGAGAAAGAAATACAGTAACTCAGAGATGGTGTATGTATTTGAGAGGAGTATGGTCAGATCATAGAGAGAAATGAAGACTGTTATGTGCCATAATCTGTAATCCGACACGTAAAAGTTGAGGGGAAAGAACAAATATAATGAATAACATTAGTTTAGCATAAGCTATTATCGCCCTTGTTAAATGGTGACATTTTAAAGGAAAATTGGTTTATAAGGAAGGGAGTTAATGAAGACAAAAAGTGAAGTATAAAGAGTGAAGTGAACCTGCTCTAACATTTGAAATGAGACATGCTTCATATTTATTTTGTTGCAGCGCTATTCTTCTCTGTTTTTCCACAAATTCAAATAGTTAAGGCAGAATGATTTGTTTGCTTTTTATTTTCTTTTAAATTTTCACATTTGTTTCCTTTCCATGAGCATAATTATTGTTGTATTTAACAGTACAACAGGTCTTCCTATCATCTTGTCTTATATTTCGCATTTCGCTCTTTTCAATGAACTATCATTTCATATTTCTCTTCTTTAGCTTCATCCCTATACTCGTCTTTCCCTCTTTACACTAAACAATACATTCCCATTTCCATGTATTTACTATTATTACTTAGACGCCGTTTCTGTCCTTTTGAGAATAATTATTGAATATGTTGCCTTCTCATTACGTCATCATCATCATCATCATCATCATCATCATCATCATTGAGTGCCGTCTCCGCATAGAAGGTTGGCTACCATGGAGCACCATTCCATTCTGTCTCTTGCTTTGATGGTGCAGATTGTCATAGGTTGACTTGTCCATCTTTTGATGTTACTCGTCCATGTTAGTCTTGTCTGCCTCCGCCTCTTTTACCTTGTATTTTCCCCTCCAAGATTACTTTTAGTAGGCTGTTGTGTTGTTTAACATGCCCCAAAATTTTCATTTGTCTTGTTCTAATTGTGTTTAGTAGTTCTCTTATAATTCTTAATTGTTTTAAAACTTCATCGTTTGTTTTCTTTTATTTCCATCCAATTCTACATATTCTTCTATAGCTTCACATTTCAAAGGCTTCAATTTTCTGTTCTGTTTTCTGGTCTAATGTCCATGGTTTTGCAGCATACAGGAATATTGAGAAGATGTAACATTTTGCTATTCTTAGTTTTAGCCCTGGTGTTATTTGTTTTGTTGCTAGTATATTTTTTATAGCATTAAAGTTACATTTTGCCATTCCTATTCTTTTGTTTATTTCAGTTGTACATTTTCCACCACTGGTTATAGTATGTCCCAGGTAGTTGTAGCTTTGAACTGTCTCCATATGTATTCCTTCAACTTTGATATTTAATTGTAGGACTTAAGAATTTTCTTTGTTTATGATCATATTGTTAGTCTTTTTGATATTCATATCTAGTCCATATTTCCTCATTACGTCAGCCACTATAAATTCAAGCAAACACAAGAGCTAAGAACTCCCTTCACGCTTGAAAGCCTATGGTAGAAATGCTGTTTGTGTCCATATTTGTCAATGGCCATGTCACATTTGATGGGTGATGTGGTCAGCTTCATAGCAGATCGAACAACCCCATAGAGCAAGATCCACTATCTACATGTTACCTGGTATGAAGCACACTTCCCACACAATAATGAAAGCACTTACGATGTTTTCTGCTAACTTTCAGGGACTCCATAACACTCGCAAAGACGGTGTTCCCAAGTTCCTTAGTCGCCTCTTACGACATGTATGTCAGTTGACTGTTGCTCTATTCTTTGCTCCCTCAACAACGATCACGGCCGCGATAACTATTTAGGTATGTTACTGAGCGGATGGTTCTCTTGTGGTAATCTCCCTCCTTCTTTAGCTAATTTTTGTCTGCGCGTTCATTCCCGTGTATATTACAGTGTGATGGGATCCACTGTCCCACAACCACATTCACCTATTCTCACTCCTTCCTTTCCTTCAATTCAACCTCAACATCTCCCTTCCTTGACCCAAATCTTTCACTTCCTTCAACACAATCTCAACCGCTCCCTTCCTTCAACCAAATTGTTCACTTCCTTCAACAAAATCTCACCCTCTCCTTTCCTTTAACCCAATCACAATCTCTTCATTCCTTCAACCAAATTTCAATATCTTCCTTCTATCAACTCAATCACAGTCTCTTCGTTCCTTCAACCAAATTTCAACCTCTCTCTTCTTTCAACCAAATCCTTCACTTCCTCTAACCTAATCTCTTACCCTCACATCCTCTAGCAACATCTACAAACTATTCATCATAACATCCAATCCCACTTCGATATGCAACTCCAAACAATTAACGATGTCATGATGTTCTTACCCTTTGCCCGAGGTTTGGTCCCGAAACTCTTCCCAGTTTTAGCGTCTTGATATTTCACATCATAGTCGCCTGGGCCAGGACCTGCATCTGAACAGATCGTTAACTTATCTTAAAAGTCAATCATATTTAATTCAATAGCACACATTAGTTTTAATAAGAACTGGAAATTAGCTCAATATCTTTAACTTATGTTGACTTCTGTCTTCCTTCTTTTTCAGTCCCTCTTATAACCCTTTACATAGGCGGATCTAGCCTTAAAATTTTTGGGGGGCACTGCTATAGGCCTACTGTTTTGTTTCAGGTTTGCATAGACATCTTCGCGCTATCAGCAATAAGGGTGTGAGTCACTTGTGTATAATCGTCATTAGACCTTTGACGCAATTTGACTTTTCTAATAATAACGGGAATAAGTATACAGCATAAAATATGCATTTTATAAAAATTAAAACGGCACAAAAAAAAAAAAAGAAAATCTGTACTCACCAATTACATCAGTTTAATTCGTCTAGGCTTTTCTGCAAATTTCTGCATAACTTCTTCACTCGTGATGGTGTTTTTAAGCAATGTTTTTTTCTATGTGAAGCACCGCCAAATTACGAAGTCTATCTTGTGTCATTGATGACCTCAGCCAAGTCTTAATCCTGCTCATCGCAGAAAAACTTCTTCCACATGCTGATGAGCTTATTGGTATGGTTATAGCAGCCCTTAGAATTTTATGAAAATGTGGGTAAGTGTTCTTGTTTACTACCTCTTTTAAGTGGCTAAAGCTGAATTGTGAAACTTCCCCTTCTTTGCTCCTAATTAATGTTTTGACAATTGATATTTCTGCTTTCAGGATAGTAACATTCAGTCCTAAACACTCAGCATATTTCTTTACAAATGGAGTTGCCTTTTCATAATCCAAACAAAACAGCCCATCAACAGCACATGCGAGTTGTAAGGATTCTTCACTAAATCTTTCCTTTAACCTTGCTGCAAAGACATCAATAACTTCAAAATATACTTTCATCTTCCAGTATTCTTTATTGCTCACACTTTCAGGGCCATCTAGGGGTTTTCCAACAGTTGAGAGAACAAAACTGTCTTTTAGCATCACACTTTCTTCATGTTTTCTTTTCTTACATACAGTAGGACTTTCTAAGCATATGCCGTGTTTCAGTGAAAATTCTTCAATATTCTTCCAAATCTTAGAAAATTCATCATCAGTTCTCTTGTCTACTATTGTCCGCATAGTATTTGTTATCAGTTCTGCAGCCTGTCCTAAAGTGACAATTGCATTCTGCATACATAGACTTAATACGTGGGTATAAGACAGGATTTCATGAAAAACAAACAGGTTGACAATGAAATTAAATGTTGATATTGATTTCAAAATTCCAATGGCTTCTATGGAGTGTTTGTCTTCATTTCTGTCAATTTCAAATTTTAAAGCTGCCACTACATTATCATAGTGTTTAATCAACAGATTACAATTCTGGTACCTGCATGTCCACCTAGTTGTACTTAATGAAATTATTTCAAAAGGCTTTGTCTGTAACAATCCTGACACCGTTCTTAAAGCATCATGATTTGACGGTTTTGAAAAATGTACATACAATGATTCCAAAGCATTGAATAAAAGTCTTGAAGATTCTATGTTTTTACAAATGTCTGTTACAATAAGTGCAACCTTATGTGCATAACAGTGGAAGTAAACAGCTTCAGGATAAAACTCTCTAATTTTAGCTTGCAGCCCTCCAACATCACCAGACATTACTGCGGCACCATCATAAGTTTGCGCTATTACTGATAATCCTTCAATACTAAACTTCCGAAGAACAGTCATTATCAAATCAGCTAAATCTATTGCTGTTCGTTTGCTTGAGCAATCATAGAAACCAAGGAATCTTTCATGTGGAGTGAGTTCATCGTCAACATACCGAACGCAGAGAGACAATTGTTGCTGTTTCTGACATCTTGCCTCATCAGCCATAATTGCAAAAAACTCGCATCTTTTAACCTCTTTAACTATTTTCTCAAAAAGAAGAGCTGAAGTTATGTCAATCACTTCATTCACAATAGTTTTGCTACAAAATGAAATGTTTTTTGTAAATTTTGTTTAAATGTACTATCATACTTAGCAAACACCTCGCAGAACTCTAAGAAATTACCCTACTATTAGATTCTTTCTTTTCATCATGTCCTCTGAACGCAATGCCCTGTCTTCCAAGAAGTATAATAACATCAACAACTTTCGCCATGTACTCTTTGTTTTTTTCCACTTCGGTCTTATGTGATTTTGAAATCATTGACATGACACTTCCTTTTTCATTACTATATTTATGCATTGCATATTTTTCCATGCATAACAAATGACTTTTACTTTTTCCATGTTTATCAAGTTTTTCTTTTAATTTTTTCCAGTTTCTAAAACCAGATTTAGTAAATGTTTCTTCACATGCAAAAGATTTGTCAAATACACGACAAACGTAACAAAATGCTGCATCTTTTCGTTTACTATATTCTAGCCAGTGATATTGTTCAAAATAAGCTTTAGAAAAAGAACGGTTGACTTTACCACACTGTGAAGGCGGGTAAGATCTTAAGACTGGCCTTACTGGTCCAGAATTTAAATCGCCCAAGTCCATCTCACACTGACTATTAATATCCATACTGGGTCCTGCCACTGGTCCATAATTTAAATTGCCCAAGTCCGTCTCACACTGATTATTAATATCACTATTGAGTGGACCAGCTTCACTTTTTATAAATGTAATTGTACGAGTATTAGGCAGACTAGCGTTGGAAACGAGATCACTTTCAGAAACTGGCTCACTGTTAACTGTATTAGTAGTTGTTGATGTAATAGTAATTTTTTTATCCTTCGTTTCACTAGGACTAATATCGACCCTAGATGTAGGTGTAAAATCAGGAAGCATAAAAGCAGATCGAGTTTCAGTTTCGTGTGATTTTGAAACTTTTTGAAAGAAATTTGTAATTCGTTTCATTTTTAAAATATATTAAAAACCTTTAGACATTAATAACAACTAAAATAAAACAGGTAGTCCGCAACTAAATGAAGTCCTTTTTACAGCATATATAACAAATATATGTACACCGGCAAACAACTCATTAAACATATCTACTCCCTTGTCCCTTGTACTGTCATAAAATCAAATCAGCACGGCAATTTTGGCACCGCCAGAGCGATAAATAATTAACATTTTCTTCACAGAAGAACAATCGTACACAAAAAATATCGTATTTTTTTAGTTGTTTTTCCGTGGACATGATTTCAATATCAAAAGATTGAATAAATAGACCTATATATTTGTGAATTTTTTTTTATATTACCTCTTTTCTTCTTTAAAAATAATAATAATAAGTAAACAAACGTTGCTCTCACTTTATTAATGAATGTACTAAGAAGTACGTTTTTTTTTTTTTGGGGGGGGGGGGGGGGCAATGCCCCCCCATGACCCCCCCTAGATCCGCCCATGTCCCTTTAGTATCGACAGAGATACAAAGTTCTAGATGTCGGCTCTGCAGCAACTATCAATCGTATGATACTTTAGAGTTTTCCAAAGGTCTCAGTCTGAATAGTAAGAAAATAGAAGTAATGGTCATATCGAAGCAACAACTATCACCACCATGCAGCATAGAAATAAACATGGCAAATCCGAAACAAGTACAACGCGTCAAATACTTGAGCACAATAATAACATCAGATGGAAGATGCACCACAGAAATAAAAGCAGAATAGCTCAGGCCAAAATAGCATTTAAGAAAATTAAAACCGTCTTATGCAACAGGTCTATGTCAATAGAAGTGAGAAAGAGAGTTCATCTGTGCCATATAGAACCAATTCTGGCTTATGGAAGCGAATCATGGACAATAGTCAAACAAATGAAAAGACGATTAGAGGATACAGAGGTGGGATTTCTCAGAAGAATGTTAAAAAATCCCTGGATAGCGAAAAAGACCAACAAGGACATTCACAAAGAGGCCAACACAAAAAAGGAATTCCTAAAAAAACATAAGAAAGTAACAATCAACATTTTTCGATCACAGCCTGAGACGAGGAAAGTTTAAATACTTGGTTACAACTGGCAAAATACAGGGAAAGAGAGATCGTGGAGGACAAAGAGAGAAGATACTAGATAGCTTGGTGTCATGGCATTGAAAACAGACAACAACAGAACTGATACGATGCACTGTAGATCGAAGATTGTGGAAGCATATGATTGTCTACGCCAACCGATATGGCACATGATGATGATGAAAGATCATTAGAGAACTTTGAGATAATCTACTTTCTATCAGTGGTGCAGATCTAGAACTAATGAGGAACTTTTACATGCGGTCATTAAACTGTCGACAACTGGACTGGAGAGACATGTAGAGAGAAATTACCTGAGTAACGATTGAGACTAGTAGATTATATTGAAACAGGACAGGCTTCATTCATAAATCAGAATGAGAAAAGCATGTAATAGTAATGTCGCGATAGAAACGGTGTGTCTTTCGTTCTAAAATTATAATAAAAAAAAACAATAATAATAATAATAATTGTGAATTTGAATCAAACGAAAGAAAATCAAATTGCGATAACAATTCGGAAACATGCGCCTTCATCTTGAAAGGTGATAGTTTCGATAAAAAAAATAATTGTGGGAATGTTTAAGTCAAGTACAGACAAGCATTCACAGCAGCATCGTTAATATGGCTGCTTAACTGGGGATATGAACTTTCTCACAAACCGTGTGCAGAGTATTGCGGAAGTGACGTCACAACTGACACATCGAAATGTTGTTTGTGAAGAAAGTTAGCGTTGATTTGAATCAGGAAGTGTAGGAACGGCTTCCTAGCTAAGGTTGGTACTGATGATGAAATCTTGGTCCTCTAGGTTGATTATATCCCGATTCTTCATCTTATTGCCCCATATACATTTATGTTTGTTCTGGTCATTCTATCTGCTCTCTTTATAATCTTATTTTTGTGTAGAATTGTAGCTGGTTAAGAAGACGATATCATTAGGTAGAAAAGAAGAATGGAAGTGTTACCGTAATCAATTAAAGTCATAAATGTAAGGTCCGTGATAAAGAAGGCCAATAATAGATGTAAATAGCAATGGCCTAATTATTTCTAACGTTTGTCTCTCGATTCTCAACGTATGTTTCTTTTACTTTTAATTTGTATCTCTATATTTACAGAGTTCCTTCTCTCTTTCTCTCTCTCTCTCTCTAATGTTTGTCTGTCTATTTCTAATGTTTGTCTCTCTCTCTCTCTTAAATGTTTGAAATCGTGTTCCAATTATAATTTTAATATCCAAATGTTGTCTCTCTTTCTCTCTACAAAATGTTTCTCCCTATTTCATATGTTTGTTTTCTCTATTTCAAACTTCTAAATTTCTCTCTACAAAATGTTTCTCCCTATTTCATATGTTTGTTTTCTCTATTTCCAACTTCTAACTTTCTCTCGTGCTTGCCTCAATATTTCCAAGGTTTGTCTCTCCCTTCAATATTTTTTCCCTCCCCAATGTTTGTCACTCTATTTTCTTCCTCTTCTGCGATCATGGCTCATTCAGACTATGATTCCGGATCTCTTATGAAGGCAGCTGTCTGTTTAAGTGATTCGGTTGCCCCGTATAGTTTCTCTTCCAGGGAGGTGGGTGTGGACCACATTGACCTTCTCAGGTCTGTGTACTGGGGGCAGTCCTGTACAACATGTTTTGTTGTCATGTTGTCCAGTGTACAGTGCCATTGGCTGGTAGTTCTTATTTTGAGTTTGGTAAACATGTGGTTTCTCATTCTGTTGTGGTCCGTGCGTAGGCGAAGTATGATGACTTGATCCCTCCTTGATAGTTGGAAGTATCCGTCCCTCTCGTTATACTTTAGATATTTTTGTTTCCATTTTTCATGATACTGGTCTTTGATGATGGATTTAGCTTCATCGTAGCTGACCAGATGGTTCTCTTGTGGTAATCTCCCTCCTTCTTTGCTTAATTTGCCTGTGTGTTCGTTTCCGTGTATATTACAGTGTGACGGTATCCACTGGATGACCACTCTCTGGAAGTTATTGCACAGTTGGTCTAGGGTTGTTCTCAAGTCATCTAGCTCACTGTTCCTAGGGGTTTTTAGAGCTGTTAGGACTGACAGTGCATCAGTCAGTATCACCAATTTCTTGTGCATGTTATTTTTGTGTTGGATAGCCAGTTTTGCAGTGTCTTTGAGGCTTCAGTTTCTGCTTTATAGTTGTTTGAGAATTTCCCAGTAGCTATTGATCTCTTCCTGGTTATTCAGCCTCTAGAACACACCGCCTCCGTTTTTGGTAGCATTTGTAGCAGAGCCATCTGTGTATATGTGGTGACCAGGAGTCCTGTGGGTAGTTGTAGTTTGTGTGTTTTTCTGCTATGTGTTTTCTCTCTGTGTCTGTTTGGGTGCCTTTTTTCATGTTTCCTAGTATGTCTTCCTTAAGGTCTGATATTTTGTGTTTCCCATGAGGAGTCATATCAGATGGGCTTATGGGTTTCGGCATTGTTAGGGACAGTACTGGGTCACTAGTTGCCAGTTCTTTAGAGATTGTAGCGAAGTTGCGCCTCTTTAGTCTTCCTTTCCGAAACGAGTTATTCTTTGGTGCATGGAGTGGTTAGGGAGCCTTTTACATTTCTCAGCTTGTTGCATTATTTTAGTTTTCCGTCGGTCTTCTAAGGGTTGTAAACCTGTTACAGTTTCTAGAGTCTCGATAGGTGTAGATTTCATAGCACCAGTGATGATACGGGCAGCCTGGTTTTGTGTTCTGTTAATTTTGCTAAGCTGTGTTTTGGAAGCCATAGCCCAGGCTGTGACTCCATACTCCAGGACTGGTCTTACTCTTCCTACGTATAATCGTTTCAAGATAATGCTGTCTGCTCCCCAATACGTTCCTGCCAATTTCTTCATAATCATCATCATCATGTGCCATATCGGTTGGCGTAGACAATCATATGCTTCCACAATCTTCTATCTACAGTGCATCGTATCAGTTCTGTTGTTGACTGTTTTCCATGCCATGACACCAGCTATCCAGTATTTTCTATTTTTGCCGTCCGCGATCTCTCTTTCCTTTTTTTTTGAAAGTTGTAACTAAGTATTCAAACTTTCCTCTTCTCATGATGTGCCCGAAAAATGTTGATTGCTATTTTCTTATGTTTTTTAAGAGCTACCTTTTTGTGTTGGCCTCTTTGAGAACTTCCTCATTGGTCTTTTTAGCTGTCCAGGGAACTTTCAACATTCTTCTGAGAAATCCCATTTCTGTGGCCTCGAATCGACTTTTCATTTGTTTGTCTACTGTCCATGATTCGCTTCCATAGGTCAGAATTGGTTCTATATAGCACCGATGAACTCTCTTTCTCATTTTTATTGACATAGATTTGTTGCATAAGATATTTTTCATTTTCTGAAATGCTATTTTGGCCTGAGCTATTCTGCTTTTTATTTCTGTGGTACATCTCCCATCTGATGTTATTATTGTGCCCAAGTATTTGAAACGTTGCACTTGTTTCAGATTTGTCTCGTTTATTTGTATGCTGCATGATGGTGGTGATTGTTTCTTCGATATAACCATTACTTCTGTTTTCTTACTATTCAGACTGAGACCTTTCTTGTTGCTTTCTTTTACTATTATGTCTATCATTTCTTGTAATTCATTCTCTGTCTCTGCTATTGGGACTGTGTCATCTGTATATCGCAAATTATTTATGTTGTGACAGTTGACTTCAATTCCTTTGTTTTCTACTATTAATCTCATAATATATTCGCTGTAAAGTGAAAACAAATCCGGTGACAGAGCACAGCCTTGTCTGACTCCTTGCTTTATATATTGGAATTGTCCTGTTTGGTTGTTTTTTTCGTATAGCTGTTGTTTGTTGCCAGTACATGTTTTTTATGATTCGCAGATCCTTGCTATCAATTTTTAATTTCTCCAGCTTATTGAATATTCTTCATAATATCTGTTCGTTTTCTGGCTCTTTTGTTTGCCATGTCTATCTTATTTATCCATGTCATTCTGCGATCCATGGTAACGTCAAGATACGATTGGTTTTAGTCAATAGAAAGTGTAAGTACTTTTAATGTTCGTCTCTTTATCTACAATGCTTGACGCCCTTCTATGCAAGTTTATTTCTCCAATACTTATTTCTCTCTTCAATATCTGTTTCATTATTTAGGTATTTATTTCAATTTCCAATGTTTGTCCGTCTATTTTGAATTGTAATTTTTATACTCAAAGTTTATATTTCCCGATTAATTATCTCTGCGATTATATGCGTTTCTTTCTTAAAATGTACCTCTTTCTTCAATGTTTGTCTCTCTATTTCTTCTTATATATCTATATAATCACATATAGGATATATATATATATATATAATATATATATATATATATAATATTATATTATCTATCTATCTATCTATCTATCTATCTATCTATCTATCTATCTATCTATCTATCTATCTATCTATCTATCTATCTATCTATCTATCTATCTATCTATCTATCTATCTATCTATCTATCTATCTATCTATCTATCTATCTATCTATCTATCTATCTATCTATCTATCTATCTATCTATCTATCTATCTATCTATATATATATATATATATATATATATATATACACATTTAATGGTTTATCTCCCCTGCTCTGCACACCACTAAAAGAATCTTGTCTCTCTCTCAAGACTATCTTTTCTCCACTATTATCCCTCTTTCTCTCAAATTCTCAGCTTCCTTCCTCTCTTAAAGCTTGCCCCTCTCAGGGGTTTATCTTTCTCTCCAATAATAATCCCTTATCCGTTATCTGTATACAGTTATGGCTCTCTACTCTTCTCTTGTCTATCTCCGTAATTTGTTTGAGTTAAACCCTCATCTATGTTTATAAATTCCTCCAACATTCTACTGCGCTAACAAAACAACCTCATGCCTTGTCTTTTCTTTTCTTTTCTAAAATCGTTGAACAAATTCCTGCTCTATCATGATGCAGGTAACAACGCAACAGTGATGAAATGTGTGTGTGGGGGAGGGGCATGGTGTGTGACTGCCCTGTGTGTTGTTGAATGTTGCTGACAAGTCACCAATATGCTAATGAAACAGTGATCTTTCTATTTTTTTTCTTTCTTCACTTCCTCTTGTATTCGTTCAGACGTTGATATTTTTTTATTGTTACTATACCATCCATGAATTTATTCAAATAAACTATTTTGGTTCTATATCGACATCAGAAGAATCAAATTTTCACTTCAGAAAAGAAAAGAAGCACCTCGGCACACCCCATAGGTTATCAAAGAAAACGGTGAAGCATTGTACTTTTTTGTCTACCATCAACATATCTTCAGATAATGTGATGAGTTTAACGAGTTTATTAATTTTATTCCTTATGACAAAACTCATTTTTAGATTGGATGAACCTAGAAACTGGATCGAAATAAAAGTTTGCCCACACTGCTTTTCTCAGGCCCACTTCAAATCAAGCACTATTTTATTTTATAATTTTAAGTTTCTTGAGACATTTGACTAAACTAGAAGATGTTATTCTTTATTTCTTTTATTTTTTTATAATTCACTTTGAGTTGAGTATTTTATCATTTCAATATTTTTGCTCTGGTATCAATGTTGTGAATCTTCTTTCTTTATTTTCTATTGTGCCCGATCGGGTGTCGAAGAAGTTACAAAGTTCAGGTTCTTGCCATTTTTATGGCTTCACTCATTGTCACTTGTAACACTTCATTGATGTTGTCTGCCCATCTTACTCTGGGTCTGCCTCTTGCTCTTCTACAATAAAGTAGGAAAGATGTCTGGAAAAAATCACACAGCATTCTTCCTGGATGGACAAACCAATTTATTTGTTGTTGCTGTATATAGCTTAGGATTGGTTCGAAACCTACTATTCTCTTTTTTGATTACTCCAAACGCTTTTCTCAGACATCGCATCTCGGTAGTAATACGCTTACTTTTGTGCATTGACGTAATGAGCATATTCAAGGATACTCGAGTCATTTCAAAGCCCTTTAGTTTTGGAAATATAAACTCGTGAGGTTCATCATCAAGTACCGGGCCTGCTGGCGTAGGTAATCATGCCTCTCCACAATTTTCGATCTCGACAGTTATTTATCATTTCTGTTGTTGACCTTCTGCCAAGCTATTCTCTTAAGCTGTCTGTTATTTTTTTCTCTTTGCTTTCCTCTATCTCTTCGTCCTTCAATTGTCCCAGTTGTTACAATATATTCCATTTGTTCTCTTTTCATTACATGGCCAAAACATGATGATTGTTTCTTCCTAATATTGGAAATTAGCTCTCTATTTGCTTTGGCCTCTTTCAGAACGTTTTCATTACTCTTCTTAGCTGTCCGTGGTATTCTCAACATTCTTCTGTAAAACCACATTTCTACAGACTCCAGTGTTTTTCTTGTTTATTTTTCTATTGTCCATGATTCACATCCATATGTTAAGACGGACTCTACATAACATTTAAGAACTCTTATTCTATTATTGTGTCGATTCATGAAGTTACGACGGTGGTTTTCTCATTCTGATATCATAAATGCTGTCTTTGAAAAGTGAAGACGATTCATGGGAAAGATCAGCCTGTAGCACAAGTAGCAGAAACAAGAAGTTTACTGTATTTACTTGTAACTAAACGTCTAATATCAGCGAAAGAGAACACTGGTTCTTCACCGACAAACTATATGCCTGTTACTGTAAAGCTCTCACATTTTTCATCACTACAACATTAAAGAAACAACGTGTTGCATCCAATAACATTTTTTTTTCTTAGCGTTTAATATTCTCCTTCTTTCTTCACTCTGATGTCTATTTCTTGAATTGTAAAATTATTCTGATTTCGTCACAAAAAGAAAAAAACATCACATTTCAAGGAAAGGGAACCCGATGAAAGCTGTGAGAAAGATCGACCAACAAAAAAAACAACTTTCACTACGTCAGAGACAGGTCATGTGATCCCACTCCCCCCTGCTAAGGTGTAGGTGATCATGTCTCTCCACAACTTTCGATCTCAACAGTTATATATCATTTCTGTTGTTGACCTTCTGCCAAGCTATTCTCTTAAGTTGTCTGATATTTTTTTTCTATTTGCTTCCCTCTATCTCTTCGTCCCTCAATTTTTCCAATTGTTACAATATATTCCAGTTGTTCTCTTCTCATTACATGGCCAAAAAAATGATGATTGTTTCTTCCTAATATTGGAAATTAGCTCTCGTTTTGCTTTGACCTCTTTAAGAACATTTTCATTACTCTTCTTAACTGTCCATGGTATTCTCAACATTCTTCTGTAAAACCACATTTCTATTGACTCCAGTGATTTTCCTGCTTGTTTTTCTGTTGTTCATGATTAACATTCATATGTTAAGACTGGCTCTACATAACGTTTAAGATTTCCTTTTCTTGTTTCTATTGTCAAAAATGGATTGCATAGTATCTTACATATAAGGAAGGAAAAAGATAAGGCATAAAGGAATGAAACCATATTGTTAGTTCTCTGATGGCAAACCGTGTGTGCTGTGAAGCCAAACAACAGCTCCTACACTAACTCAGGTAATGCAAGTGGTCTGTAATTTATATTTCAGGGGTAATTATCCAATGTAGTATTTCTCAGAACTCGAGCACGCCTCCATATGGAAGCTCACAATCCAGGTAAATAAACACACGTGGGACGACAAACATATTTTTGTATACGTAATACGTCCAACAAGCAATACGTGCAAGAAGGGAAACATCCTTGTGTAGGATCGTCAAGTGTTGCGGTATAACAAGCAGAACTGTGCTTGGAACGTAGCAATATTGATGTAAAAAGTAAATCAGTGCTACATATTTCCCTTTCGTGCCAAGATACGACGATAATGGCTTCTACAGCAGTAGCTTCCTATATTTATATTGTCACGTCCCAAAACAGTGTAAATGATCTACCGTCTCCAGAATACTCTTGCTATTGATTCTCATAGATTTGTTCAACTTTTTATTTGGCGTTAGTGTTGTCTGTGTGTGTGTATATATATATATATATATATATATATCTATCTATCTATTGACCTTTCGAGCCGTAACCGGCCCATAGGGCGTAGACCGAGATACACCTTCTCCTATATGAATTTTTGTTCTAGCAGTTTTCTTTTAAAGATATTTTATCAAATCTCGCCATCTGTCTCTGTTCTGTGCAAGCAGTTCTATCTCATTGAGGGAGCCGATATATATATCAAAATCGAGTTGTGTGTACTTTACAGAAGGTGAACATCACCACAGTCCGTTTACAAGATTCGCTATCTCTCGCCAGATTTCCTACTTCTTCTTTTGTCAAAATCAAGTTCTCTTTGATTTCCTGAAAGCACCATCTTCTAGGTCCGCCCTTCTCTCTTCTTCCTAGAATAATGTCGTCCCTTGCTTTTTTTTTTTTAAATCCACGGTGTCTTTTTTACGTAGTATTTCCTCTGTAAGATGTTATTTATAACAAGCCAGTTCTTTCCAATGTTTAGGTCTTTTAATATGCTGACATTGCTCGTTTTGTTTTAAGCGAACCAGTTTTCCCCATTATTGTTTGTATTTATATAAATATATATATTCGTTAAGACAAAATTACAGACGAGAGGCCATTGAAATCAGGTCTAATGGACAACAATATAAGAGAAAAAAATAGCACGAAAGGTTTTTGAAGATTAACTGCTGGATTCGTCATGTCAACAGAGAGCAGGGAGGATTTAATCAATTAAAATAATAACAGGTTTTCTATAACAGGGAGATGAATCGATGTGCTGTAGAGGGGCATTCATGAACGATTAGAGTCATTGCAGAAGTCAGAAATATGTAAGGTCACCTTTGTCTATGTCCCAGAACAGGCGGCAGTTCGGGGAAAAGATAAAGCGGACAGGTTGGCTAGCTGCGCTGTCGTTGAGGACGGTCAACCCATGGATCGGGTGGACATCATCAATGCCCTCCGAGATGTGGGAAGAGCACAACACTTTGACAAACACAAATCCACGTCACTTCCTCGGATGATAGAGATGGGAGTTAAGATGGGCACAGCCAGAAATGTGAAACTAAGTGGGCGTACCTCTTCCTCTGAATTGATTCACTGATTATCGCCTCGGAAGTTTCCCTCTATAATAATATTCATTTATTATTATATGTCTCCAGTCTAAACCACTGGAAACTACTATTCGTGCTGTTTCGTCCTAAATGTTTGTCTGCAACGCAAGTATTCATCCCTACCCTATCCGGGAGATACTTGTCTTAACAGGAAAAAATATTTCCGAGCTGTGATCGCAGCCTTATGCTATAGTCATAGGAAGGCCTTCGCGAAAGGACTTTGCCTACGAAGCTAATTTTTTAGTTAGCTGAGTGGCAGAGTTCCTAAGCGTTTGGCTTTTCGTGGCAAGGCGCTGTACCACTGAGTATGGGTTCGATCCTGCCTTGGTCCATATTTTTTCTGTTGTTGATTATTTGTCATTTTTCCGAGTGATGTAAACATACCTCTTCCTCTGAATTGATTCACTGATTATCGCCTCGGAAGTTTCCCTCTATAATAATATTCATTTATTATTATATGTCTCCAAGGCAACATACACAGAACTGGAGTCGTCCATGACTGGACACTGCGGGACTTGCTGAGGAGTAGTATTAGAAGGATCTGAGCACCTATGGACATGTTCGGAGTGCAATGATGATGACCCGCAAAAGACTCAATACCCCATGAACGAGTACAACAAAGAGGCTTTAATAATGCAAGCCAGGGCAAGGTGTTTGGAGATTGTGGTTCCCAGGCTTCAGAAACCACTTCCTGTGGTTCACTCCAAAGAAACACAATTTGACTAAGTTTAGTATCGACCTGACTGCAGGTGATGTTGACACAAATCTGTGACAGTCGCTAACCGTCTTATGTTGGTCGATAAATATCATAGTTATAGAATTGTGTTGTTGGTGTTAATATTGATAATCATGATAATGGTGAAGGTTGTATTAACAAAAACGACAACTGGTGGCAAAGAATGTCAGAAATTTGGATGAGGTGCTGGTGTTGGTTGGAGCCGCGATAGCTCAGTGGTTAGTGAACTGGACTACAAAGTACAAGAGGTAGGGTTCGATCCCAACCGACGGTTTCCGGGTTCACCCAGCCTTAAATTGGTACCGGATTTTTCTGGGAAAGTAAAGTGGCACGGGCGTAATATCGACCACATTACCCCAAAAATCACGTGCCGAAGGTCTGTAAAATGTATGGTCACTAACACCATATTCCCTATACGCCACTTGGCGTGACGTGAGATCTTTACTTTTTTTCTTTTAAACTTGTGTTGGTGATAAGGAAGATAATACTGATAGGGATTGTGATATATAGCTTAGATGGTGATGATGATGGTTGTGATATAGAGCTTAGATGGTGATGAGGATGGTTGTGATATAGAGCTTAGATGGTGATGAGGATGATTGTGATATATAGTTTATATGGTGATGAGATTTATTGTGAAATATAGCTTAGATGTTGATGATGATGATTATGATATATAGTTTAGATGGTGATGATATTGATTGTGATATATAGCTTAGATGATGACGAGGATGATTGTGATATATAGCTTAGATGGTGATGATGATGATTGTGATATATAGCTTAGATGGTGATGATGATTATTGTGATATATAGCTTAGATGGTGATGATGATGATTGTGATATATAGCTTAGATGGTGATGATGATTATTGTGATATATAGCTTAGATGGTGATGATGATGATTGTGATATCATTCTTAGATGGTGATGATAATGATTGTGATATATAGTTTAGATGGTGATGAGGGTGATTGTGATACATAGTTTAGATGGTGATGATGGTGATTGTAATATATAGTTTAGATGGTGATGAGGGTGATTGTGATATATAGTTTAGATGGTGATGAGGGTGATTGTGATATACAGTTTAGAATAAGATGGTGATGAGGATGATTGTGATATATAATTTAGATGGCGATGAGGATGATTGTGATATATAGCTTAGATGGTGATGCTGATGATTGTGATATATAGTTTAGAATAAGATGGTGATGAGGATGATTGTGATATATAATTTAGATGGCGATGAGGATGATTGTGATATATAGCTTAGATGGTGATGAGGATGATTGTGATATATAGTTTAGAATAAGATGGTGTTGAGGATGATTATTATATATAATTTAGATGGCGATGAGGATGATTGTGATATATAGCTTAGATGATGATGAGGATGACTGTGATATAGCTTAGATGGTGATGATGATGATTGTGGTGTATAGTCTAGATGGTGATGAGGATGATTGTGACATATAGCTTAGATGGTGATGATAATGATTGTGGTATATAGCTTAGATGGTGATGAGGATGATTGTGATATATAGCTTAGATGGTGATGAGGATAATTGTGGTTGAGGTGTTAGTGATGAGGAAGGTGATACTGAGTATCATCATATAAAACAGTAGGTATTAACAAATATTTAAGATTATAACAATTATAACAGGCATTGATAGTGATACTATCAATATTAATAATAATAGCATCAACAGTAGAGCAAAAAAAAAAAATGCAGACACAAAGAAAGGTGAAATAATTTGCGGAAAATATTATATTCTCAGTAAATGTGAGGTACTGGATGGACGTTCACATAAATAATACGTTTTCTCACTTTATTAATTGGCTTTGTTTTAGAAATAAGAAAAAAACTTAATGTAAAGCATTTTGAAACTTTGGCACACAATCTTAAATGCAGCTTCATCAACTTCCGGTAGATGGTCATGATACAATAGGCTTCCTAAATAGAGGATGTGATGGACTTGCGTTACAGAGATGAACTGTTGCTGAACTTATTTGAGGGTGCATGAGAGCTCCACAAATATTGGAGCGTAACGAATGTGAAAACACTTCTCAGTCTTATCATCATCATCATCATCATCATAATCATCATCATCATCATCACGTGCAATGCCGGTAGACGTAGGCGATTTTGTCCCACAATCTTCTATCCACAGCGCATCATATCAATTCTGTTTTTTTTTCAGTGCCATGACACCAAGCTAACTACTATTGTCTTTTCTCTTTGTCGTCCGCGATTTCTCTTTCTCTGTATTTTGTCAGTTGTAATAAAGTATTACAACTTTCCTCTTTTTATGATATACCCGAAAAATGTTGACTGTTTCTTCCTTACGTTTTTTAGAAGCCCCATTTTTGTGTTGGCCTCTTTGAGAACTTCCTCATCGGTCTTTTTAGATGTCCAGGGAACTTTCAACATTCTTCTGAGAAATCCTATCTCTGTGGCCTCCAATCGTGTTTTCAGTTGTCTGTCTTCTGCCGATGATTCGCTTCCATAGGTCAGAAATGTCTCTCTATAGCACCGATGAACTTTTTTCTCTCTACTATTGATATAGACTTCTGGCATAAGACGTTTTCCAATCTTTTAGCATTTGGGTTTTCATCAATGGAAGAAGGTGAAAGCAGTCTGATTAACCACCCACCGGGCGGCCACACAGACTGCAGGGACACCTGCAACAACATGAGGATACCCTTGTTCTGGACGAGTCACAACAAAAGAACTTGCCGTTCACCTTGACATCTCTGTGTGTGGCATGTTCCTCATTTTTTATATATAAAAACACCATGAACTAAAGAAAAATAAACTTGCTGCACTGTTTATTATAAAGGGATGTCATAGTTGTATATATGTCATTATTGACGTAGTAAGGTCATTCCACGTGAAAACAAATAAATTGGTACATGATCTATGGTCACGAGCAGGACGGCATCCTGGAAGAAACAATGTTCTGCAACCTTCCAACTAACACCTCTCCCCCACCCCCTTGCAAAAAAAGAGAAATAAAGAAAGAAAATGGCTATAATAAATGAGACCTTTACGCTTCATGTCCCAAACAGATATAACACTTGTGTTGCCGTTGTAATTTTTTTTTTTAATCTCTTTATTTTAATTTAAATTAACACTTTAATACACATTTATTTAGCAATATTAGTAAAACAATTTGAATTTCATGCAATTAAAAACATGATAATTCCAAGACGGATAATTCCTTCAATTAGATTAATCCCAATCTGAAGAGTTAAACAAATAGTACATAAAGGAAATAAATCGATCCATGCCTTAAGTCGTATGGGGAGTATGGTGTTATTGCTCATATTTCGTTCAATGACCAGCGGTACAATTTTATGGTTGATGTGGTTAATACTACGCCAAGCCGCCCTAGTTTTCCAGAAAAATACTGCATGTAAGCATGCAAGACTGAACCTAAATGCCGCCGATCGGAATAGAACTCGACCTCTTGTGTTAGTTGTCCAGGTCACTAATCCCTGCTCTATCGCAGTTCCGAAACAAGGAACTAAGATCATGTTAAATACAACCTGAGCCGAAAATATTGGACGGGTAAAGATGCATTTGGTAGCCGCGATAACTCAGTGGTTAGTGAACTGGACTACAAAGGACAAAAGGTAGGGTTTGATTCCAACATGACGGCTTCCGGGTTCATTCACCCAGCCTGTAATGGGTACCGGATTTTTTTCTGGGAAAATACAGCTGCATGGGCGTAATACCGACTACTTTACCCCAAAAACCATGTGCTGAAGGTCTGTAAATTGTATGGTCACTAACACCACATTCCCTATATGATAATTGGCGTGACGGGGGTACTCTACTTTTTTGTTTAAAGCTGCATAGGTTGTCTCACTCGCTACCGAACTGGGCATTTCTTTAATGATTCACTTAACGCTCATTCCTCCAGTATATACCAACACATTTTCAAGCTATCCTGTGTGTTCTCACAGGCACTGTACATTAACTCACGAACGGGTACCTTATTGTGCAAGTATCCTCAGCCAAACGACAGATCAGTAAAGGGGCGCCTCAGGCAGGCCTGGCACAACAATTTTACGACACACACACAGACACATACTATAGACATATTTCTTTTTACTTCCGACACAATGAATATACAAATGTTCAAATTGCAATATCTCAATTTGTGTTAGTAAGCAAGTGTGATATATATATACTGAATGATCTGTCTACAAATGTTCAAATTGCAATATCTCAATTGGTGTTAGTGAGCAAGTGTGATATATATATATACTGAATGATCTGTCTACAAATGTTCAAATTGCAATATCTCAATTGGTGTTAGTGAGCAAGTGTGATATATATATATACTGAATGATCTGTCTACAAATGTTCAAATTGCAATATCTCAATTGGTGTTAGTGAGCAAGTGTGATATATATATATATACATACTGAATGATCTGTCTACAAATAAAATATCATCATTATTTAGCGCCGTCTCCACATCGAAGCTTGTCTACCATAGAGCGACTTTCCGCTCTCTCTCTCTTGCTTTGATGGTGCAAGTTGTCATAGACTATTCCATCTTTTAATGTTACTCGTCCATGTTAGTCTTAGTCTACCTCTGTCTCTTTTCACATTTTCCCTTCCAAGATTACTTTTAGTAGACTGCTGTGTTTTTTACCATGAACCACCGATTTAATTTGTCTTGTTTTAATTGTATTTAGTAGTTCTAGTTTCCCGTGTGTTACCGCGGCCTCATTATGTGTGAAGTAAAGAATAGTGACACTATGACCTTCCAGGCATGTCGTAAGAGGCGACTAAGGAGGTTGATCGATTGCTTGACAAGCTGTCATTGTAAAAAGTATTGTTATGGAAACAGAGCCATAGATTTTAGAAGCAGTGATCTCTGCAATATGTGCCACTTTGTCACGCAAGGTTTCTGTATTTGAGATTGTAGTTCTGCCCTATGTGCCACTTTGGCACGCAAGGTTTCTGTATTTGAGATTGTAGTTCTGCCCTATGTGCCACTTTGGCACGCAAGGTTTCTGTATTTGAGATTGTAGTTCTGCCCTATCGAGTTCGGCTCGAAAGGACAATAGATAGTTCTAGTTTGATTTTTTGTTCTTTTAAGATTTTCTCGTTTGTTTGTTTTTTTTCTTTCCATCCAATTCTACATATTCTTCTAAAAATCCACATTTCAAAGGCGTACATTTTCTGTTTTGTTTTCTTGTCTAATGTCCATGTTTCTGCACCATACAGGAATGTTGAGAAGATATAAATAAAATATGCAGGAAAATTAAAGACAGTAACTTTCAAGGAACTACAGAAGTGGACTGATATAATTGGAAATGCATTTGATATTCATTCGATGTTCATAAAAGCAAGTGAGTTAATAAAATAACGTTTTCTGCATTAAAAAAAAAGTAAAGAGCCCCCGTCACGCCAAGTGGCGTATAGGGAATACGGTGTTAGTGACCATACATTTTACAGACCTTCGGCACATGATTTTTGGGGTAATGTGGTCGGTAGACGCCCGTTCCGATTTACTTTCCCAGAAAATATCCGGTACACAATTAAGGCTGGGTGAACCAGGAGGCCGTCGGTTGGGATCGAACCCTACTTCTTGTCTTTTGTAGTCCAGTTCACTAACCACTGAGCTATCGCGGCTCCCAACGGGTTCTGTAATTTGTGTTTTATACGGAGACGATACAATATGAAAGCATGTGAAGATAATAATATCTATCTATCTATCTTTCGTTCGCCTGAAGTATTGTCTATATCTGCAATGTCGTTTCCTGTATAAATGTTACTGTCTTTTGTAATTCGAGGCTGAGGGCCCGGCGCTGCACATGCCTGAGTGTCCATCACAGGGCGAGTGCCATATCGATTTGCGGTTATAGACATACTTCCCATTGGCGTGAGTGCGTGGCATCCTGATTGTTGTAGTGCGCCTTTTGTGCTGGTTGCCTCCGACTTCAGCTCTTAAACTTGCTAGAGCAGACTGTAGTCTTGACTTGCTAGAGCAGACTGTAGTCTTGCTCGGGTGTAGGAAGGCCTGGCCAGTCTTGGTTTTCAGTCCCTGGTGACTGTTAAGCCCCATCCCCACGACAAGGAGCTGGCCTTCATGAGCAGCTAATAATATAACTCAACATTAACAGTACGTTTATTGCGGATGTGTGAGTTTTTAGACAAATAATAAATAAACAGTCCAAGTTTGTATAATAGGTTGCCATAGTAACAACTGGAATGTCCGGAAGCACGTAGGAGAGAAAACTGATAAGCAGGTAGGGGAGATAATCAATTTGAGATAGAAATAAGAAAATCTACCTGAACACTTTTTTAATATATTTCTAAACTCTTAACTCTGGCACATTTCTCGACAATATTTTACGTATTCAAGTCTAACTTGCCAATGTTAATCACACAGAAAATAAATTAGGCGGCCAACTACGGAAACGTGTTTCTCGGAAGTTATAAGAAAACAGTTTTCTGGCAGGTGCGAATACATAAAAGAATTATGCAGGTTGTTGTTTTCTGAGTCTTTCGAGTACTTTTGTTCGATGTAATTTATGTTACTATCATGTGAAATATATTCTATTTTTTTATTCACGTATTTTATGTTAATGTTTTAATCAAACTATGTCTGTTATGTGTTAAAGAAGTATATGTTAACTGATCGTTTAGTCAATGTTTCTGTTTATCATCGTAAGGTTACATTATTTAATGATTTATATTTTAATCTGTCCAACAGTCTCCGTCCTATTAATATTATTCTGTTATCCACTATGCTAGTGTTTCCTTTAACATATGCTACTATTTAGGCAAAAAACGTATATTTAAGTGCTTCAAATAACATGACAATTTCCAAGACAATATTAGTGGAGACATTCTTTCATTTGGTGCCGTCTCCATATGAAATGTGTCTTGTTCGAATTATGTTATGTTGTGCTCTTTTTCCATTTTTAGCTGATTAAAAACCTCGCTATTTGTCTT